>BSBK01001109.1:3467500-3642500 GCA_027943335.1 Chamaecyparis obtusa | reverse complement strand
GTTGGAGAAGATTAATGAAGAATTTGTTGTTTAAATTTTTTTTGTTATGCATCCTCTAATTTACTAATCTTTAAGAATTTGGGATACATCATCATTTGGTATCAGAGCAGGATGATGGATAGGAGAGGAATAGGAATAGGAAGAGGTATTACCCAAATACAGAGAGATATGATAAGTTTGCAAAGACAATTAGTAGAACTCACAAATTGATTAGAAAATCAAAGATTACAAAGAAGAGGAAATGAATATGATGGAGAGGTGAGCCAAGAAGATGAAGAAATTAAAGGACAAGAAGAAGGAGCAAGTTTTGAAGATAGGATGCTAAGATCCTTAGAGGGAAAAAATATAGTGATCAATGTTGATGTTTCAGACTATGTAGGTAGTCTTAAGCCAAAGGAATAGATAGATTGGTTGAACTAGATGAGAAATTTTTTTAATGGAAGTCTATGGCAGTAGAAAAGAATATAAGTTTACATGCACTAATCTAAAGGTCAATGCAATTATCTAGTGGTATCATCTCCAAAATAAATGAACAAAGAAAGCAAAGGATAAAATCAAGACATAGAGACAAATAGAGAATAAGATGAGAGATAAATTCTTGCCTATAGATTACGCTCAAACACTCTTATGAAGGTTTCAAAATTTGAAATAGAATGTCTTCTATGCAAGATTATACAAATGATTTTTAAAAGTTGTCCATTTCTATAGAACATCAAGAAAGTAATGAATAGATGGCTGCAACTTATGTGAATAGTTTGAAATTCGCTATTCAAAATGAACTAAACATGCATCAGGTCAACTACATGGAGGATACCTATTAGTTGGCTCTAAAGGATGAAGAAAAAAAATTAGATAGCACAATCTTAGGAATAGGGGAGAACGAATGGGTTCATTGACTCCATTTCGAGGAGGCTCAAGTTCCAATCAAGGAAGTGAGAAGTAAGAACAATCTTGTTAGATCCTGTCAAATCAACAAAGAGGAAGGGGATTTCAAATAGGTAATGGTTATGGTAATGGAAGAGGATGCGAAGGCGAAAGAAGTCCATTCACTTGTTTCAAATGTGGAGGACATAGTTCCTTTGAGTGTTCCAATTTTACCATGCAAGATGTAAATAGAATGTCTTCTATGCAAGATTATACAAATGATTTTTAAAAGTTGTCCATTTCTATAGAACATCAAGAAAGTAATGAATAGATGGCTGCAACTTATGTGAATAGTTTGAAATTTGCTATTCAAAATGAACTAAACATGCATCAGGTCAACTACATGGAGGATACCTATCAGTTGGCTCTAAAGGATGAAGAAAAAAAATTAGATAGTACAATCTTAGGAATAGGGGAGAACGAATGGGTTCATTGACTCCATTTCGAGGAGGCTCAAGTTCCAATCAAGGAAGTGAGAAGTAAGAACAATCTTGTTAGATCCTGTCAAATCAACAAAGGGGAAGGGGATTTCAAATAGGTAATGGTTATGGTAATGGAAGAGGATGTGAAGGCGAAAGAAGTCCATTCACTTGTTTCAAATGTGGAGGACATAGTTCCTTTGAGTGTTCCAATTTTACCATGCAAGATGTAAATCATGGAGGACCATCTAGAGTGAACCTAACCTAGATTGATAATGAAGGATTTGAACAAGAAGTGTCTTCAAATATGGGATAAAGTCTCATGATGAGGACAATGATTATTCCATCAAAGGAGGATGTAGAGGAAAATGGTATTGATTACTCATATCTCAAAACCAACATATTCCGAACAAGGTGTACCTTGGGTGGAAAGGTATGTCAAGTAATTATTGATGGGGGTAGTTGTGAGAACATGGTTTCTAAAGATATGATGAAAAATCTAAATCTCCAGTACGAAAAGAACCCTTGTCCCTATCAAATGGGATGGTTCAAAAAGGACAATGAAGTTATGATAGATAAGAGGTGCCTCATTAAATTTTCCATAGGAAAGGTCTACAAGGATAAGTTGTGGTGTAATATGATTTTTATGGATACATGCCCTATGTATCTTAGGTCATCCTTGTCAGTATGATAGAAAGGTTATTCATAATGGGGAAAATAATACTTAAACCTTCTAGAAGAATGGATTTAAGGTAATTTTGTTACTGTATGCGAGATTCTAGTATGTTAGGAACACAATATAAACAAAGCATTCAACAAAAATTAGATTAGACTAAACTGTGAAAATGAAAAAAAAACAAAAAGAAGGTTAAGAGATGCAAAACCTCACAAATAACCCAAGTAGTTTTGTTCCTATTATACACTAAGTTTGCACCCTTGTTTCAAGCTCTCTTTGTCTTCATAACTTAGTATAACAAGGGAATCATCTCTAGGTTGTGGGACCTTTGCTAATTGAGATGAGACCTCCAGGTTCTAGGCTGGTTCCTCTGGGATAATCACCTTAATTTGCTTCTTCACATGAAAGTAAAACTTGAGGGGAAAAGGGATAGAAGGAATGCATGAAAGAGAAATAACTTGAAAGCAAACTACCTACTAGGTGATACACCAAAATTAGGGTTTGGATCTCAATATGAAGGAATGAGACTAATGGAGAAATCAGGTCTAATAAGTCACAACTCACTAGATAGGCTTCCATAAGTGTTTCATAAGGGGGCCTAAACAAAGGACTCAACCTATGACCTGCAAACAAACATCATCTTCTACAACTAGGTGTAGGAATGAGACAAGACTGCTAGGGGCTATAGTATACCCACAAAACATCTAAATCAGATAAGACACGGTAACACACAAAATCATATTAGTGAGAGGGACTAGGAACCCCAATTTCCATTAACAGTATTCATAAACTTTAATCCAATAAGAGATAATCAAAATAGTGAAGACAGGGATAGAACAAATATCACAAGTACCTCAAGAATGCCTTAATCGTCAATGGGGATTACAAAGAGTAGAAGAACCAGAGGGTAGAACAAATACCATAGATGGCTTTCTGAGAAAAGATGACTTGCAAAAGTGGGCTTCTCTCCTTTACAAAATGAATCTCCCTGAGAACTAAGGCTCTACAAAACAATATATACATCTCACTGCATGCGGGTAGGAGTAAAAAATTAACCTAACTAGGGTTACAATTTTTTTTTTAACCATGCATTATCAAACCCTAGGGTACAAGATCACATTAAATTCACTGAGAGCACTTGAAAAATAGATCATATCTTTCTCCTTGCATGTTGATCCTATACTGAGCTCACCTATAGACATGACAACCTCGATCCATCTACCCACCTGCAACTCCACTAAGCCATGAAGGCTTCAAAAAACACTCAAATCTTCCTGGGAGTAGTACTGCAAAAAAATAAACTGGTGCCAAACCCTTCTCATCAACTCTTGGCATGGAAACATGGCAAAGGACCCTGCAAAGCCGACCAACAATTACTTTTGACCTCTTCACAACTACCACAGTCTTGAGGAATTCAATTTCGAAGCTACCGACGTCGTGCATGGTTGAAAAAAGAAAAACCCTTCTAGAGATATTTGAATTTTAAATATTAACAGCTCGTAGATATATCTTAAAACGTAGCCATCGATGCGATCTTTTCCCCGGCAGATGAAAAGTCACAATGCACTCTTAAAATGGCCTACAATACCCTTTTGACAGGTCAAATGCCAACGTGGAAGTCAGCGGCCAATGAAAAATAACCAACTCGGCATCTCTGACATGTCTCAGACCCACGACCTAAAGATTCCCATCAGACGGTCAGTCGCATGATCGCATGGGCTCAGAATATTCCATGCAATCATATGACCACCATAGATCTTACTTAAAACCAGGACCCCACAGGCCCACTAACAACCTTCACGTAGCAAACCAAACAACCAATGAAATGTAGCCAACTGAGATACACGTAGCACCCCTCTAACATAGGACCCACTTGAACATGAAGATTCAAAATCAACAGCCAATCACATGATCGCATGGCCAAAAAGATACCCTTGCGATCATGCGCCTGCCATTGATTTATGAGACCAGGACCCCACTAATCGCCTAAGAAATCCAGCCCCACTGACAGGTAATCCAACTCAGCACATGTGGACCAATCAAAAGTAGGCATGTCAGAACCTGTGGCACTAGACCCACACTATCCGCAGAACTAACCTCGTCAGGATTTAGCGATTTAGCAAACAAGACAACCTCCAAGTCATGAGACATAACACTTAACCATGGTCATATTTGGAGAACATGGAAACAAAGGCATTCGTTAAGTCACTTAATGATTTCTTAACCTTGGGTTAGATCCCAAGAATGGGCGAATAAGGCATTCGCTGAATCGCTGAACCAAAGGGCCAACCTGGGCTTTGATTGGGAGAAAGCCTAACTAAGGCCTTAGTCACTGAATCACTTAATGTTTAGAAGCTTGACTATTTCATTCTGAGATCCCGTAAACACTATTCGCCCAATCGCTAAATGCTTTAGAACACTGCCATTCTATCCCGTGAACACGCGAGCAAAGAAAAACTTGTCGGAATCGCCAAGTCATGAGAGGCACTGATATCTTTAGTTGCCGAATCGCCAGAAGACATCCAACCCTTTTCCATTACTTGGAGAATATGCGACTGAAGAGAGGAAAGACCGCCCACCAATTCTTGAAATGTTGAGACATAACCACCAAGAATTAAGAGATTACATGACCATAGGCATCACCAATTCGCTAGACTTTTAACTAAGACCACCAAACATTTCGAGAATACGTGACTGTAGGGTATTCACCAATTCACCTAAAGAAAGGGGCATGTCACCAGTAACTTGGAGAACTAGCGAACAAGGGTTATCTTTAATGCGCACATGGGTTTTTGGGATTTAAGTTGCCGATAAAGGTAATGAAGAATTATAAAGAAGGCTAGGGCTTTCAAGGTCTTAAACACCAACGGCTAGTTTATGAATTTTGACTTGCAAACCAGAGACTAAAACCAATTGCAGAGACTAGGAAAATAGACATGACACCATGAAACTTTGAAGGGATGCTTGGCAAGACAAAATAGAGACCATGAAATAGACTTTGACCAAATTTTCAGGATAGGAAATTTAGGGCAACATTTTTGGTGATTTCTGCTGGATGTTAGCCTGCTAGACATTGAAAACCAGTGGCCTTGACAATTCATTGGGCATGGGGTCATCATGGAACACAAAACTTTGACAGAGAGAGGCCTGGAACCAGAGGAACAAAACTTTTCTCGAGCACTTTTTTGAAAGCAAGAAACTAACCTAGAAAAAGAGACAGAAAATAGGAAAACCTAACCAAAACTAACTAATTATAGAAACCTGGTTATACAAAACCATTCACTGGTTGTGAAAAATAGCTACCCTTCCTCATTAGCATATTTTGCATTGGACCCATGAGGATAGCTACAAAAATATGAGGCACACTATTAGTCCGTTTTCTAGTCATTGCAAAATCTTATGAAAATGGCCTCTTCCCTACAAAGTTTTTGTTAGGTGTCCTACCCCATGCTCTTCAATGTGTCACCTTGCCCCAGTCCATATTGTACGTGTTGAATTGCAAAGCCCAAGGAATTTTTCAAGTTTTGAGGTCTGCGAGAAACATTTTTAAAAATCTGCCACAGTGTCGAAAACCCACAGTTCTTTTGAAAGTCCATGATGTTTTTAGACTGTGTGAAAACCCTCATTGTTTTCAACCTATGGCTTTCAGCTTCTATGCGCTTGTCTTTTGGTGCCGAAAACTTTGTGTGTTTTTGATCCTTCGCTATTATGAAAACTTTGGATGTTTTCGACCCTGCACTTATGCCCTGTTTGTTGGCATTTTCTAACTGTGCATGTCCGACTAGATGATGGGTCTAGACTCTTCCTGATTGGTTGTCACATGGCCGCATGTCAAAATTTTTTAACATGTGATCATGCGACCACTTGCCACCTAGCCGTGTGGGTCCCAGTCCTGTTCAGCTACCTGGCGGTCTACTTTGCCTTAGTGCGCAAGTGCGATGGATGGTGGGACCTGGTTTTCAGATTGGTCAGAGGGTCCTGACATGTTAGACCATCAATGGTTGTCATTAAAGCATGAAGGTTTTGTCAAGGCTATGCGAAGTTGCACTAGCCGTCTGATCTTCTTTTGTTCGGTGCTCTATTTGGTGGTCCCGTTGGTAGGTGAGGTTTCTTCTAGCTAGTTCAAGGTGGTGATGTGGTAGTCAGGGGTTGGTTGTTGCATGGCCCAATGTCAGAATTTTCTAACATGTGATCATGTGACCGCTTGCCACATGTCCCTGGGGCCCATCGGAAAAGTGGTGGTGGTTACAGTTTGGTGGTCCCAGAGGCGGTGATGTGGTAGCCTATGGTTGGTTGTCACATGATTGCATAGCCTAGTTTTTGGCTATGCGATCATGCGACCAGTTGACATGTGTCCATGGGGCTTGGTGGCAAGTGGTAATGTGGCATCCGTGGTGGTGGTGTGGGCACTTTTCATTGGTCAGGGTGATTTGAGGTGGCAGTCTTATAGCTTTGTCACATGATCGCAAGGGCCATCTTTCAGCCTTGCGATCATGCGACCAGGGTGCCATGTGTGCTCAGGCATGTTTGTAGTTGGCAGGCGGTTATGAAGAGGGTAATGGTAGGTGGCATGTCGCATGTTCGCATAGCCTTTTCCAAGGCTATGCGATCGTGCGGCTAACATTTTGTGTTGGCAGGTAGCGACAGCGGTTTTGCTGGTGGTAAAGGTTTGCGGGTTGTCGCATGTTCGCATAGCCCATCTCCGTGCTATGCAATCATGCAACAACTATTGTCATGGTGGTAGTTGCGGCAAGATAAAGGGGGTGCGGGTGGTCACATGTTCGCATAGCCTGTCTCTATGCTATGCAATCATGCGACCAGGCATAAGGTGAACCCATTTTTCTATGGCAGTCAAGTTGTGATAGCACGATTGCATCACTAAGGGCAAACGGTTAAGGAGCATGAGGCCCGTGAAATGCATGATAATCATTGAGATTCAGGTTTGAATTTCTGGGAGTTTCCAACGATAGAGGGTACCATTTTTATGGAATTCAATGCAGAAACAACCCTATTTGGTGAGAAGCAATTGGTTTTCCATTTGCAGTGTGGTCCACGGTGCTTGCGGTTGATTGCGGAGGGATTTGTACCATGAGGAATGATTACAATCTTGGCTCGAGAAGTGTTTGCAGCTGGTTGATTAGACTGTTTGAGCTTGCATGCTATGGCTTAACCCCTGTCATGTCTGTGTTAATTCCTCGGTGGGGTTAGGTGATTTTGAATTTTTGAGTTGGAAGTGATCATTATGCTTGCTTTGTAACCCTGGTATAAAGGGATTTTTGTGATCATTTTCGAGGGCATTGAGAGTTAGGTATTCAAACTTTTGGGTTGTGAGTCCTCTTCATAGTCTGAATTGTAATGAATTGTCTAGATTTTATTTTGACTATTGAAAGAAAGTTATAGGTCTAAGTTGTAGTTTGCAAGTAGGGTTTCTTTGGATGTATTTTATGCACTTGAGGATTCTTCATACTTAATGCAGGCACATGATTCTCATCTCTCCCTTGTGTCAACGTAGATGAATTTTGAACTTTTCAGTTCACTGCATAACCTTTTTATGTATAGGTCTTCATTCTTGAGTTCAAATCTAGGATTAGATTAAATGATGCTTCAAATGGGACATAAATTTATCTCTTATTTATGTAGGGATATTATGTAAGTAGTAGAGGAGATTGTAAATGTGTTTATGGCTTTGAATCTCAGATACATTCTGGTGTGTGTGTGTAGTCTGTCTAAGAAACCTTTCCCCATGGATGAGGCACTGGCCTAGATAAGTACTTCTTTGTTGACATGTCCTGATTGGTTGTTATGATTCAAACACATAAATTAAAAACCATTCCTTAAGTTTTCAACATTTGGTTGTATGTGGTTCTACCCCATAGCAATGGAGAGTCAATGAGTGTGTGGTTAACATTTAGTACTTTCTTGCTATCCATTTATCTGTTATTCAAACCTAGTCTTTGGTGTGTGAAGTATAGTTTATACTAGGTTAGGTGCACCCACCTTGGTTTTGCAGAGCCAGAAGCAGAAGAGGGCAGTCTTGTCCCTAGAGTTGGTCTAGTTATCCTAAGACCTCATTACATTTTGGAGCTAACCACCCTTAAAATCTATCTAAGGGTATACTGGCAACCTATTAGAGCATAAGCATCATTTTGGACACCAACAAGATGGCGACTCTGCTGGGGAGTGTTATACATGTTCATCTTAACCAGTAGGTCATCATTGGAAGAAACATGGTTGTTCTTGTCCCTTGTCTCTCTAACTCATTTGAGTAATTCTAGAGTGAAGAAAATATATTGTAATATTCCCAATACACTTGGGTGGTGACTCAAACATCTTTGAAGTAGTGCTAGTCAGTATTTATTTTGCAGGATGAGTTATAGAGGTACCAAGTCTCAGAGAAAGAAGCATCTTGAAGATATAATGGAAGAAGGCATTCCAAGAACTTCTGGGCCTAGTTAGACAAGAGGAGGAAAGAAGAGAAGAGGTGTTTCTCATACTTGGAGAAACAAGGAAGATACCAGACAAGAAAACCAAGCCAGGCCTAGTCAAGAAGAAAATAATTCAAAATATGAAGAGGTTGTTGACTTGGGACTGAACTAGTATGAGGAAGATTTTCAAGTGGGAGATGATGAGTTAGAGACTACACTCCCTAAATCAGAGGAGATCTTTGAGGAGGTCTATGAACTAGAAAGAAGAGTTCAAGAACAGCTTGCCATTAGGCAGCAAAGAGAAAAGGACAAAGAAGATAAAGTAAGACAAGTCATGATAAGGGCTGATCAGCTAAAGAGGTAGTTACTGGATTTGGAGGCAATTAATTTTGTCCCAGAGCCTGAAAGAGTAACCGAACAGCCTCTTGTTTGAAAAATATGTGAAGAAACTAGACCAAGAGATAAAGGCAAACAGAAGGCTATTGGAATTCAGATCAGTGAACAAGTTATTGTGGATAGGACATCAGATCCAGGACTAAGATTAGATTCAAATTTGGAGATAGCTAGAAGGAAGAAATAAATATTGGATAGAGAACTGGAGAAAGTAGAGTTGGAGGCTTCTGCTATAGAAATTAGAAAGAAGATAGATTTTCTCAAGCATGCTTCAGGACCTTCAAATATTGTTGCTTCCTTTTTGGGACAAGGTGGAAATCAAGATAACAATGCAGCTCAAGCAAATGGTGTGTCAGGTGCCACTAGAGTTCCTGATGGTTCAAACACGAGGACATCTACATCTCAAGGAATGGATCCACTACATGGAGCTCCTATTCATGAAAGGTACAAACAACTTGTCTTCTTTGGTATTCATGGTTATCCTAATGTAATCCCTGATGAAATTCAAAAGAAGCTTCCTAAATTTACTGGAAATAATGTCATCACATGTGAAGAACATCTAAAAAATTTCATAGATGTAATAGATGATTATAATGTAGAGCCTGATGATGTTATAATGAAGCTATTTGTACAATCCCTGATTGAGGATGCTATGGATTGGTTTAGAGGATTACCTCATGCTAGTATAGGATCATGAAATGAATTTAAAAACTATTTCAAGGAACACTATGGTGATAAGACTAATGAGGGTTTTATCCTAAATGAATTCAATAACATAAAGAAGAATCAGAATGAAGAGGTCCTTGAATTTAATATAAGATTCCAAAAGGCTATGCATAGGCTCTTGCAGGTTATTAGACTAGATGATAGGGTGTGTCTTGTGACATGCTTGAATGCCTTTGATGCAAAAATGGGATACCTCTTGAGGGACAAGAACCCTAGAAATCTTGGGGAAGCTTACAAATTGGCCATCAACATAGAGAGCAATAGAAGAATATCAGGAAAGATAGGGAGAAGAGATGATTGCAGGCCTCAAATGCAGAGTAAGAAAGAAATGGGAAGGTCTGCTGACTCTAAACCCAAAGAGGATGAAAATATAAAACAAATTTTAAAAGCTTTGGAAGGTTTAAAGCCTGGAGAAAAGGGAAACAATAGAGCTGTGACTATGGAGAGGTCAGCTCCAAACAATTTTAGCAGACAACCAAGAATGCAAAATTACCCTTACAACACTCAATGGAAAGATGGCAGGCCCATTCTCCCAACCAAGAAGGAAAGACCTGATGGAAGGATCCCTGATCCTTTACAGAGAAATTCAATGAATTTAGCTGATGAGGTTCCATGGTGTGTCATTTGTCAATCTCCTCATAGTCCAGAGCATTGTGTCATTGCTTTGAATTTACTCGATAATCAAGAAGTTGAGGAGCAGTATGATAAGGAAGGATGTGGTATGACTTCTTCACATGCATGGGATGAAGCTGACTCTACTAATGATGAAGAAGAAGAGTTTGATGATGTTGGATGTAGTACAGTGAGGGGTGAGGAGCAAGTTTCTTTAAGAAGACCCTCAGATGAAGAAATTGCTCAAATCACTGCAAACATGGTTACTCAAGCTAGAAGCAATTATAAATTGAGGAATAGGACAATTGGAAATGCAACTGGTAAGCCAGGTAGTATGTTCATTAAGAGGACATAAAATAGTGTACAACAACATGAAGAAAAGGGCAGGGGTGCCGATGATACTAACCAAGTGAAGGTAAAAAGGAAAGTTGTGCCTGTTGCAGCACCTAAGAATAAAGCAAAGATAGCAGAGGTAGTTGTTCCCATTCCTCAAAAGGGAGAGGAATCTCCTCTCAAAGACAAATCTGGTTTCACAAAGGATAAAGTTGTCACTGTCTTTGAGGAAGACATGAATAACCAAAAGTATGTTCCAATTGATATGTCCAAATTGCTTTCATAGATCACTGTCAAGGTTCCACTATTGGAAATGATGAGAATAGAAGAACACAAGGTCAAGGCCTTAAATTGGGTAAATGGTGTTTCTTCTACAGAAATCCAAGAAGTGAGTAGAAATGACAAACATGTGGCTTCCTTGGAAAACACACCCGACAGTAAGAGTGAAGAAATTGTTTCTAAGATCCCTCAAATCTTCTTGGATACAAATATTGTAAACAATGCAGTAGGGACAGTTGATCCTTTTCTCTTGTCTCTTGTTATTAATGGTAAAATGTTGAAGAGCTGCATGATTGATTCTGGAGCATCAAACACTGTCATGCCTGTAGAGATCATGAAATCATTAGGACTAAAGGTTGATACACCTCACGGAAGATGCCAAGCTATGGACTCAAGAGAAGTGCCATTTATTGGTACCATCAAGGCTTTGCCTTATAAATTAGCTGTATTTCCTAACAAACAGTTGACTATGAGTGTTCTTGTAGTTGACATTCCTCCTCAATATGGAATGTTGTTATCTAGAAAGTGGAGTGCCTCCATGGGAGGAAGTATTCAATGTGACTTGTCCTTTGCCACTTTTGACATTGAAGTAGAGAGTGTGAGGGTGTCAAGGGAAGCCATGACCCTACTTATGATTGAGGAAAATGAAAAGGATAGCATGAATTGTTTTGTTGACACTGACATTGGCTCATTCCAAATCTAGAGGAATGAGATGTAGGAGAAGGTCAGGCCTATCCTTTTGGCTGATGATGAGAGTAACATGGCAGAGGGTAATGTCTTATGGACATTTTTTGATGGAGCAAATTCTAAGGAAGGTGCTAGAGTAGGAGTGTTATTGGTGTCCCCAAGTGGTAAGACTTTTAAGTTTTCTTTCACTCTCCTTTTTTCTTGCACAAACAATGTTGCTGAATATGAGGCCCTATTGATTGGTTTGAAATAAGAATCAAAACATGGGATCAAACATCTTAGGGTAATTGGTGATTCTGAGTTAGTAATATCTCAGATTAGATCAAAGTATGCATCAGAAAACCAAAGGCTGAAACAATATAGGAACACTGTATGGGATGAAATTGAATGTTTCAGTGCCTTTGGTATTGATTGGGTGGATAGAAGCCAAAACAAGATGGCAGATTTACTAGCAAACATAGCCTTAAGGCCAGAGGATGTTACCTTTGTGGTAATATCTAGAATTGAGTGTAAGTCCAGGCCTTCTATCCCAGATAATGTTGAGAATTGGCAAGTATTTTCTGATGATCAGGATATATTGAGGTTCTTGCAGTGTGAGTCTCACTTTGATGGTCAGGAAATGGATTTCAGCACCTATGTAGACAACAAAGATGGAAAAGAGAGTGTCCTTGGGAAGGAAGTAATGCAATTGAAGTCAAATAGGATCCCAAGGGGATTGGTTTCTCTTGAGAGGACATTTGATGATAAGGAGAGGGCTTGTGTAGCTAGACTTGCTGACAGGGTAAGTGATTTGGAGGAGGTGAATATAGGGACAAGCCAAGAACCAAAGAATGTTTACATAGGTAAATGTTTATCTCAAAGAACTAGAAGAAATCTAATTGATCTTCTCAAAAAATTCAGACATGTCTTTGCATGGTCTTATGAATATTTGAAGGCATATAGAGAAGATCTCTTTCAACATGAGATACCATTAAAGGAAGGAACTAAACCTTTTAGGAATAAATTAAGGCCTGTGAACCCTACTTTGGCACCAAAAATGCAAGATGAACTTAAAAAGATGATGGATGCTGGCATTATCAAGCCTGTCAGACATTCTACCTAGGTGTCAAATTTGGTTCCAGTCAGGAAAAAGAATGGTGACATTAGGTTGTGTGTTGATTTTAGAAATCTGAATGTCAATTCTTTGAAAGACAGCTATGGTCTCCCTAATATGGAAAACATGCTGCAAAGAGTCACTGGATCGGAGTTGATGTCAATGATGGATTGTTTCTCTGGGTATAATCAAGTCATGGTCAAGGAGTCAGAACAATTCAAGACTGCATTCACTACTCCTTGGGGAACATATGTTTATGTCATAATGCCATTTGGTCTGACAAATGCAGGAGCTACTTTCCAAAGAGCTATGGATGTGGCCTTTTCTGATTTCATAAATAGGTTTTTAGTGGTATATCAGGATGATCTCATAGCATATTCAAAGAAGGAGGATCAGCACTGTGAGCATCTTGAAAAGATTTTTATTAGAGCTCTGGAATACAGAATTTCTTTGAATCCAAAGAAATGTTTTTTTGGTGTGGTGGAAGGCAAGCTCTTAGGACATGTTGTGTCCAAGGATGGAGTGAGAATTGATCCTGAAAGGGTTATGGCAATAGACAAGCTTTCACCAGCAAGGAATGTTAAAGGTGTGCAATCTTTCTTTGGACAAGTAAATTTTCTAAGAAGGTTTGTTACTAACTTTGCAAAAATTTGTATTCCCATCTCTGGAATGTTGAAGAAAAATGCAAAAGTAGAATGGAATGACGAAGCAAATGAGTCTTTCAAGAATATCAAACAGGCCATCAAGGATGCCCCTATTTTAAGGACCCCTGATTATGTTAAACCCATGCAAATTTTCTCCTTTACTTCTTATCATACAATTGCATCTGTCTTATTACAAAAGAATTCAGAAGGGTATGAACAACCCATATCCTTTTTTAGAAAATCCTTACATGCAGCAGAACTAAAGTATGATATAGTTGAGAAGCAGGCTTATGCCCTAGTCAAGGATATTCTAGTGCAACAAGAGGTCTCAGGTAAGAGATGTAGATGGATCAACAGGATCCAAGAATTCAATATAGATATTCAAATTACAAAATTGGTAAGAGGCCTCGATCTTGCAAAGTTGATGGCATAGAGTAATTTGGTTGCAAACCATGTGAACATGTTAGAGGAGGAAGAAAGGCCATATGTTTGTGATTTGGACTGTTGTGATTGGTATAGGGATGTCATCAATTTCTTTCAAAAATTGTTTCTTCTCCCTAACATGAGTGAAAATAAGAAAAGGACTATTAGGCTACAATCTGTGAGATATGCCATTATACATGGTGAGTTGTGGTGGAAAAGCAATGAAGGTGTATTGCTAAAATGTGTAGACTAGGAAAGGTCTAAGTCTTTTTTAGAATCAAGGTGTATGTGGAGGACACTACATGGAAAAGACCACAGCCCACAAGATCCTTAGATCTGGATTTTGGTGGCCTACAGTTTTTAAAGATACACATCAGTTTGTAAGGAAGTGTGATGCATGCCAGAGGTTTGCAGGTAAGTTGAAATTTGGTGGAAATTTACCACTCAAACCAGTCTCAGTTCAGGCCCCTTTCCAATAGTGGGGTATTGATTTCATAGGTGAGATTCCAAAAAAGTCTAGTGGTGGGCATTCCTACATATTAGTGGCAATAGACTATTTCACTAAATGGGTTGAAGCTATTCCCACTAGGAGGGCCACTAGTAAAGTTGTTATTGATTTCATGATGCAGAATATTCTCACTAGGTTTGGATGTCCAGAAACAATAGTGGTAGACAATGCGATGTGTTTTAGATCTCAGGAGTTTGATGATTTTTGTAAGAATTATGGGATACACATTTCATTCTCTTCCCCATATCACCCACAGGGAAATGGCCAGGTTGAATCCACTAATAAAAGCTTGATAAAGATCCTCAAAAGAGTATTGGACAAGAATAAAAAATCATGGGACTCAAAAATTTGGTGGGCATTGTGAGCTGACAGAGTGACCATCAAGAAGGCCATAGGTTGTGCCCTATTTGATCTAGTCTACGGGATTGGAGCTAGGTTACCTCAGAACAATCTATTGCAAATGTATAAATTCATCCAGGCATATGATGAAGACTTAGATGATGAAATGAGACTAAGGATGGATGAGTTAATCCAGTTGGAGGAGGTAAGAAGAGATGCACATTAAAGAAATGAAACACTTCAGACATAGTGTAAGAGCTTATTTGATAAAATAGCCACTCAAAGGAGTTTTGGGGCTGGTGATCTTGTTCTAATGCGGAATGCCAGATTAGAGGATAAGGGATGACATGGTAAGTTTGATCCTATTTGGTTGGGTCCTTATCTCATTGAAAGTAAATGGGGAGTTGATTCATATATTTTGAAAGATCTAACTGGTGGCACTTTGGAATTGCCTGTTCATGGACAATTCCTAAAGTTTTACTTCTCTTGAAGTATCTTTTTCGATGAGTAGTAGTTAGGTTTCTTCCCTAGGTCTCTTAGGGTTGTTTTAGGTCAAAACTTTTGTGGTCTGCTCTTCCAGTAGATTCTATTTTCTCATTGTATCTGTAGGAGATACATGTCCCCAACTAGAGCCACTGTTAGTCCGTTTTCCAATCATTGCAAAATCTTATGAAAATGGCCTCTTCCCTACAAAGTTTTTGTTAGGTGTCCTACCCCATGCTCTTCAATGTGTCACCTTGCCACAGTCCATATTGCATGTGTTGAATTGCAAAGCCCAGGGAATTTTTCAAGTTTTGAGGTCTGCGGGAAACATTTTTAAAAATCTACCACAGTGTCGAAAACCCACAGTTTTCTTGAAAGTCCATGATGTTTTTGGACTGTGTGAAAACCCTCATTGTTTTTGACCTGTGCCTTCCGGCTTCTGTGTGCTTGTCTTTTGGTGCTGAAAACTTTGTGTGTTTTCGATCCTTCGCTATTGTGAAAACTTTGGATGTTTTTGACCCCCGCACTTCTGCCCTGTTTGTTGGCATTTTCTAATTGCGCATGTCTAACTGGATGGTGGGTCCAGAATCTTCCTGATTGGTTGTTGCATGGCCGCATGTCAGACTTTTCTGACATGCGATCATGCAACTGCTTGCCACCTGGCCGTATGGGTCCCAGTCCTGTTCAACTGCCTGGCGGTCTACTTTGCCTTAGTGCGCGAGTGTGATGGATGGTGGGACCTAGTTTTTGGATTGGTTAGAGGGTCCTGACATGTTGGAGCATCAATGATTATCATTAAAGCATGAAGGTTTTGTCAGTGCTATGCGAAGTTGCACCAGCCGTTCGATCTTCTTTTGTTTGGTGCTCTGTTTGGTGGTCTTGTTGGCAGGTGAGGTTTCTTCCGACTGGTCTGAGGTGGTGATGTGGTAGCCGAGGGTTGGTTGTCACATTACTACATGTAAGACTTTTTTGACATGCGATCATGTGACTGCTTGCCACGTGTCCCTGTGGCCCATTGGCAGAGTGGTGGTGGTTGCAGTTTGGTGGTCCTAGAGGCAGTGATGTGGCAGCCTATGGTTGGCTGTCACATGATTGCATAGCCCAATTTTTGGCTGTGTGATCATGCGACCAATTGACACGTGTCCATGGGGCCTGGTGGCAAGTGCAAATGTGGCATCCACAGTGGTGGCGTGGGTACTTTTCATTTTCAACGTGATTTGAGGTGGCAGTCTTATAGCTTTGTCGCATGATCGCAAGGGCCATCTTTTGGCCTTGCGATCATGTGACTAGGGTGCCATGTGTGCTCGGGCATGTTTGTAGTTGGTAGGTGGTTATGAAGACGGTAATGGCAGGTGGCATGTCACATGTTCGCATAGCCTTTTCCAAGGCTATGTGATCATGTGACTAACATTCTGTGTTGGCAAGTAGCGGTGGCAGTTTTGCTCGTGGTAAAGATTCATGGGTTGTCGCATGTTCACATAGCCCATCTCCGTGCTATGAGATCATGTGACAAATGTTGTCATGATGGTGGTTGCGGCAAGATAAAGGGGGTGCGGGTGGTCGCATGTTCGCATAGCCCATCTCCATGCTATGCGATCATGCGACCAAGCATAAGGTGAACCCATTTTCCTGTGGTAGTCAAGTTGTGACCACGCAATTGCGTGACTGAGGGAAAATGGTTAAGGACCGTGAGGCCCGCAAAATGCATGATAACCATTGAGATTCAGGTTTGAATTTCTGAGAGTTTCCAGTGATAAAGGGTACCATTTTTATGGAATTCAATGCAGAAATGACCCTATTTGGTGAGAAGTGATTGGTTTTCCATTTGCAGTGTGGTCCAGGGTGCTTAACGGTTGATTGTAGAGGGATTTGTACTGTGAGGAATGATTACAATCTTGGCTCAAGAAGTGTTTATAGCTGGTTGATTAGACTGTTTGAGCTTGCATGATGTGGCTTAACCCCTATCATGTCTGTGTTAATTCCTCGGTGGGGTTAGGTGATTTTGAATTTTTGAGTTGGAAGTGATCATTATGCTTGCTTTGTAACCCTGGTATAAAGGGATTTTTGTGATCATTTTTGAGGGCATTGGGAGTCAGGTATTCAAACTTTTGGGTTGTGAGTCCTCTTCTCAGTCTGAATTGTAATGACTTGTCTGGATTTTATTTTGACTATTGAAAGAAAGTTATAGGTCTAAGCTGTAGTTTGCAAGCAGGGTTCCTTTGGATGGATTGTATGCACTTGAGGATTCTTCATACTTAATGCAGGCACATGATTCTCATCTCTCCCTTGTGTCAACGTAGATGAATTTTGAACTTTCTAGTTCACTGCATAACCTTTTTATGTATAGGTCTTCATTCTTGAGTTCTAATCCAAGATTAGATTAAATGATGCTTCAGATGGGACCTAAATTTATCTCTTGTTTATGTAGGGATATTCTGTAAGTAGTAGAGGAGATTGTAAATGTGTTTATGCCTTTGAATCTTAGATACATTCTGGTGTGTGTGTGTGTGTAGTCTATCTAAGAAACCTTGCCCAATGGATGAGGCACTAGCCTAGATAAGTACTTCTTTGTTGACATGTCCTGATTGGTTGTTATGATTCAAACACATAAATTAAAAACCATTCCTTAAGTTTTCAACATTTGGTTGTATGTGGTTCTACCCCATAGCAATGGAGAGTCAATGAGTGTGTGGTTAACATTTAGTACTTTCTTGCTATCCATTTGTCTATTATTCAAACCCAGTCTTTGGTGTGTGAAGTATAGTTTATACTGGGTTAGGTGCACCCGCCTTGGTTTTGTAGAGCCAAAAGTAGAAGAGGGCAGTCTTGTCCCTAGAGTTGGTCTAGTTATCCTAAGACCTCATTACATTTTGGAGCTAACCACCCCTAAAATCTATCTGAGGGTATACTAGTAGCCTAGTAGAGCATAAGCGTCATTTTGGACACCAACACACACAAAAATTTGTCAAATAATTATTCACTACCTCTACAAAAATAGGATCAAGTTTACCTTCCTCTAATTGATCATATGGAGGGACCTCAGTAAACTCCTTCTGTGCTAAGTATCGGATAAGGTAGCCTCTTGAAAGTGTGAAAGCAAGACCATCCTTGATGGCCTCTTCCTTGTTTTCATGATTGCCTTCCATCATGGATAGCCATGTCAACTCATCATCTATGGACAAGGGACTATCATCCTCTACTTTTAAACAAGCCAAGAGCTCATCAAAGTTGTCAATATTGTAAAGGTCCCCAGGAATGACTCGCTCTTTACAATCAAGCTCCACACACAAACCTCCTATGATGTGCTCCAAACAATCATCTCCAAGGCCTTGGTTATCCTCTGCACATTGGGAAGTCTCCTCTTCAAAGACTAGATCAAGCTCATGAATCAACATATCATCAAGATCAGTCTTTTCTAGCTATTGCAACTTCACAGAGGTGGCTATGATCATATCCCGCTTATTTTGCTCAACAAAAATAGGCAGCTTATCAAATAAAACCACAACATCCCCTTCTGTATCAACCTCCTACTGATGATGGACCTTTTGTCCTGATTTACCTTCACCCATAGGTGATGGCATGGTCTCTTCTTCATCATCAACAAAGAGGGGAAGATCATTCAACAAATCAACCAAGAGCTCAGGTTGGGCATCAATTTCCACCTCATCATCTTGCTGCTCCAATTCACCACAGTCATCACTCAATAGTGATACCTCAGTTTTCCCCTCTTCCTCATCACATGAAAATTCATTTACCATAGGTCCTTGCTCAGACACTAGACTAGTATCTTTGAAAAGACTTCGCATCTAATAGGTAGGAGGTAGAGTCCATTGGGGTATCCACAACACTTCATCATCCTGAGGGACCAGAGGGGCCTCTTGGGATAAAAAGTTTTCTTGAACAGGTTGCTCTTGCAAAGTGGTAGACTGAATCTCAAGTATAGGCTCTTGGAAGGAATTTTTTTTCTTAAAACCTTGGATATGAAATTGAGGGGGCTCAGAGGGAGACAAAGAAGGCATACCCATCTTGAAGCTTGGAAAACTAAAAGCCCTATCATCTTGGTGTTGGTCTCCTATAGTTGGCCCTACCTCAATATAGTCTTTAGGCTGTTGCAGACCACAATAAGGTTGCAATTGCTCCAAAATAGGCTCAGATTCTTGAAGGGTGCTCCTAAAACTTGGAAATGAGCACTTGGTATGCTCCTCATGTGTAGGCTCTTGAGGCAACTAGGTCCTCCAACTTGGAATTTTAGGTCTAGGAGCCTCTTGTTGAGCAATTTGTGATCTCAACCTTGCTATCTCAATGTCAGCTCGGTGCCTGATCTCTTCTTGGAATTGTCTTATTCATTTCTCATCAATAAGAGCCCCCATCACTTGGTAGGGAACTGACTCCTCTTCATAACTTTGGGCTTCCATCTCTTGCTGCTCCTTGATCTCAGATACTTGCTTAATTAGATCAAGCAATAAATTCTTTGTTTGGTCCTGCTCCTTCATGAAGTCTAAGCTCTAAGTATGTTGCCAAATAGGCTAAGAAGGGGAGGGTGGGTGGTAAATAGGATGGGGCAACTGGCTTTGCATTTTTTGTTGTGCCCTTTGTGCCCATGATCCATCTTGTCGAAGAGCTCGCTCATAACTTTGCACAAGGGCAAACTCATTTGGGGCATGCTGGATATATTGATACCCTTGAAAAGTATGAAAGCTTGGGATAAAAGGAGGCTTTAGGTGGCTTTGATAAGGCTAATGACTAGCCCACTAAGCATTACTCTCATGATAGGATGGTGAGTAGCTTGACTATCCATAATAACTTGACATGTCTACACATGTAATCAGCTGGAATTTGAATATGAAAGATTTAAAACACACCAGCACTTGATCTTTGAAAATAGTAGACCTTTCAGAGTCGCTAGATATGCAATAAAATGACCTCTCTTAGGTCTGTAGTATGTTATCAGCATATCAAAGATAGCATAACCTCAAACAATGAACTTCTTTACTATCCCACTAGGCATGCTAGAAATTGTTATACACTAAGTTTGCACCCTTGTTTCAAGCTCTCTTGGTCTTGATAACTTAGTATAACATGGGAATCATCTCTAGGTTGTGGGACCTTTGCTAACTGAGATGAGACCTCTAGGTTCTAGGCTGGTTCCTCTTGGATAATCACCTTAATTTTCTTCTTGACATGAAAGTAAAACTTGAGGGGAAAAGGGATAGAAGGAATGCATGAAAGGGAAATAAATCGAAAGAAAACTACCTACTAGGTGATACACCAAAATTAGGGTTTGGATCTCAGTATGAAGGAATGAGACCAATGGAAAAATTAGGTCTAATAAGTCACAACTCACTAGATAGGCTTGCATAAGTGTTTCATAAGGGGGCCTGAACAAAAGACTTAACCTATGACCCACAAACAAACATCATCTTATGCAACTAGGTGTAGGAATGACACAAGACTGCTAGGGGCTATAGTATACCCACAAAAAATCTAAATCAGATCAGACATGGTAACACACAAAATCACAAAAAGTGAGAGGGACTAGGAACCCCAATTCCCATTAACAACATTCATAAACTTTAATCCAATAAGAGATAATCAAGATAGTGAAGATAGGGATAGAACAAATATCACAAGTACCTCAAGAATGCCTTAATTGTTAATGGGGATTACAAAGAGTAGAAGAACTAGAGGGTAGAACAAATACCACAGATGGCTTTTTGAGAAAAGATGACTTCCTTGCAAAAGTGGGCTTCTCTCCTTTACAAAATGAATCTCCCCGAGCACTAAGGCTCTACAAAACAATATATACATCTCACTGCACGTAGGTAGGAGTCAAAAATTAACCTAACTAGGGTTACAATTTTTTTTTTAACAATGCATTATCAAACCCTAGGGTACAATATCACATTAAATTCACTGAGAGCACTCAACAAATAGATCATATCTTTCTCCTTGCATGTTGATCCTATACTGAGCTCACCTGTAGACATGACAACCTCAATCCATCTACCCACCTACAACTCCACTAAGCCATGAAGGCTTCAAAAAACAATCAAATCTTCCCAGGAGCAGTACTGCAAAAAAAAAACTAGCGCCAAACCCTTCTCATCATCTCTTGGCATGGAAACACGGCAAAGGACCCTGCAACGCTGAGCAAAAATCACCTCTGACCTCTTCACAACCACCACAATCTTGAGGAATTCAATTCTAGAGCTACCGACATCGTGCATGGTTGAAAAAAGAAAAACCCTGGCAAAGATATTTGAATTTTAAATATTAACGGCTCGCAAATATATCTTAAAATGCAATCGTCCATGCGATCTCTTCCCCGGCAGATGAATGGTCACGATGCGCTATTCAAATGGCATACAATACCCTTCTAATAGGTCAAATGCCGACGTGGAAGTTGGTGGCCAATGAAAAACAACCAACTCGGCATCTCTGACAAGTCTCAGACCCACGACATAAAGATTCCCATCGGACAGTCAGTCGCATGATCACATGGGCTCAGAATATTCCATGTGATCATATGACCACCATAGATCTTACTTAAAACCAGGACCCCACAGGCCCACTGACAACCTTAACGTAGCAAACCAAACAACCAATGAAACACTGCCAACCGAGATACATGTAGCACCCCTCTGACATAGGACCCACTCGAACATGAAGATTTGAAATCAACGGCCAGTCACACGATCACATGGCCAAAAAGATACCCTTGCGATCATGTGCCTACTGTTGATTTATGAGACTAGGACCCCACTGATCGCCTAAGAAATCTGGCCCCACTAACAGGTAATCCAACTCAGCACATGTGGACCAATCAAGAGTAGGCATGTCAGAACTTGTGGCATTGGACTCACACTATCCGCAGAACTAACCTCGCCGGGATTTAGCAATTCAGCAAACAAGACAACCTCCAAGTCATGAGACACAACACTTAACCACAGTCAGATTTGGAGAACATGCGAACAAAGGAATTTGTTAAGTTGCTTAATGATTTCTTAACCTTGGGTTAGATCCCGAGAATGGGCGAATAAGGCATTCGCTGAATCGTTCAACCAAAGGGCCAGCCTAGGGTTTGATTGGGAGAAAGCCTGACTGAGGCCTTAGTCACCGAATCTCTTAATGTTTAAAAGCTTGACTATTTCATTCTGAGATCTTGTGAACACTATTCGCCCAATCGCTAAATGTTTTAGAACACCGCTATTCTATCCCGTGAACACGCGAGCAAAGAAAAACTTGTCAGAATCACCAAGTCATGAGAGGCACGGTGATTTGTAAGCTTAGAATGGCTTGTTACATGATTGTAGCTGATTCTCATCGAACGGTTGACCAATTCAGTGATTTGTAAACTCAGAATGTTTTGTTACATGATTGTAGCTGATTCTCATCAAACAATTGACCGATTTGGTGATTTGTAAGCTCAAGATGGCTTCTTACATGATTGTATATGATTCTCATTGAATGGTTGACCGATTCGATGATTTGTAAGCTCAGAATGGCTTGTTACATGATTATAGCTGATTCTCATTGAATGATTTACCAATTTGATGATTTGTAAGCTCAGAATGTCTTGTTATGTGATTGTAATTGATTCTCATCAAAAAGTTGACCGATTCGATGATTTGTAAGCTTAGAATGGCTTGTTACAAGATTGGAGATGATTCTCATCAAACGGTTGACGAATTTAGTTATTTGCAAGCTCAGAATGGCTCGTTATGTGATTCTAATTAATTCTTATCGAACGGTTGACTGATTCTATGATTTCTAAGCTTAGAATGGATTGTTATGTGATTGTGATTGATTCTCATCGAACGGTTGACCGATTTGGTGATTTGTAAGCTTAGAATGGCTTGTTACATGATTGCAATTGATTCTCATCATATGGTTGACTGATTCAGTGATATGTAAGGTTAGAATGGCTTGTTATGTGATTATAATTGATTCTCATTGAATGGTTGACTGATTTGATGATTTGTAAGGTTAGCATGGCTTATTATGTGATTGTAGCTTATTCTCAACAAACGGTCAAACCGACTCAGTGATTTGTAAGCTCAGAATGGTTTGTTACATGATTATAATTAATTCTTATCGAATGGTTGACCGATTCAATAATTTGTAAGCTCAAAATAGCTTGTTACATAATTGTAATTGATAATATCAAATGGTTGACTGATTCGATGATTTGTAAGCTCAGAATGGCTTGTTACATGATCTTAATTGATTCACATCAAACGATTGACTGATTTAGTAATTTGTAAATTTAGAATGACTTTTTATGTGATTTTAGCTGATTCTCATTGAATGGTTGATTGATTGAGTGATTTTTAAGCTTAGAATGGCTTGTTACGTAATTGTAGCTGATTATCATAGAACGGTTGACTCATTCGGCAATTTCTAAGCTTAGAATGGCATGTTACGTGATTGTAGCTGATTCCCATCAAACGGTTGACCAATTTGATGATTTGTAAGCTCATAATGGCTTGTTACATGATTGTAGCTAATTCTAATCCAACAGTTGACCATTTTGGTGATTTGTAAGCTTCAAATGGTTTGTTACGTGATTCTAGCTTATTCTCATCAAACGGTTGACCAATTCAGTGATTTGTATGCTTAGAATGGCTTGTTATGTGATTGTAGTTGATTCTCATCGAATGGTTGACCGATTCGGTGATTTATAAACTAAGAATTACTTGCTACATGATTGTAATTGCTTCTCATCAAACGATTGACCGATTCGGTAATTTGTAATCTTAGAATGGCTTGTTACATGATTGTAGCTAATTCTAAAATAATGGTTGATTGATTCATTGATTTGTAAGCTCAGAATGGCTTATTACGTTATTGTAGCTGATCATCGTACAATGGTTGACCGATTCGGTCATTTCTAAGCTGAGAATGGCTTGTTAGGTAATTGTAGCTAATTCCCATCAAACGGTTGACCAATTCGGTGATTTGTAAGCTCAGAATGGCTTGTTACATGATTGTAGCTAATTCTAATGCAACAGTTGACTGATTCAGTGATTTGTAAGCTCAAAATGGCTTGTTACATGATTGTATCTGATTCTCATCGAATGGTTGAACAATTCGATGATTTGTAAGCCTAGAATGGCTTGTTACATGATTGTATCTAATCATCATCAAATGGTTGACCGACTCAGTGATTTGTCACCTCAGAATGGCTTGTTACATGATTGTAATTGATTATCATTGAAACATTGATCAATTCGGTGACTTGTAAGCTAAGAATGGCTTGTTACGTGATGTAATTAATTCTCATGCAATGGTTGACTGATTCAGTGATTTGTAAGCTCAGAATGGCTTGTTACGTGATAGATTCGGTGATTTGTAAGCTCAGAATGGCTTGTTATGTGATTGTAGTTTATTCTCATCGAACGGTTGACCGATTCAGTGATTTGTAAGCTCAGAATGGCTTGCTATGTGATTGTAGCTTATTCTCATCAAATGATTAACCGATTCGATAATTTGAAAGCTCAAAATGGCTTGTTAGATGATTGCAATTGATTCTCATTGAATGGTTTACTATTTTGATGATTTGTACACTCGTAATGGCTTGTTACATAGTTTTGATTGATTCTTCTTGATTGATTGATTAGGTGATTGGTAAGCTCAGAATTGCTTGTTACATGATTGTAATTGATTCTCATCGAATGGTTGACCGATTCAGTTATTTGTAAGCTCGAAATGGCTTGTTACGTGATTGCAATTGATTCTCATTGAATGTTTGACCAATTCAGTTGTTTGTAAGGTCATAATGGCTTGTTACATGATTGTAATTGATTCTCATCAAATGGTTGACCAATTCGGTGATTTGTAAGCTCAAAATGGCTTCTTACATGAAGGATATGATTCTCAATGATTGGTTGACCGATTCGGTGATTTGTAAGTTCAAAATGACTTTTTATGTAATTGTAATTGATTCTCATCAAATGGTTGACCGATTCAGTGATTTTTAAGCTCAGAATGGCTTGTTACATGATTGTAGCTGATTCTCATCAAACAGTTGACCGATTCAATGATTTGTAAGCCCAGAATGGCTTGTTACATGATTCTAATTGATTCTCATCGAACGGTTGACCGATTCGGTGATTTGTAATCTCATAATGGCTTGTTACTGTTACCCAAAATTTCCTATCTTTCAATTTTGGCCACAATCCTATTTTTGCTTGCAAGTAGGATCCTCAAGGTTTCACAGTTTGTGCTCTTAACCCCATGTTCTTCAATGTGTCACCTTGCTCCATTTTTTATCACACGTCCTAAAGTGTCAAAACTAGAGAAGTATTCAAGTTGTAAGGTTTTCTGGAGTCTTTCATGTCAGATGGTGTCTATGTGTGCTACTGTGACTGTGTGTTAAAATTGTCTAACCTTTTTCTATGTGTGCTATTGCGATGGTGGTTCCCAATTTTTCAAGGCCACAGTCACTAGATCTCCATGTTCTCTGGTAGTTATGGGTTTTATTCAGAGATTGGGTGACTGTGCAGTTGCTAGATCTCTTGATCTTAGTGGTTATGTTAGAAAGTAAAGATCCCCAAGATAAATGAGAGGGGGGGTGAATCAGTTATCTAATAATTTATCCATTCAATAGCTTTAAACAATATAATCAATGTACTGATCAACCATAGAAATATAATCATACACAATTGCACAATAACATAAGATATGTTAACTAGGGAACCTCTTGAAAAGAGTAAACCCTGGTGGGAATGATGCCCACAAAATGATGCACTAATATGAAAGTTCCTTGTTAGAGGATGGACCCTGTTAGGAGTCTTATGAAATACATTCAGTATATATAAATCCCTGTTAGGAGATTTTGAATCCCTATTAAAAGATTCTAACCTGGTTAAGAGTTTATGGAAGACAAAAGGACCCACTGCCCAAACAGCTTCAAGGCAAGATCTCTGAACCCACTGTCCAAGAGATCTTAGAATTATTCAATATAATAATATGAAATTCATACATCCTTCACACTATGCCAAAACTGCACTCTCTGCTACACAAGATCACAATTCCAGATCTTTGTACTCACAAGTCTTCCTTCATCACTAAATTAGCTCTTTTCTTCACTTTATGCATATATTCGCATCACAATCTTCATAGTACACATTACAACAAGGAAAAAATTCCTTCTTATATACCAAACTCAAATAATTACAAATGAGTCGGTCCTCAATTACAAAATGATAAATTCTACACGCTACACACAAAATTCACATAAAATTGTCGGCTTCCAGATACTGTAACTTTCTCCAAACATATCCTCAAAGTTTGCACTATGAACCATGTCATCATTAATGAGTCTCCAACATCCCTTTAACTACACAAAATTAGATTCCATTCCAACTAAGAGATATCCTCCGATTTCTGAACATCGCTTCACAGAAACACTGTCTAAACACTGCTTTCACCAAAATGCTCATAACTCTCACAAATGAATGAATTTCTTTTTGTGCTGTTAACCATAGGTTAATAACACATGAAAGAACATACCATCAATTGCACAAAACCCAATCTGCAATACAATATGTGCGCAAAACAAAACTGTACCTACTTTCATGCTAATATCCAAAATATCACTGTGTTGACATCAATGACAATCCAAGTCATGAATGCAACAAAAACTGCTATAGAATGACTGCCAAAACACTTTGCATTCATTCCTAACAATCTCCCCCATTGGCATTGATGGCAACATAGATGAAAAACATCCAATGTTCCAAAAATCCAATACTACAACATCACTGCAAAATATCAAATCAAATCTTGCTTCATTTTCCTATTCAGCTCTCTCATACAATCTACAATGTTTTTCATGTATAACTCTCCCCCATTCACATCAATGACATAAATTCCATCACTAAGTCAATAATAACTTAATGTCAAAAGACACTTTTCAGAAAAATACAATAACAAGAGTCCTCATGACTCAGCTCATAAACTCCCCCATGGAGGAAGTTCCAACATCCAATCCAGAAGAAAGATAGGGCTCATATACCACTAGACGGATGCAATCATCTGCATCAATTCTCAAAAATAGGTTGGGGCATAACCCCAAGCATACCTCTCAGATACACAAATGTATCCTTAGGTAAAGGCTTTGTAAATATATCTTCTATCTGCTCCTTTGTACTTATGTACTCCAATCTTACTTCTTTTTCTGCAACTTTCTCTCTTACAACATGATACTTGATCTCAATATGTTTAGTCTTAGAATGTAAAATAGGATTTTTTGACATACTCACTCTACTGGTGTTATCAAAATGTATAACAACAGGCTCATCAAACTTTATTCCAATATCTTTCAACATTTGCTTCATCCAAATAATCTGGTTACAATTATTTGCTGCTACAACATATTCTACTTCTATTGTGCTTTGTGAAGTACAATTCTACTTCTTACTTAGCCAAGAGACCAATTTACCTCCAAGAAAAAAGGCTCCACCACTGGTGCTTTTCTTGTCATCAACGCTGCCTCCCCAATTTGTATCAGTATAGGCACATAAAGTAAAATCATCAAAATTCTCATACCATAATCCTTAATCCATTGTTCCTTTCAGATATCTCAGTATCCTCTTTACTACTACATAATGTGATTCTCTAGGTTCTGCTTGAAATCTTACTACAATCCCCACTGAATGTGCCATATCAGGTCTTGTATGTGTCAAGTACTGCAATCCTCCAATCATAGATCTGTACTTTTTCTGCTCAACTGTTGGTGTCTCATCTTTGCTAGATAACTTATGTCCGGTTACCATAGGTGTTCCAACAGGTTTAGAATCTTCCATTCCAAATATTTTCAATAATTCATTTAAATACTTAGTCTGACTTACAAATATACCTTCCTTGCTTTGTGTTATCTATAATCCCAAAAAAAATTTCATTTCTCCAATCATGCTCATCTCAAATTCAGTCTTCATTTCATCTACAAATTTGTCACTAGCTTCATCTTCTCCTCCAAAGATAATATCATCAACAAATATAACTATAACCAACAAACCATTCTCAATTTCTTTTGTGTATAAGTTACTATTTGCTATTCCTTTTATAAATCCCAATTTCAATAAATACTTATCCAATCTTGCATACCAGGTTCTAGGTGCTTGTTTTAATCCATATAAAGCTTTCTTTAACTTACATACCATATCTCCTTCTTGTGTCAAAGGAAAACCTCCAGGCTGCTCAATGTAGACTTCTTCTTCCAATTCAGCATTCAAAAATGCTGACTTCACATCCATTTGATACACTCTGAATTTCTTGTAAGTTGCATATGCTAGAAACATTCTCACTGCTTCAAGTCTGGCCACAGGTGCAAAAGTTTCTTCATAGTCAATTCCTTCTTGTTGTGAATATCATTTACATACCAATCTTTCTTTGTTTCTTATCACTTCTCCTTGTTCATTCATCTTGTTTCTGAATACCCACTTTGTTCCAATCACATTCTTGTCTTCAGGTCTAGGGACCAATTCCCATGTCTTGTTTTTTTCAATCTTCTCTAGCTCTTCTTTCATAGCATTGATCCAATGTTCATCTTCACAAGCTTCATTAGTAGTCTTAGGTTCAATTTGAGAAATCAAACATAAATGTACCTTATTTCGAGTCAAAACTCCTCTATCTAAACTTCCAATAACTTTCTCAACAGGGTGATGTCTTGAAGTATACATGTTAGGTGTCATAGTTACTGATCTTGTTCCGACTATAGATTCTTCTCTGTTTTCTTCTTTATTTTCTTCAGTATGACTTTCATTCAGCAAAACACTGTTAGTTTCAAAAAATAATTTTGTATTTTCAATGTTAGGCTGAGGTTGTGCTTCTCCATTAGATTCATAATCAAGCATTCTTTCCTGAATTTTAAACTTCTCATCAACTTTTACATTTGCACTTTCAACAATAGTCTTAGTTCTTTTGTTATAACAATTATATGCTTTTCTTTTTAAAGAATATCCAAGAAATATTCCTTCATCACTTCTAGGATCAAACTTTCCTATATCATCATCTCTCTTTATATAACATTTACTTCCAAAAATTCTAAAATACTTAACTGAGGGTGTATTTCCAAACCATAATTCATAAGGTGTCTTGTTTGTATCTGCTCTGATTTGTACTTTGTTTATAGTGTATACTATTGTGTTCACTGCTTCTCTCCAAAAAGTTTTAGTCAAATCATTTTCAAACAACATAGCTCTTGCTGCTTCAGTTATTGACCTGTTCTTTCTTTCTGCAATACCATTTTGTTCTGGTGTTCTAGGGGCTGAAAGTTGTCTCTTAATACCATTCATTTCACAAAAGGTGTTAAACTTTCTAGATGTAAATTCACCACCTCTATCAGATCTTAGACACTTAATCTTCATTCCAGATTCATTCTCAATTTTACTTTTCATGATCTTAAACTTATCAAATGCTTCAAAATTTTCTTTCAAAAATGTAATCCACATCATTCTTGTAAAATCATCAACAAGAATCATAAAATACCTTTCACCATAGAATCCTCTAGTCCTAGTAGGACCACTCAAGTCTATATGAACAATCTCCAACTTCTCTGCCGATGTGAACTTCTTATTGGGAAATAAACTCCTTTTCTTCTTTGCCATCATACATTCTTTGCAAATCATGTTAGTAGGTTTCATAATTCTAGGTAAATCTCTTACTGCATGTGTAGTGCTCACCTTGACAATATTATCAAAGTTTATATGAAAAAAACTTTTATTCCATAACCAACTATCATCAATCGTAGTTATCAAACATGTCATCTCAGTAGGACTCAACTGAAATACATTACCTCTAGTTCTGGATCCTTTTCCAATCAGATTTCCATCTTTATCTTTTATCACACAAGTTTTCTCAGAAAACCAAACTTGATAACCCTTATCAGCCAATTGTCCAACGCTTAGTAGATTATGTCTTAGTCCATCAATAAAGTAAACATCATCAGTGTTAGTCTTTCCATCAAGAGTAATAGATCCTATACCCTTAATCAAACAAGGTGCATTGTTACCAACCCTAACAATTCCTCCATCATAATTATCTAACTTAACAAACTTTCTTTTATCTCCAGTCATATGATGTGAACAACCACTGTCTATAATCCAATCAGATTTCTTTTCAACTTGTGAAACTAATGCTTTTTCTTCCCTTTTATCAGATTCAGAACTTTCTTCTTTAATTGCTATAAATCCTATTTCCTCAAAGTTATCATTATCACTGTCACTTAACTGTTTTTCAATTCCTGCTTCAAAATCTTCATCATTTGCATAATAACATTCTTTAGATCTCCTAGGTTTAAAGTTTCTTTTATACTTCTTAACTCTTTTAGGACATTTAGATGCAAAATGACCATATTCTTGACAAGTCCAACATTTAAAGATTTTCTTACCATCTGGTTCTCTTTTTACAAGTAATGCAATACCTTCTTCAATATTCTTATCTTCCTCAGATCTGCTACTACTGGCATAATCTCCATTCACACTAGTACTTCTTGTAGGTCTAATGCTAAGAGCACTAAATGTTGTTTCCATTCTAGGTAGCTCTCCTGATAATCTCAAGTTCATCTCTGTTGTTTCTAATCTTCCAAGAAGAGTCTCTCTTGAAAAGTTTGATGTACAAGGTATCACTTGTTCAATCATCTGTGTTGTCTACTTGAATACTGGTGTCAAATTTCTTAGAATTGTCCATATCACTTCATTCTCTGTCTTATCACCTCCACAAGACTTTATTCCTGTCACAATCTCAGACATCCTACCAATAAAACTTCTAATAGATTCATCTTCCATCATTCTGATATCTTCAAATGCACAAATCCAATTATGTAATCTAGCCTTCTTTGCATGTTCATCACCTTCAAAAGTAGAATGTAAAGCTTTCCAAATTACATGAGATGTTTTCAAACATCTTACCTGACTATATTCATTCTCCAGTAGTGCTGATAAAAGTGCTTCTCTTGCTAGTATGTTACACATGAAAAGATCTAGTTCATCTTTAGTTCCTGCCTCTAGATTGTCTTCCTCAATGATACTCTTCTCATTCTTTGTAATCAACCAATAACTTGGTCCTAAATACAATAGATGTGTTTTCATCTTTTCTTTCCAGCTGTCAAAATTTACTCCATCAAACTTAGGGCTTTCTTTTCTAAAATTCGCCATGGATCTCCTTAAGTTGTTAAACTTTTCTTTTAAGGACCTGCCACTCTGATACCAATTGTTAGAAAGTAAAGATCCCCAAGATAACTGAGAGGGGGGAGGTGAATCAGTTATCTGATAATTTATCCATTCAATAGCTTTAAATTATATAATCAATGTACTGATCAACCATAGAAAGATAATCACTAAATTAGCTCTTTTCTTCACTTAATGCATATATTCACATCACAATCTTCATAGTACACATTAAAATAAGGAAAAAATTCCTTCTTATATACCAAACTCAAATAATTACAAATGAGTCGGTCCTCAATTACAAAATAATAAATTCTACACGCTACACACAAAATTCACATAAAATTGTCGGCTTCTAAATACTGTAACTTTCTCCAAACATATCCTCAAAGTTTACATTGTGAACCACATCATCATTAATGAGTCTCCAACATCCCTTTAACTATGCAAAATCAGATTCCATCCCAGCTAAGAGATATCCTCCAATTTCTGAACATCGTTTCACAGAAACACTGTCTAAACACTGCTTTCACCAAAATGCTCATAACTCTCACAAATGAATGAATTTCTTTTTGTGCTATTAACCATAGGTTAATAACATGCCAAAGAACATACCATCAACTACACAAAAGATAATATAAAATACAACATGTGCGCAAAACAAAACTGTACCTACTTTCCTGCTAATATCTAGAATATCACTGTGTTGACATCAATGACAATCCAAGTCATGAATGCAACAACAACTGCTACAGAATGACTACCAAAACACTTTGCATTAATTCCTAATAGGTTAGCTCCTTAACATTTTGAGATCTGGTGGGTGGTTAGTTCCCCTCAATCGCGTGTTCACGCAATCTAACTGGCGGTCTCATTTTCGAGCAGTTAAGTGCAGTGAAGATCTGATGGTTGTCGTATGATCTCATGGAATCTTCTAAGCCCATGAGATCATGCGACAACCATCCGATTGGAATCTCAGTTTGTAGGTGGGCCCAGAGTTAGTAAAGCTTTGCACGGTTGCCTGGATAGGGGTTTCTCATGTTTGCTTAATGTAACCCGGGGTTAGAAAAGCTTCCAGCGATCTAGCGACTGTAGTGTTCGCTAAATCACTGGATAGAACCAGGGTTAAAGAAGGTTCAAGTGACTTGTCGACTAAGGTAAAATCAACCCAGGGTGAAACCTAGGGTTAAGTTGTAGTGTGATCTTGAGCCCAAGTTTTTTGCGAGTGTTTGATTTACAGGACATGTGCGAAGCGGTGGGGTAGCTCAGAATTGATTTCTGAGGATAGTTGAAGGTTGTAAAGATGTTAATGGACAATCTGATCATCGGCACCATGGATTTTGTAGGGTACTGTGTCAATGTTCTTGCACCGAAGAATCTTTTAAGGGTTGGCACCACCTGTAATTTTAAATTCAAATTCTTGCAAAGATCAGATTTGGAGCCTTAATGGCTTAGTGGAATTGTAGGTGGGTTGGTAGGTCAAGGTTGTTTGTCTACAGGTTGTTTGCGGTACAAGGATGGGTACTCAAGGATTTATCTGATTGGCTATGATGTTGTAGGAAGATATTCATGATTAGATTTGAGTGATCAGTACCCTAGGATTTGATATTATATTGTAAAATTCTTGTAACCCTAGTTAAGTAAAATTTTGACTCCTGCTTGTGTGCAGTTGAGTGATGTATATATTATTTTTTGGAGCTTTTAGAGCTCAAAGTTCACATTTTGAAAAGAAGAAAGTCTCTTTCTTAGGGAGCTATCTATGGTATTTCTTCCTACCCTCTATTTTCCCACATTTTGTAATCTCCCATTGATAATACAAATACTGTAGAGGTATTTTGTGACAATCCTTCATGTCCGTATGCTTCCTTGTTTGGATTATCTCTTATTGGATTAAAGTTTATGAATTCTTTCAATGATATTTAGGGTTCTTGAGTCCTCTTACTTTCTACAATTGTGTGTGTTATTGTGTTTGATCTGATTTAGATATTTTGTGGGTATACTTCAGCCCTCTAGCAGTCTTGTTTCAATCCTACACCGAGTTGCAGAAGTGAATGTTTGCTTGCAGGTCATAGGTTGTGTCTTATGTTTAGGCCCTCTTATGAAACACTCATGCAAGCCTATTCAATAAGTTGTGACCTACTAGACCTAATTCTTTCATTGATTTCATTCCTCTATACTCAGATCCAAGCCCTAGTTTCAGTGCATCACCTAGTAGGATAGTTTTCTTTGAAGTCATTTCCTTTTCATGGACTCCTTCTATCCCTTTCTCTTCAAAGTTTTATTTTCCTGTCTAGAAGAAAACTAAGGTGATTATCCAAGAGGAACCAGCCTAGAACCTAGAGGTCTCATCTCAGTTACCAAATGTCCCACAACCTAGAGATGATTCCCATGTTATACTAAGTGATCAAAACTAAGACAACTTGAAACAAGGGTGCAAACTTAGAGTATAACAAATTTTAGCACGGCTAGTGGGACTACAAAAGAAGTCAATTTCAATGATTATTCTATCTCTGATATACTAATTGCATAATGTAGACCTTAAAGAGGTTAGTATTCAAGTATATTTGGTGACTCCATTGGTGTTAAGAATAAGAAGACCCAATTTTTGATAGAGCTTATGAAGACAATAGACCCTTCTGATGGCAAGACAATTTGCATTTGCACCCCTTAATTAGGGTAGTCCATTAAATTTTTCTCAACATCATGATGTGCCCTTGGTAGCATTAAAAAGTATACCTGATTTCACAAGTGAAGGATAGACAACAACCTTTGAGCACATAAGAGATGTGGCTACTATCTGTAGCATACACAATATCACAGAAGAAGATGCCGCCACCAAGTTGTTGGCTGCCTCCTTTAAGGGTAAGGCCCTGGAATGGTTTAGAAATCTGATAGTTGGCTCCATTACTTCATGGGATAGACTTGGAGACCTCCTTAACAAGCACTTTAAGGATGATTCAGATTCTTTGTCTCTAGTAGAGAAAATCCAAACTATAAAGAGAGATCCTCGAGAGGTGATGGCAAATTTTAATGGTAGATTTCTCAAGACATGGAATAGGATTCCAGTGAATATAAGGCCTTCAGTAGATTGTGCTTTCCTTTATTTTTTGAGAGGCTTGACTAGTGATATATCTGTCATGATTCAATCTTTAGGAGGTACTTCGTTACCTCAAGCTTTTGATCTAGCTGTCAAGGCAAAAAATATTTTAATCCAAGCTAGTATGATAACCCCAAGGCCACCCATGCCTATCTCTCTTAATCTTTAGCCCATTGTACCTCTAGAGATGCCTTCATTTACTTCCATACCTACATTAATAGAACCTTAGGCTGGCACTAGGTATGGGAAGTCCATAAATGACCTTCCTCAAGAGCTACTCAAAGTGAAAAGTGATCAACAAGAAACAAACAAGGAGATGATGAGCCTATTGCAGGCTCTAACTAAAGAATTGGTCACTGTAAAAGAGCAGAATCAGGAGGTCAAATCACCTTATCAACAAGAGGATCAAAATCCTAACCAGCAATGGAAAATTCAGGAGTGATTGTATCAGGAGGATAGGCCACAATATCAGGAAGAGCATCAGAGAAAAAGGAAGAATTTGGTGAAGAGACCTTTCCATCCCTATAATCCAGTCAAGAGGATAGTCCCAACACAAAACATCAAAGTAGCTGGCAGTCACCTGAACCCATTTTTTGGGAAGGAGGCTGCAGATCTTCTGCTTGTTCTCTTGAACTATGAGCTTCCTGATGGAGAAAGGTCAGAAGTTTTTCAATAGGAGACAGTGGCTTCTCAAGCACATTCCCCTAAGGATGGAATGCAACAAGTGACCACATAAGAAACTCACAAGGTTCAAATCCCAAGTTTCTTGCCTAAGCCCATTCATGACCCTATCCTAGATTTCCAGCCACCTCATTTTTCCCTTATAAAGAAGACACCTAAAAATTTTCACTTCCTAAGTGACAGTGAGCTAGTCCTGTAGCAGATAAAGCCCTATGAACCAATTCCTAAAGAGCCCCCTACACCTCATAGCATTTCAGGCCACTAGAAAGAGGATGATTTTTGTCTTTTAGGTGTACTTTTTCATGATGATCATGAGGAACAGGTAGGGTTATTACATCAAGATAGATTAGAGCAATTACCTCAGGATAAGAAAGAAAGTGAAGAGGGTGAGAGCCCAGCTGATCTATTTGAGGAAATGCCTTTTTATATTGAGCAGGATGAGGCAGTGCAAAATTCATTAATTGAGCCCTCTGATTGTGGAAGTGAAGATAATATAGTTGCTGCTGACTTAGAGCAACATGATGATCTTTATTTGATAATTGATACTTTCTGCTCAACTCTTGTTGATGTTCCTCATCTTCCTAAAAAGGATAATGGCTTGCGTGCTCTTGAGGAAGGGTTTGTGTTTTAGGGGGTTAACTTTGTCCCAATTGCAGAAGAAGAAAACATATGGAAGATTATCATGGAGGGACAAATTCTTGATCTTCCTGCTGAAGACATTTATAAGGTGCATACTGAGCAGTGAGAGGGGCCTGGTTTCATGCTCTCAAGAGGGTGTCCTATCAGATATCTAGCTCATGTAGGGTCAAGTAAGGATTCGACAAGGGGTGATAACAAAGGTCCATTCCTTGAAGACCAGGAGCTTGTTCAACCTTATCAGCCTCCTTGGGAGGACAATAACTACGGTCTCATCAGGGTTAGAGGTCTAGACTACCAATTTCAAAGGTTGATATGCCAGGGAATTCGGTATGCTTTTGTTTTCCACTTTCTCCTTGTTAGCATCAAATGCGCAAAGTGTAATACCCTAAGGAGAAAGGGTAACTATTTTTCACAACTAGTGAATGGTTTTGTTTAACCAAGTTTTTGTAACTGGTTAGTTTAGGCTAGGTTAGCTTCCCTGCTTTCTAGATTAGTTTTTCCTACTTTCCAAGAAGTGCTCGTGCATAGTTGTCCTTATGGCTCAGTTTTGTCTCCCTGTAGAAGTTTTTTGTGCTCAATATTGACTCTGTGCCTAATGGATTGCTTCAAGGTCATTGGTCCAATGTCTAGCAAGTTGACATCCCACAGAGGTTGCCAAAATGTTACCCAAAATTTCCTATCTTTCAATTTTGGCCACAATCCTATTTTTCCTTGCGAGCAGGATCCTCAAGGTTTCACGGTTTGCGCCCTGAACCCCATGTTCTTCAATGTGTCACCTTGCTCCAATTTTGATCGCACGTCCTAAAGTGTCAAAACTAGAGAAATATTCAATTTTTAAGGTTTGTTGGCTTCTTTCATGTCAGATGGTGTCTATGTGCACTGCTGCAACTGTGTGTTAAAATTGTCTAACCTTTTTCTATGTGCGCTACTGTGATGGTGGGTCCTAATTTTTCAAGGCCACAGTCGCTAGATCTCCATGTTCTCTAGTGGTTATGGGTTTTGTTTGAAGATTGGGTGACTATGCAATCGCTAGATCTCTTGATCTTGGTGGTTAGCTCCTTAACATTCCAAGATCTAGCGGGCGGTTAGTTCCCCTCAGTCGTGTGTTCGTGCAATCTGACTGGCGGTCTCATTTTCGAGCGGTTAAGTGCAGTGAAGATCTGACGGTTGTTGTATGATCTCATGGAATCTTTCAAGCCCATGAGATCATGTGACAACTGTCTAATTGGAATCTCAGTTTGCAGGTGGGCCCAGAGTTAGTAAAGCTTTGCATGGTTGTGCAAATAGGGGTTTCTCATGTTCGCTTAATGTAACCCAGGGTTAGAAAAGCTTCCAACGATCTAGCGACTGCAGTGTTCACTGAATCGCTGGATAGAACCAGTGTTAAAGAAGGTTCAAGTGACTTGGAAACTAAGGGAAAATCAACCAAGGGTGAAACCTAGGGTTAAGTTGCAGTGCGATCTCGAGCCTAGGTTTTTTGCCAATGTTTGATTTACAGGACGTGTGTGAAGCGGCGGGGTAGCTAGAAATTGATTTCTGAGGATAGCTGAAGGTTGAGAAGATGTTAATGGACAATCTGATCATCGGTGCCGTGGATTTTGTAGGGTACTGTGTCGATGTTCTTGCACCAAAGAAGCTTTTAAGGGTTGGTGCCACCTGTACTTTTAAATTCAAATTCTTACGAAGATCAGATTTGGAGCCTTAATGGCTTAGTGGAATTGCAGGTGGGTTGGTAGGTCAAGGTTGTTTGTCTGTAGGTTGTTTGCGGTACAGGGATGGGTACTCAAGGATTTATTTGATTGGATATGATGTTGCAGGAAGATATTCATGATTAGATTTGAGTGATCAATACCCTAGGATTTGATTTTATATTATAAAATTCTTGTAACCCTAGTTAGGTAAAATTTTGACTCCTTCTTGCGTACAGTTGAGTGATGTATATATTGTTTTTTGGAGCTTTTAGAGCTCAGAGTTCACATTTTGAAAAGAAGAAAGCCTCTTTCTTGGGGAGCTATCTATGGCATTTCTTCTTGCCCTCTGGTTTCCCACATTCTGTAATCTCCCATTGATAATACAAATACTGTAGAGGTATTTTGTGACAATCCTTCATGTCCCTATGCTTCATTGTTTGGATTATCTCTTATTGGATTAAAGTTTATGAATGCTTTCAGTGATATTTAGGGTTCCTAATTCCTCTTACTTTCTGCAATTGTGTGTGTTATTGTGTTTGATCTGATTTAGATGTTTTGTGGGTATACTTCAGCCCCCTAGCAGTCTTGTCTCAATCCTACACCGAGTTGCAGAAGTGAATGTCTGCTTGTAGGTCATAGGTTGTGTCTTATGTTCAGGCCCTCTTATGAAACACTTATGCAAGCCTATTTAATAAGTTGTGACCTACTAGACCTAATTCTTTCATTGATTTCATTCCTCTATACTCAGATCCAAGCCCTAGTTTTGGTGCATCACCTAGTAGGATAGTTTGCTTTGAAGTCATTTCCTTTTCATGCACTCCTTCTATCCCTTTCCCTTCAAAGTTTTATTTTGCTCTCTAGAAGCAAACTAAGGTGATTATCCAAGAGGAACCAGCCTAGAACCTGGAGGTCTCATCTCAGTTAGCAAAGGTCCCACAACCTAGAGATGATTCCTACATTATACTAAGTTATCAAGACCAAGAGAGCTTGAAACAAGGGTGCAAACCTAGTGTATAAAAGTTACGTGATTGTAATTGATTCTCATTGAACAGTTGTCGGATTCGGTGATTTGTAAGCTCAGAATGGCTTGTGACATGATTGCAATTGATTCTGATTGAATGGTTGACCAACTCAGTAATTTGTAAGATTAGAATAGCTTATTACATGATTATAATTGATTCTCATCGAACAGTGGACTGATTCAGTGATTTGTAAAATCAGAATGTCTTGTTACATTGTAGTTGATTCTCATCGAACGATTGACCAATTCAGTGATTTTTAATCTCACAATGGCTTGTTACATGATTGTAATTGATTCTCATCAAACAGTTGACCGATTCAGTGATTTGTAATCTTAGAATGGCTTGTTACGTGATTGGAGATGATTCTCATTCAACGGTTGACTGATTCTATGATTTGTAAGCTCAAAATTGCTTTTTATGTGATTGTAGTTGATTCTCATCGAACAGTTGACAAATTTTCTAATTTGTAATCAGAATGTCTTGTTACGTGATTGTAATTGATTTTGATCAAACGGTTGACCGATTCAAGGATTTGTAAGCTAAGAATGGCTTGTTACGTGATTGTAATTGATTCTCAATGAACGGTTGACCGATTCAGTGATTTTTAAGCTCAGAATGGCTTGTTACATGATTGTAATTAATTCTAATCGAATGGTTGACCAATTCGGTGATTTGTAAGCTCAGAATGGCTTGTTAGATGATTCTAATTGATTCTCATCGAACGGTTGACCAATTCAATGATTTGTAAGCTCAGAATGGCTTGCTAGGTGATCGTAATTGATTCTCATCGAACGGTTGACTGATTCAGTGATTTTTAAGCTCAAAATGGCTTGTTACTTGATTGTAATTGATATTCATCAAACGGTTGATCGATTCAGTGATTTGTAAGCTCAAAATGGCTTGTTACATGATTGTAATTGATTCTCATCAAATGGTTGACTAATTCAGTGATTTGTAAGCTCAGAATGGCTTGTTATGTGATTGTAATTGATTTTCATCAAACGATTGACTAATTTGGTGATTTGTAAGCTTCGAATGGCTTGTTACATGGTTGACGGATTCGGTGATTTCTAAGCTCAGAATGGCTTTTTACATGATTGTAATTGATTCTCATTGAAAGGTTGACCAATTCGATGATTTGTAAGGTCAAAATAGGTTGTTACATGATTGTAATTGATTCTCATCGAACGATTGACCGATTTAGTGATTTCTAAGGTAATAAAGGCTTGTTATGTGATTGTAGATGATTCTCATCGAATGGTTGACTGATTTCATGATTTGTAAGCTCAAGATGCCTTATTACATTGTAGCTGATTCCCATCGAACGGTTGACCGATTCTGTGAATTGTAAGCTCAAAATGGCTTGTTACATGATTGTAATTAATTCTCATCGAACGGTTCATGAATTTGGTGATTTATAAGCTCACAATGGCTTGTTACGTGATTGTAACTAATTCTCATCAAATAGTTGACCAATTCGGTGATTTGTAAGCTTAGAATGGCTTGTTACGTGATTGGAGATGATTCACATCGAATGGTTGACTGATTCGATGATTTATATGCTCAAAATGACTTGTTACATGATTTTAGTTGATTCTTATCGAACAATTGACCGATTCAGTGGTTTGTAAGCTCAAAATGGCTTGTTATGTGCTTTTAGCGAATTCTCATCTAATGGTGGACCGATTCGGTAATTCATAAGCTCAAAATGGCTTGTTAAGTGATTGTAGCTGATTCTCATCAAACGGTTGACTAATTAGGCTATTTGTAAGCTCAGAATGGCTTGTTACGTCATTGTAGCTGATTCTCATCGAACGATTGATGAATTCATTTAGTTGTAAGCTCAGAATGGCTTGTTATGTGATTGTAGCTGATTCTCATCGAACGGTTGACCAATTCAGTGATTTTTAAGCTTAGAATGGCTTGTTATGTGATTGTAATTGATTTTGATCGAACGGGTGACCGATTTGGTGATTTGTAAGCTCAGAATGGATGGTTACGTGATTGTAGTTGATTCTCATTGAATGGTTGACTGATTCAGTGACTTCTAAGCTCCAAATGGCTTGTTACGTGATTGTAGTTGATTCTCATCGAACAGTTGACTGATTCAGTGAATTGTAAGCGCAGAATGGCTTGTTAGGTGATTGTACCTGATTCTCATTGAATGGTCGACCGATTTGGTGATTTGTATGTTCAAAAAGGCTTGTTACGTGATTATAATTCATTCTCATCGAATGGTTGACCAATTCGGCAATTTGTAAGCTCAGAATGGCTTGTTACGTTATTGTAGCTGATCCTAATCAAGCGGTTCACCAATTCTATGATTTGTAAGCAGACAAGGGCTTCTTACATCATTGTAGCTTATTCTCATTGAAAGGTTGACCAATTCAGTGATTTTTAAGCTCAAAATGGCTTGTTACATGATTGTAGTTGATTCTCATCGAATGGTTGACCAATTCGGTGATTTGTAACCTCAGAAAGGCTTGTTATGAGATTTTAATTCATTCTCATCGAACGATTGACCAATTCAGTGATTTGTAAGCTCAGAATGGCTTGTTACATGATTGTACCTAATTCTCATCGAACAAGTGACCGATTCAGTGATTTGTAAGCCCAAAATGGCTTCTTATGTGACTATAAATGATTCTCATCGAACGGTTGACCAAGTTGGTGACTTGTAAGTTCAGAATGGCTTGTTACATGATTGCAATTGATTCTCATCAAACCGTAGACCTATTCAGTAATTTGTAAGCTTAGAATAGCTTGTTACGTGATTGTAGCTGATTCTCATCAAACCATAGACCTATTCGGTAATTTGTGAGCTTAGAATGGCTTGTTACATGATTGTAGCTGATTCTTATCGAATGGTTGCTTGATTCGGTGATTTGTAAGCTCCGAATGGCTTGTTACGTAATTGCAATTGATTTTCATCGAACGATTGACCGTTTCAGTGATTTGTAAGCTCAAAATGGTTTGTTACATGACTGTAGCTTATTCTCATCGAACAGTTGACTGATTTAGTGATTTTTAAGCTCAAAATGACTTGTTACATGATTGTTACTGATTCTCATCAAATGGTTGACCGATTCAAGGATTTGTAAGCTCAAAATGGCTAGTTATGTGTTTGTACCTGATTCTCATCGAATGGTTGACCGATTCAGTGATTTGTAAGCTTAGAATAGCTTCTTAAGTGATTGCAAATGATTCTAATCGAATGGTTGACTGAGTCAGTGATTTTTAAGCTCAGAATGACTTGTTACGTGACTGTAGTTGATTCTCATCGAACGGTTGACCAATTCGGTGATTTGTAAGCTCATAATTCCTTCTTACATGATTGTAACTGATTCTCATCAAATAGTTGACCGATTAGGTGATTAGTAAGCTCTAAATGGCTTTTTACGTAATTGTAGCTGATTCTCATTAAACGGTTGACCGATTGGGTGATTTGTAAGCTGAGAATGGCTTGTTATGTGATTGTAATTGATTCTCATCGAACAGTTGACCGATTCAGTGATTTGTAAGCTCATAATGGCTTGTTACGTGATTGGAAATGATTCTCATTGAACGGTTGACCGATTTGATGATTGGAAATGATTGGAAATGATTCTCACTGTAGCTGATTGGAAATGATTCTCATTGTAGCTAATTCTCATCGAACGATTGATCGATTTAGTGATTTGTTAGCTCAGAATGGCTTCTTACCTGTTTGTAATTGATTCTCATCGAATGGTTGATTGATTCATTGATTTGTAAGCTCAGAATGATTTGTTACGTGATCGTAGTTGATTCTCATCGAACGGTTGACCGATTCGGTGATTTGTAAGCTCAGAATGGCTTGTTACGTAATTGTAATTGATAGTCATCGAACGGTTGACCGATTCGATGATTTGTAAGCTCAGAATGTCTTATTACATGATTGTAACTGATTCTCATCGAACGGTTGACCGATTCGGTGATTTGTAAGCTCAAAATGGCTTGTTACATGATTGTAGCTGATTCTCATTAAACGGTTGACCGATTCGGTGATTTGTAAGCTCAGGAAGGCTTGTTACATAATTTTAGCTGATTCCCATGAAACGGTTGACCCATTCGGTGATTTGTCAGCTCAGAATAGCTTGTTACATGATTATAATTGATTCTCATCGAACGGTTCACCGATTTGGTGATTTTTAAGCTCAGAATGGCTTTTTATGTGATTATAATTGATTCTCATCAAATGGCTGACTGATTCGGTGAATTGTAAGCTTAGAATGGCTTATTACGTTATTGTTGCTGATTCTTATCGAGCAGTTGACCAATTCAGTGATTGGTGATTTGTCAGCTCAGAATAGCTTGTTACATGATTATAATTGATTCTCATCAAATAGTTCACCGATTTGGTGATTTTTAAGGTCAAAATGGCTTTTTATGTGATTATAATTGATTCTCATCAAATGGCTAACTGATTCGGTGACTTGTAAGCTCAGAATGGCTTATTACATTATTGTAGCTAATTCTTATCGAATAGTTGACCAATTTAGTGATTTGTTAGCTAGGAATGGCTTGTTACCTGTTTGTAGTTGATTCTCATCGAACTGTTGAGCGATTCGGTGATTAGTAAGCCAAGAATGCCTTGCTACATGATTATAGTTGATTGGCATCAAACGGTTGACCGATTCGATAATTTGTAAGCTCAAAATGGCTAGTTTCATGATTGGAATTGATTCTCATCAAACGGTTGACCATTTTGGTGATTTGTAAGCTCAGAATGGCTTGTTACATTATTGTAGTTGATTCTTATCGAATGGCTAACTGATTCAGTGATTTGTACGCTAAGAATGGCTAGTCACATGATTATAATTGATTCTCATCCAATGGTTGACCGATTCGGTAATTTATAAGCTCAGAATGGCTCGTTATGTGATTGTAGCTGATTCTCATTAAATCGTTGATCGATTCGATGATTTGTAAGCTCAGAATGGCTTGTTACATGATTGTATTTGATTCTCATTGAATGATTGACCGATTCATTGATTTGTAAGTTAAGAATTGCTGGTTACGTGATTTTAATTTATTCTCATCGAATGGTTGACCAATTCAGTGATTTGCAAGCTCAGAATGGCTTTTTACATGACTGTAATTGATTCTCATCGAATGGTTGACTGATTCAGTGATTTGTAAGCTCAGAATGGCTTGTTACATGATTGTAGCTGATTCTCATCGAACGGTTGACCGATTCGGTGATTTGTAAGCTCAGAATGGCTTATTACATGATTGTAATTGATTCTCATTGAACAGTTGACAAATTCAGTGATTTGTAAGCTCAAATGGCTTGTTACATGATTGTAGTTGATTCTCATCAAACGGTTGACCGGTTCGGTCATTTGTAAGCTCAGAATGGCTTGTAAGGTGATTGTAATTGATTCTCATCAAATGGTTGAATGATTAGGCTATTTGTAAGCTCATAATGGTTTTTTATGTAATTGTAGTTGATTCACAATGAATGATTGACCAATTTGGTTATTTGTAGGCTCACAATGGCTTTTTACATGATTGTAATTAATTCTCATCAAACAGTTGACCGATTCAGTGATTTGTAAGCTCAGAATGGCTTGTTACGTGATTGGAGATGATTCCCATTAAATGGTTGATCGATTCAGTGATTTGTAAGCTCAGATGGCTTGTTACATGATTGCAGCTGATTCTCATCCAATGGTTGACTAGTTCGGTCATTTATAAGCTCAGAATGGCTTATTACGTGATTGTAGCTAATTCTCATCGAATGGTTGACTGATTGGGTGATTTGTAAGCTCAAAATGGGTTGTTATGTGATCGTAGCTGATTCTCATTGAACGATTGACCTATTCAGTGATTTGTAAGCTCACAATGGCTTGTTATGTGATTGTAGCTGATTCTCATCGAACGGTTGACCGATTCAGTGAATTGTAAGCTCAGAATGGCTAGTTACATCATTGTAATTGATTCTCATTGAATGGTTGACCGATTCGGTGATTTGTAAGCTTAGAATGGCTTGTTACGTGATTGTAGCTAATTCTCATCGAATGGTTGACCGATTCCATGTTTTGTAAGCTAAGAATGGCTTGTTAAGTGAGTGTAATTGATTCTCATTGAACGGTTGACTGATTTGGTTATTTGTAAGCTCATAACAGCTTGGTACGTGATTGGAGATGACTCTCAATCAATGGTTGACCGATTCGATTATTTGATAGCTCAGAATGGCTTGTTACATGATTGTAGCTAATTCTTATTGAATGGTTGACTGATTTGGTGATTTGTAAGATTAGAATGGCTTGTTACGTGATTGTAGCTGATTCTCATTCCACGATTGACCGATTCAGTGGTTTGTAAGCTCAGAAAGGCTTGTTACGTGATTATAGCTGATTCTCATCCAATGGCTGACTGATTCATTTATTTATAAGCATAGAATGGCTTGTTACGTGATTGTAGCTGATTCACATGGAACATTTGACCGATTTGATGATTTGTAAGCTTAGAATGGCTTTTTATGTAATTGTAGCTGATTCTCATTGAACAATTGACCGATTCAGTGACTTGTAAGCTAAGAATGGCTTTTTACGTGATTGTAGTTAATTCTCTTTGGATGGTTGACCAATTCAATTATTTTTAAGCTGAGAATGGGTTGTTAGGTGATTGTAGCTGATTCTCATCAAATAGTTGACTGATTCAATGATTTGTAAGCTCAGAATGGCTATTTACTTGATTATAGCATATTCTCATCAAATGGTTGACCAATTTAGTAATTTGTTAGCTCAAAATGGCTTCTTATGTGATTGTAAATGATTCTCAGCAAATGGTTGACCGATTCGGTGATTTGTAAGCTCAGAATGGCTTGGTATGTGATTCTAGTTGATTCTCATCGAATGGTTGACCGATTTGGTGATTACGTGATTGTAATTGATTCTCATCGAACGGTTGACCGATTCAGTGATTTGTAAGCTAAGAATGACTTTATACGTGATTGTAATTGATTCTCATTGAACAGTTCACCAATTCGGTGATTTGTAAGCTTAGAATGGCTTGTTATGTGATTGTAGATTATTCTCATCGAACGATTGACTGATTTAGTGACTTTTAAGCTCAAAATGGCTTGTTACAAGATTGTAGCTAATTCTCATTGAACAGTTGACTGATTCGCTCATATATAATCTCAAAATGGTTTGTTATGTGATTGTAGCTGATTCTCATCGAACGGTTGACTGATTCGGTGATTTTTAAGATCAGAATGGCTTGTTATGTGATTGTAGCTTATTATCATCGAACGGTTGACTGATAAGGTGATTTGTAAGCTGAAAATGGCTTGCTATGTGATTGTAGCTGATTCTCATCAAATGGTTGAACGATTTGGTAATTTCTAAGCTCAAAATGGTTTCTTACATGATTGCAATTTATTTTAATCAAACACTTTACCGTTTCGGTTATTTATAAGCTCGAAATGCCTTGTTATGTGATTGTAGATGATTCTCATCAAACAGTTGACCGATTCAGTGATTTGTAAGCTAAGAATGGCTTATTACATGATTGTAATTGATTCTCATTGAACGGTTGACCGATTCGATGTTTTGTAAGCTTAGAATGGCTTGTCACATGATTATAATTGATTCTCATAGAATGGTTGACCGATTCGGCTATTTTTAAGCTCAAAATGGCTTGTTACATGATTGTAGTGGATTTTCATCGAAGGGTTGACTGAGTTGGTAATTTGTAAGCTAAGAATGGCTTGTTACGTGATTGTAATTTATTCTCATCAAATGATGGACCTATTCGGTGATTTGTAAACTTAGAATGGGTTGTTATGTGATTGTAGCTGATTCTCATAGAACGATTGACCAATTCATTGATTTGTAAGCTTAGAATGGCTTGTTACCTGATTGTAATTGATTCTCATCGAACGGTTGACCGATTTGGTGATTTACAGCTCTGAATGGCTTGTTACGTGATTGTAATTGATTCTCATTGAATGGTTGACCGATTCGGTAATTTGTAAGCTCAAAATGGCTTGTTACATGATTGTAATAGATTCTCATCAAACGATTGACTGATTCGATGATTTTTAAGCTCAGAATGGCTTATTACGTGATTGTAGCTTATTGTCATTGAACGATTGACCGATTCAGTGATTTGTATGCCCAGAATGGCTTGTTACTTGATTATATCTAATTCTCATCGAACGGTTTACCGATTTAGTGATTTGTAAGCTCAGAATGGCTTGTTACATGATTGTAATTGATTCTCATCAAAGGGTTGATCGATTCGGTGATTTGTAAGCTTGAGATTGCTTCTTACATGATTGAAGATGATTTTCATCGAATGATTGACCGATTCGGTGATTTGTAAGTGTTATACACTTAGTTTGCACCCTTGTTTCAAGCTCTCTTAGTCTTGATAACTTAGTATAACATGGGAATCATCTCAAGGTTGTGGGACCTTTGCTAACTGAGATGAGACCTCCAAGTTCTAGGCTGGTTCCTCTTGGATAATCACCTTAATTTGCTTCTTGACATGGAAATTAAATCTTTTGAGGGAAAGGGATAGAAGGAATGCATGAAAGGAAAATAACTTGAAAGAAAACTACCTACTAGGTGATGCACCAAAATTAGGGTTTGGATCTCAGTATTAAAGGAATGAGACCAATGGAAGAATCAAGTCTAATAAGTCACAACTCACTAGATAGGCTTGCATAAGTGTTTCATAGGAGGGCCTGAACAAAAGACTCAACTTATGACTTGCAAATAAACATCCTCTTCTGCAACTAGGTGTAGGAATGAGACAAGATTTCTAGGGGCTATAGTACACCCATAAAAAATCTAAATTAGATCAGACACAATAACACACAAAATCACAGAAATGAGAGGGACTAGGAACCCCAATTTCCATTAACAACATTCATACACTTTGATCCAATAAGAGATGATAAAAACAATGAAGATAGGGATAGAACAAATATCTCAAGTACCTCAAGCTTGCTTTGATCATGAATGGGAGAATACAAAGAGTAGAAGACCAGAGGGTAGAATAGATACCACAGATAGTCTTCTGAAGAAAGGATGACCTCTTCGAAAAAGTGGGCCTCTTTTCCTTTACAAAATGAACCTCCCTCCAGGCACTAAGGTTCCCGAAACAATATATACATCACTCACTACACACAAGCAGGAGTCCAAAAAAAAAACTAAAGCTAACTAGGGTTACAGATCTTCAATTATTTACCAAACCCTAGAGGTACAAACCCTCCAAATCTCTAAGAACAAATGGCCAACAGATCATATCTTTCCCCCTGCATGTTTATCCTATACTGAGCTTGCCTGCAGACATGACAACCTCGATCCATCTACCCACCTACAAGTCCACTCATCCATGAAGGCTTCAGATCTGATCTTATTTTCCTGGGAATGGTACTATTTGAATGATGGTGCCAAGCTCTCTAGCACCTCCTATCATGACAAAGGACCCTGCAATGCTGGCCAACAATCATCTCCATCATCCTCACAACCACCACCATCCTGAGAAATCAAAACCTGAGCTACCCAGTGTCGTGCATGGCTAAAAGAATGCAAAACCCTCATGGAGATATTTGAATTTTGAAACATAACGGCTAGTGGAAAATTTTAAAATGTAACCGTCAATGAGAAACCCTTCCCAGCAGATGAACAGCTATGATGCACCCGAAAACAACTTGAAAACCCATCTCTAACAAGTCAAAGCCACCATGGAAGTCAGTGGCCAATGAGAATCAAGCACGTCAGCACATCTGCCATTTTGGCCCCACCTCAAGCTTTTCCTTGTTAAGTCATTCGGTGACTACGCGACCGAAGAATTTTCTCTAAGTCATGAAGAACTTTAGCTAACCCCAGTTTGGTTAATTGATTCAGCGAACAAGGATTTTCATTGAATCGCTGAGTCTTTTTACTAACCCTGGTTCTATCTAGTGAATACATGAAACCTTATTAGTGCATTTGCTTATTTGCTAAGGAAAGTGGAGCTCTACTAAATCTACTCGCGATCATACAAACAAAGAAACACTTTATCAGACACCACCAAGTTAGAGGACAAAACTGATCTCCTCTAAAGCTTTCACTATTAAAATCTAGACCCACTGACAACTGCATTGTCACCACCAGCTTGGTGAATGAGAAACTAACGCATCAGCATGACATGGCACATCGGACCCACTAGCACTATCAAGCTCGAAAGATGAAACGACCGTCGTATAATCACCTGTGTCAAAGAGACTCCAAATGAAGATATGACCACCATAGATCCTCATCCTTCTGACATCTCTACAGACATTCTAACATGGTCCCACTGACACATTCCAGTCATCGCAATGTGGACCAATAAAACATGAGCACATCAGCAAGAGAGGACCCACATAGAATCGAACACTGCATGCTGGAAGATCAACAACTGATGCATGATTGTGTGTGTCAGAAAAACTTCATGAGAATACACGACAACCATTAGATCATCAGACTAGGACCCAACATAACTGAAACCACCAAAGCATCTGACCACTATGCAACTAAGGAGAACTAACTACCCACCAGATCTCAAAATGTTAAGGAGCTAACTGCCAAGATCAAGAGATTAAGCGACTGCACAGTTGCCCAATCTCCAAATAAAACCCATAACCACTAGAGAACATGGAGATCTAGCAATTGTGGCCTTGAAAAATTGGGACCCACCATCGTAGTAGCGCACATAGAAAAAGGTTAAACAATTTTAACACACAGTCGCAGTAGCACATATAGACACAATCTGACATGAAAGAAGCCAGCAAACCTTAAAACTTGAATATTTCTCTGGTTTCGACACTTTAGGATGTGTGATCAAAACTGGAGCAAGGTGACACATTGAAGAACAGAGGGTTAAGGGCGCAAACTGTAAAACTTTGAGGATCAACTTTGCAAGCAAAAACAAGACTGTGGCCAAAATTGAAAGAGAGCAAATTTTGGGTAACAGTAAGCTCAGAATTGCTTGTTATGTGATTGTAATTGATTCTCATCGAACGGTTGACCGATTTAGTGATTTGTAAGCTCAGAATGGCTTGTTACATGACTATAATTGATTCTGATTGAATGATTGACCGATTCGGTGATTTGTAAGGTCAAAATGGCTAGTTACATGATTGTAACTGATTCTCATCAAACGGTTGACCAATTCAGTGATCTGTAAGCTCAGAATGGCTTGTTATGTGATTGTAGCTAATTCTCATTGACGGTTGACTGATTCAGTGACTTGTAAGCTTAGAATGGCTTGCTACGTGATTGTTACTAATTCTCATTGAACGGTTGACTGATTCGATAATTTGTAGGCTGAAAATGGCTTATTACATGATTGCAATTGATTCTCATTGAATGGTAAACATATTACATGATTGCAATTGATTCTCATCAAAGGGTTTACCATTTCGATGATTTGTAAGCTCGGAATGACTTGTTACATGATTGTAGCTGATTCTCATTGAACGGTTGACCGATTCAGTAATTTGTAAGCTAAGAATGGCTTGTTACATGATTCTAATTGATTCTCATCGAATGATTGACTGATTCAGTAATTTGTAAGATCAGAATGGCTTGTTATGTGATTGTAGTTGATTCTCATTGAACAGTTGACTGATTCAATGATTTATAAGCTCATAATGGCTTGTTACATGACTGTAACTAATTCTCACTGAATGGTTGACTGATTCGGTGATTTGTAAACTCAGATGGGCTTGTTACATGAATGTAATTGATTCTCATCGAATGGTTCACTAATTTAGTGATTTGTAAGCTTAGAATGGGTTGTTACCTGATTGTAGCTGATTCTCATTGAACAATTGACCGATTTGGTGACTTGTAAGCTCAGACTGGCCTGTTACATGATTATAATTGATTCTCATCAAACTGTTGATCGAACAGTTGATTGATTTAGTGATTTGGAAGCTCATAATGGCTTGATACATGATTGTAGTTGATTCTCATCAAACGGTTGACTGATTCAGTGATTTGAAATATTAGAATGGCTTTATACGTGATTGTAAATGATTCTCATTGAACGATTGATCGGTTTGATGATTTGTAAGCTTAGAATTGCTTGTTACATGATTGTAATTGATTCTCATCAAACGGTTGACTGATTCGGTGACTTGTAAGCTCAAAATGGCTTATCACATGATTGTAATTGATTATGATCGAATGGTTGACTAATTTGGTGATTTGTAAGCTCAGAATGGCTTGTTACATGATTGTAGTTGATACTCATGAAATAGTTGACCAATTCAGTGATTTGTAAGCACAGAATGGCTTGTTACCTGATTGGAGATGATTCTCATTGAATGGTTTACTGATTCAGTGATTTGTAAGCTCAGAAAGGTTTGTTACATGATTGTAATTGATTCTCATCAAACAGTTGACCGATTTGGTGATTTGTAAGCTCAGAATAGCTTATAACATGATTTTAATTGATTCTCATCGAACGGTTGACCGATTTGGTGATTTGTATGTTATAAATATGAAATACTAAGAGGGGGGCATGAATGAGTATTTCACAAACTTTTTCTTTTGCCCCCTTATGGATATAACAGATTACTTTAGTGCATACAAAGATTATCAAGCTGATTAACAAACATAGCAGTAAATAGAAAGAACTCATAACACATCATATGTTCTCAAGGAAACCCTGGCCAAGGGAAAACCCTGGTGGGGATGGTACCCACAAAGATCACTAATCAAAAGTATCCTGTTAGGGATATTGGACCCTGTTAGGAGTCAATTTACAATATATAGTAGATCTATCCTAGTTAAAGGACTTTAGGCCTTGTTAGAAGCCTTAACCCTGTTAGGAGTTAGATTACAAAACCTGATCACCAGCTGAGCTCACTGCCCAAACAAGTAATACAAAAATGTTTCTAACTATAATATGGTACTTCTTACAAATTTGCATCAATAGCCTTTGCTTCTATCACAATAAACAACTATCGCAAGTTATCTTTTCTTTCTTTTTACATATCACTTGTCTATTTCATTACATTTCAAGTATGCCTAATATATGAGTTATTAAAGCTAATAACTTTACATGGTCAACTTCTAAAATCTTTATCTAAGAGTAAAAATCTAGGATGTCATCCCTTCATAATGTTAAGTCATTATTTTGACAAGCAAAAATAATTCCTTAACTCTTTCACTAAAACTGTCTCCAAAACTGTTTTGTCTGCAAAACTGTCTTTGGTAAACTATGAATAACTTTGTCCGTACTACTCCAAACTTTATGCCCACTGAGATGGGGTATCCTCATACTCTATAGAAGCTTTAGTGAACTACACAAACAAAAATATTTCTCCAGTGGATGTCACCAACTAAATCTTCATCTGGTGCTCTGTCAGGATCACTGTATCCATACTTAGACAATTTCTTTCTTCAACTTGCCATAGTTGCATTCCAGATTCTGCACTCTCAATAGAGATCATATGTTTCCATAATGACAACATCTATGCATCCACATTAGCCAAATTGCCAACAATCTCCCCCTTTGTCATTGGTGGCAACATATGGGAAAATTGGCTAAGTGTGCAAACAAAACTTTAAAAAACACTTATACAAAATTATGGCGAAAAGTTTATACAATATGTATACAATATCATACTCCATAGAATAGTTCCCCCTATGAGTATCCTTCCTCAACATATATTTAATTTTCTACTATCTCTCCCCCTTTGACAACAATGACAAAGATAGGGTGTACAAAAAATTTCAAAAACTTTATACCTTATTATCAGTTATTGCAAAGCCGGTAGGCTTGCAACACAATCACCAAACTCTAACTTCCAAGATTCAAAATCTTTCTCCCATACCTTCCTAATGGATTCAACAACATTGAGTAGAGTACTCAATCCATATGCTACTGTCTGACAAGCGTGCATGGAATTGAAACTAAACTTCTGAAATGATGTCTTTGCTAAAAGACACTGCTCAATTTGATCTTCAACAATTGATATCTTGATTGAGACATGCTCTCTCAAGATGTTAACCCTGATCATCTTTCTATTCTTCTCCTCTGCTATCATTTTGATTTCATCTTTCAATTTCCTTATGTTCTTCTCTACAGAACTTATCTTGACATTAGGGCTTGTCAAGGTGTTTGTCTTAGTTGTAATAGCATCTAACTTCTCTCTGATCTTCTTATCCTCTTCAACTGTTAGGATTTCTAATTTAGTGCATTGTATGTACAAATTCTTTCCTGTCTCAAAATGTCTCCTCAAATTCTTTATGCATACATCTAAACTACCAATATCAATTCGAATATTTACACTTAAAGTTTGTTGCATTTCTGCTTCAAAGTCTTCCTGAACTTTTATTTTAGCAATATCCTAGAAGTTAGAAAATTTAGAGTCAAAAGAATTCATTACTGATTGAGTTTTCTCAAGTGGATCTAATTCAGATACCTTAGTGCTGATCACACTCTCAAGTTTCTTTGTCAAAACTCTAACTTTTCCTTCAAGGTCTTTCACCTTCTTATTCTTTCCAATAATTTTATTTAGAGATGTGATGAACTCAAGCTGATCATCATCTTCAACTTCTTTTCCAAGGTCTTCAAACATTGAGCCAATATGCCTCTTCTTACTGTCAGGTGCACTAATGTCTTCAACTAGTATAGAAGGTGCACTAGAGGTAGTGGCCTCTGTCAAAATTTGTTTGCCTTTAACTGACTACCTTGCTAGAACTGAGTCTGATACAGTTGGTGCTTCCTCTGCCTCTATATTCTTCTCTGATTCTATGACTTTTTCTTGCTCTCCCAAAGCCAAATTGTCAACAATGTTTCCTAGATCATGAAATACTGCATCATCTGATTCTAGAGTCACTTTGGTGCCTTCAATATCCATTGATTCTTTGCCAATATTGATATGTGAAGAAGATGGAACTTCTTCAATACCAACTTCCTCTACATGCGGTTCCTTTGATTGCTTCTACTAAGGGTCTGATTCAACATGCTTTTCTGCAACTATATTTGCAAGAACTTGCATTACTGCTTGCTCTGTCTCTTTCTGTACTTCCTCCTTTTTTCCTCCCATTATAAGAATTGTTCTTCTATTAGTTCTCAATAGAGTTCCAAGAGACTTCAAGAATCTCTTCAAATGATCTTCATCCTTAACTTCATAGAACTGTCTGATTACATGTTCTCTCATCTTTATGTCCTCTTCTAGTGCTCTTTGTTTTCTATTCACAAGTCTATTATACAAATCTTCTGGGATCTTACCATGAATAGTGCTAAGTTTCTTATCTACCACAATCATGTGTGTAACCATTACATTTTCAAAGTTCAATCTGTCAAATGATCCATATAGATCATATAATTTATTCAACTTAGTGAAGTCTCCATGCTTCAATATATCTTCATTAACTCTTTCAATTCTTGGTTTCCAAGTTTTCTTCTTGATTGAAACTACATCATCATCTTTAATTACTGCTACATTTCTAGGTATAGGTGGTACAACCACTTTCTATCTCTTTGCGGGTCCTATTGCACTCACTTTTACTCTTTTGCTAGGAATAGGAGAAAAAGACTTATCTCCTTCATCTTTTTTAGGTACTTCAACTTTTACCTTTACTGCAATAGGATCAACATGATATGCACTTGATGTCTCAGGTGAAATTACAAGATTTTCACTTTGCCTCAGGGCTTCTGTAGTCTTCTTAGCTATGTCAAACTCATGACTTGACATACCAGATTCTTTCAATATTTTCTTCATAGTAGATTCAACTCTCTTACTAGATTGCTTCTTTTCTCTCAAACTTATTGCAGAGTTGAAATTCTCTTCATAGGTTCCAAACCTATTTGCATGACCATCCAACTCACACTTTAACAATCTATTCACATATCCTACTATTTCTGCTTCAGATATTTCATAGCCAAGAGGGTCTATGAATTCCATTATAGGCTCAACTACTTCAATGTAGGTGAAATCAGTGTCAACCATAAAACAAATGTCATCTTTATGCTTTTCAACTAAGCATTGAGGAATCCTTGATTTGTTGTTAACAATATTCTAAAAAGTCTTCAATACAAGCTTCACACTGTCATTAACTTTATCAAAAAGGTGCTTCAAGTAGACTGAGTTTATTCTTTCCATTGTGTTCACATTGTCACTCCAATCAACTATGTAAGGAAATCTTCTCAAAATATGGAAAAACATATAGGTTATCAGAGATGAAAACCTAAACTATGTGTACTTAGCCTTCTTAATCTTTTCTAAGTTCTCAAATAACTGAATTTTCAAAGTTTCACATAGGTCTACTGGTTTCTTATCAATACACATTATTGGCATTAAGCATGATTGTCATTAGTGACAACACTTATTCTAAATAGTACATACTAAGTAGAACAGAGCTTACCGAGTAGAACAGAGCTTACCGAGTAGAACATTACACACTGAGTAGAACAAAGCTTACTGAGTAGAATAGAGCTTACCGAGAAGAATAGTACATACCAAGCAGAATAGAGCTTACCAAATAGAATAGAGCTTATCGAGCAGAATAGAGCTTACCAAGCAGAACAGTACATACCGAGCAGAACAGAGCTTACTGAGTAGAATAGTGCATACCGAGCTCGCAAAGTTTCACAGTGTTTACCGAGTGCTGCATGGTTAAAAAGGAAATTTAGTTTCTACCGAGTAACACTTTATCTACCGAGTCTCCAGTGTTTACCAAGTTCAAAACTATGACCGAGTGGTTAGTATGGATAGAGTTTCCACTTCTACCAAGTGCATGATGATGCCGAGTAACGTAGTGGAAGCCGAGTATCAGAAAGTCACCGAGTTAGTTTTCAGTAACCGTGTAACTATATTTGGGCTGACTCAGTAATATTTGTGTTTACTTGTTTAAGAGCCGACTTTGTAATTGTTTTGGAATTGACTTAGATTGATATATAAACAATGTTTTATGTCATATCCAAGTATGATAAAAAAAAAGAAGTATGAAAAAGAGAGAAAGGCAGAGATAATCGAATTACTAAGGGCTACAATAGTATAAGAAGTAGAAAAGATCTATCTATCACAGAAGGTGATCAGTACATCAAAGAATCTCAATCAGCAAGTACAGTTGCATGTAAGAGATCTACTGTTTCATCCTAACAGGTGAATCAGCTTGAAATCCTTTAACAGGGTAGACTTAACAGTCTTTGTAAAAATCTCTTAACCAAGTGCATACTTCATTGTATGTTTGTAAAACCTCTAACAAGGTGGACCTAGCAGTCCTTATTGCTCCTAACAGGGTAGATCATTAGAAGTGATCATTGTAAGCCTTAACCGGCAAACTTTATACTGCAGTATTGAATTTTTGTGGGTATCATCCCCACCCCAGTTTTACTTTCTACTTGGGAGGTTTCTGGGTCACCAAATCTCTGTGTTCTAAGTGTTATGAATTTTTTATTCTTTTTGTTACTCATGCATGTAGTCAAATTATCAATCTAATATTATTAAGATTTGAATCTATTAAAAGTTTTGAAGTTACTGATTCACCCCTCCCCTCTCAGTAACCTAGATAGTCTTGAATATTTCCAACAATTGGTATCAGAGCACAGTGGATCTCAGAATAAAGTTTGACAGCTTGAGAAAAGATTCAGGACAATGGAGATATTCAAACTAAACAAAGTAATTGAGAATGAAAAGCTAGATTTGGAAATGGCCATAACTCAACTCAAAGAAGCAAGAGAGCATCTTTCCCTTTCCCTAAAAAGAAGGAAGGAACTTGCAAATCAGATCAATGACCACCAGTATGTTGAAGAAAAGATTGAAGACTTTTTCCCTTCAAACAACTCAGATGAAGCAAACAATGCAATCAAAGAACTTCTAGAAAAGAATGGATCTCTACAAGAAGAAGTGAGAAAATTGACAAGAGAATAGGAAATTCAATCAACAAGATTCTGTGAAGTCTTGGAACAAAGAAACAAGATGAAAGATGAAATAGATGGAAAGAACAATGAAATCCAAAATAAAACTCTTCAGCTAGAAAATCTTATTGATCAAATATCCAATATAAATGAAGAAATCTTAACTCTAAGATCAGAAAATGAAAATATGAGAGAAGAGCTGAGATCGTAAAAGAAAATCAATTTAAGAGTAATGAGTGAGCTAGATGCTGAAAGGCAAATCAACGAGAGAATGTTGAAATCTCAAGAAGATATGAATCAAGTGTATGAATGAAACCTTCATAGGCAAAAAGGAAAAGCAGGACCTGGATACAAAGAGGAAGGTGAATCCTCCAAATAAGGTACTCAAAAGAATTAGAAACCTACCTGTAATCACTGTGGAAAAATTGGTCATACTTCAAACAAATGTTGGAGCAATGGAAAAGCAAAATTTAATGGAAAATGCTACAATTGCAATCAGCTTGGTCATAAAGCGAATGAATGGAAGGAGAAACCAAGATTTAAAGGCATATGTCACAAATGTAGCAAACAAGGTCATAAGGCATCAGAATGTAGAACTAAAACACCCAATCCAGCGGAACCAATTATTAAAGCAATGTTTGGTTGGGATTACAACACTTGGTGTAGATGTCATTACTGTGGAGAATATGGACACATTGGCATGAATTGTGTAAGGCACCACTTGAGAAAAAGGGATTCTACCATAAGATGTTATAATTGCACTAAGCTTGGTCACATAGCTAAAAACTGCATGAATTTAGGCAAAATTGAAGATGAAAAGAAAGCAAAAGCAAATAACATTAGGAAGTAGATGAGACATAAGTGGATTCCTAAACCTACCGAGCAAACCAATCCTGAAGTCACTAATGAAGAGAGTGGCTCTATGAGCTCTAAATAGTCTCCAAGAAAGCACTGGAACTATATCTTCATAGACATATTCCAAAACAATTCCTGAACTAAAAGGAAGATAGATCCAAATCAGTATGCAAGATACAGAAAGATCACAAGAAGGTTGGTATCAGTTACCACTGAGCAAGGTCGGGAGTAACCTAACTTCATTTGGTTACTGAGTAAGGTCGGAGAAGTATGAATTCGTATGATCACCGAGTTGCAGAGTCTTCATCAAGCAATTAATTCATAGTGGATGACAGCCTGTCTAATTCAATACCCTAATTCATACTGAGCATTAATGACAAAGTTTTAACAAAAGGACTGAAATCAAGTTCACTATTCATCGTGAACAAAAGTCTCCTAGTGCAATCAAGTGTTTCAAAGCATATTTCAGAAAGATATTCTCTTTCCTTGAAGAATTTACTGTGTTCACTGAGCTACCATGGCATCATCTAGCGCTAAAATGAAGAAAGATTCGAAAATGTTGGTTCATGGAGAATGGAAAGCACCAGATTTCAAAATCGTCCCCGCAGTTGCCAGAACCCTAGACCTGAGTGGAGCTCAATCTCAGATTCCTCCTAAGGTACTCCTTATTAACGATATTCGCAGTCATTTTAAGTGTACAATTCAAGAGCTTGGAACCCTAGAGATAGATACTATTCATGAGGAACTATGTGTCGATGGTGTTCTCAAACTGGAGCATCAACATTTGGAAGATAATGGTTTAGTTCACATCACACACTTGCCTTAGAGCTTTCAGATAAAATGGGTCAGATATATCCTTAGTTGAGTACATGAAGGTAAAATATGGCTTGAGCAACCAGTAGAGATTACGAAGAAGATGATTTACCGAATCACTGGTCTTCCCATGCTCGACAAGGAAAAATCTACAAAAACCCTAGGTTGGACAGAACTGGAAGAGAAAACCCTAGCCGAGTGGGACGGTAGAGGTATGAAGATAAGTAGAATTATAGATGTAGAATTGAAGTTTGGTATACATATCATAGCTCACAAGATATACACTTCAAGTAGGTAGAATAGTGTTCCATGTGAAGCAGTTGACCTAGCATATAAAATTGTAAAGAACAATCTGTCATTTGACCCAGCAGATCTTTTGTTGAAATAGTTCAACAAGAACATGGAGAGCATCCAAACCTCAAAGAACAGTCCATGTAAGTTTGGCTCACTGTTGGTTTGTTTATTTTTCTATGCTCAAAAGTTTTTCCCATCAAAAGGCATGGTAGTATGGAGAAAAGATGTGCCGGTTCTTTATCAGATGAATGAATACATTTCAGAAATGGGTGACAATTTTGAAAGCATAATGGATAACTATTTTGAATCATTTAAAGAGAAAATGAACAATAGATTCTGGATTCCACAGAAATTGGTGGAAGATTACAAAGATGATATTTGTTTCATGGTGGACTATGATAATCTATATATACAGGCATCAAAACCAAGGATTGTACATGTGAAACCTCTTCCCTATGAGGTAAATATTGATGAAACCAAGAATATTATTGAAGCCCTAATTAATCAACCTATTAATCCAAAGGCACCATATTTTGGGACATATGAAGAAGCTAAGGAGAGAATTGAGCTTAGTTTAAAGCTTCCATAGGTGGTTAACAAAGGAAGAAAGAGGATGGCCAAAATACAAGCTAGCACACCTCTAATGTCAACCGAGGAAAAAGGAGAGGACTTTGAAGAAGAAGAAGAGAAAAAGGATGAGGAGGAAGAAGAACAACTACTAGCAAAGAAGAAAGGAAAAGTATTTATCACCAAGGCACCCAAGCAACCCTCTGCAGTATTTACAAGAAGGAGTGCAAGAGGCAAGGCAGGCAAAGACAGTGAAGAAATAGTATTCAAAAGGCCTCCTCCTTCATTAAAAGAAAAGATCAAGGATATGAAAGAAGGATCTAGAATTGCAAACTTCAAATCTCTAAAATATGAAATCAGATCTAAGGAAGAGCAGCAGGAAATTGAAGATGCTGTTATTGAGAAAATAGGAAGATGGAAATACTCACCTGAAGAGATAGCTTCTCAAATCCCAGGAACTCTGCTGAACAAAATTAAGTTGAGATGGTCCAATGCAAGACAAACTGTCAAGGACATCTATGCTCAAACCTTGAGGCAATTAATGCCAAGTTTGAAAAATGCTGAAATTAATAAGGCATTGATAGATAATGAAAATAAGATGACACTCAAATTTAACAGTTGTTTGATTTTGATCAAAGATATTGAGTCAGTTGTGAAGAGTGCCACTACCACATGGAAAAACATCTACAATCTTCACAAACCAAGTGTTGAAACTGTGATAATCAAGGATATTGATGATGATAGTGATGAACATGAAGAAGATACCGAGGTAGACAAGCAAAGTGATGAGGAAGATAATATTGTTTGGATAGCTGCAGAAGTCATTGCCTCACTTCCTAACTCTCCAGCAAAAGTTGCTACACCTAGCACGGAGATAACTTCAAGTATGATTATGACAACTTCCACAGATACATCAAATGTCAAATCATCACTAGCACAACTCAATGAATCATCAACAGAAATGACTACCACCTCTTTTACTGAGCTGCAGTCTCCTGTATCTACTTGAGTACCTACTTCCATATTAAGTTTTCTAGCAGTAAGTACCTCAGTTTTGGATACTTCAGTAAGTATTTTAGTTTTTGATTCTACAATTGTGAATACTTCAATTTTGAGCCCTTCAAGTATTCCAGTCGGTAGTTTATCATTTTTCACAGCTAGTCCTACAATGTCTACAATAACTTCTACAAAGGCATTAAGTGCAATAACAGTTGATCCTAAGGCTCAACTGAGTACAAGATTTTTGAGTAAGAATGTAGAAGAGGATATAGAATTAGATGAGGAGATAGAGATTCCAAAATTAGACTTTGCAAATCTTTTGGCAGATCAAATGCAAAACATTGGTGAACTCCTCCAAAAGAAAGCAAAGCAGAAGAAACTAAAAGAAGAAAGGGACAAGGAATATAAAATTATTGAAGATGCAAAGGATATTTTGTCAGAAGCATTAGGTATTAAAGTTGATTCCTCTCAACATATTTTGTTACAGTTAGCTGAGGCAGTAAACAAGTTCCATGAGGATTCCTCTGCATCAGAAAAGATTATTGAGAAAGCCGAGAAGAAATTTGACAATAAAGTGCTTGAGCATGTTTCTCAGCATATAGCTATTAATTAGGCAGAATTATCTTCAATTTTGACAGATATTAAGTCCTCCTATTCCAATGTTACCTCACTTGTTGCTAAGCTATGTAATGTTGCCGAGTTCACTAAGGAAGTCAAGGAAAAATTGAATAAGATTGATGAGGATCTGAAGGACAGTGTACAGAGGTTGCCACTTGAACCTAGTTCAAGCTCTGCACATCATATGAAAATCACATTCCTATCAAATAGGTAGTCAAAATTACTAAAAGAAGATACAAAGATCCGGTCAACACTGCTAGATATTCAGAACATGATCCTTCCCATCATGGACATAATGCAAAAGCACATTGTTCACTCAAAAGCATTACTCCATGACAATCAATTTTCAATTGTAGATCACATGATTGAACTCTCTGCAGAAGTCCAAATTGCACTCCAAACATGCAAGTTTCTGCAAGAGAATTGGGACAGAACTCTGGCACTAATCATAAAGGTACATTCTAATTTTCTTTCACATTTTGGATTCTCCCTATAAAATACTTGTATATACACCTTTGGCATTATTGTCAAAAAGGGGGAGAAAATGTATAGGAGAAAGTGTATAAGATTAAGGTGTGTAATACGAAAGGGGGAGAAAGTACTCTATATAAGGGTGTCATGAAATATATAAACATCAATTTGACAAAGATAAATTTTGAAAAATCAAAAAAAGATTCAGCATGATTCTTGTATATAAGTTTTGGCTATAAGTGTTTTTGTCACTAATGCCAAAGGGGGAGATTGTTGGCATTAAGCATGATTGTCATTAGTGACAACACTTATTCTGAATAGTACATACCAAGCAGAATAGAGCTTACCGAGTAGAACAGAGCTTACCAAGTAGAACAGTACATACTGAGCAGAACAGAGCTTACCGAGGAGAACAGAGCTTACCGAGCAGAATAGTACATACCAAGTAGAATAGAGCTTACTGAGTAGAACATAGCTTACCAAGAAAAATAGAGCTTATTGAGTAGAACAGTACATACCGAGTAGAACAGAGCTTACTGAGTAGAACAGTGCATACCGAGCTCGCAAAGTTTCACAGTGTTTACCGAGTGCTGCATGGTTAAAAAGGAAATTTAGTTTCTACCGAGTAACAGTTTATCTACCAAGTCTCCAGTGTTTACCGAGTTCGAAACTATGACCAAGTGGTTAGTATGGACCGAGTTTACACTTCTACCGAGTGCATGATATGCTAAGTAATGTAGTGGATGCCGAGTATCAGAAAGTCACTGAGTTAGTTTTCAGTAACCGTGTAACTATATTTGGGCCGACTCAGTAATATTTGTGTTTACTTGTTTAAGAGCTGACTTTGTAATTATTTTGGAATTGACTTAGATTGATATATCACAGAGGGTGATCAGTACATCAAAGAATCTCAATCAGCAAGTACAGTTGCATGTAAGAGATCTACTGTTTCATCCTAATAGGTGAATCAGCTTGAAATCCTTTAACTGGGTAGACTTAACAGTCTTTGTAAAAATCTCTTAACTGAGTGCATACTTCATTGTATGTTTGTAAAACCTCTAACAAGGTGGACCTAGCAGTCCTTATTGCTCCTAACAGGGCAGATCATCAAAAGTGATCATTGTAAGCCTTAACCAGCAATCTTTATATTGTAGTATTGAAGTTTTGTGGGTATCATCCCCACCCCAGTTTTACTTTCTACTTGGAAGGTTTCTGGGTCACCAAATCTCTTTGTTCTAAGTGTTATGAATGTTTTATTCTTTCTATTACTCATGCATGCAGTCAGATTATCAATCTAATATTATTAAGATCTGAATCTGTTAAAAGTTTTGATGTTACTGATTCACCCCTCCCCTCTCAGTAACCTAGATAGTCTTGAATATTTCCAACACACATAAGATAAGCTACATGAATCATTCCTACAGCCATGTCATCTTCCCTTGAACTACCACAAAATTTATTTGTTAGGATCTTGCAAAGGTACCTAACATCATCTTGCTTAATCTTACTTATCACAATTCCTCTACCATTATAACTAGATCTAGTGTTATCTAAAACAATCTTTCTCATGTTCTTTTCATTCAGTGGAATCTCTCCAACTTTTGATAATCCAGTAACTTCATGAATTAGGTTGGCAGTTATATCAATAACTCTATCCTCCATCCAAAATTTCCCATTGTGGATTCTACTTAAAATGATCTTGGTACATTCCTCATCATTGAATTCATACTTCATGGAATATTTGATAATTTCATTGCTCTCTATGTGCCCATAAGCTGATTTAACTGACATGTCTTGATTGTACAATTTCCTATAATCATCACTAAAATCTGCATCTCCCAAAGTTTCAAACTTACAACCTAAATATCCTTTAACATTCTCAATGTGCAATACTTCATCTGGTACGGATGATAATGCTAGACTCTCATCAATTTCAGTTGGTTCTACTAGTTCTTTCTTAATCTTTGGTCTATTCTTATCCTTAACATTATGAACCATAGAAATATCCATCTTATCAACTGATTAAAGATTAAAAAATACCTCAACTTTGCAAATCTAGGGTTTCTGTATGATCATCGCTGCAAACTGCTTCCAAACTTCTTCAAATCATCCTCAACTCACTTTTCTTCTTTCAAATCACTTTTCAATCACTCTGTAATTGTAGTAACTTCGATTTCAACCTTATAACACTTCACATTAACTCAATCTGACATCGCATTCATTCATTTTGCCGCGAAAACCTCAAAAAGCTGATTTTGCAAACTTGCAACCATAACACTTTCTGTGACCTCGCAAAACACAATATTTTCTTTTGTGCACTTAACCATAGCATTAGTACAACATAATAAACCTATATCTAACTATGCAAAACTTAACTCATTCAAATTCCTAATCTACACTAATCCTAAGTCCTAAACTACAGAAACATACATAATTTAAGTACTTAAAGAAGGGTCAGGTAAAGATTCATCCTTACCATTAGTTACATTACCTTCCTGACTACTTTCAGTGCTAACTATACCTCCTTGATCTATGCCTTTGTCAAATTTTACTTCATCTTTATTGCTATAGCAACCTTTCTCTTTGTTTCCTACATTTTCATTCCTTCTTGCATTGTTCCTAGGGTTAGGGTTATGATGATAACCTCCATTGTTCATTCTGCAAAATCTTGCTGAGTGTCCAAACTTGTTGCATATCTCACAAATGATTCCATTGTTTCCAAATCTCTGTCCTTGCTAGTTAATCTATGACCTACAATTTCTAGCAATATGTCCTACTTTGTTCCATCTAAAACATACTACCACTTTTCTTTGATTCATTTCTTCAATAGATTTTTTATCTGCATTGTTAGTATTCCCAATCATTCTATCATAATTATTCAAAATTACTTTAGGTCTTCTACATTCATTAGCTCTATGTCCAAAACTATGACAATTATAACAATTTCCATTAAAAGGGTTAAATTGCTTACCTGTGCAATCTCTCTTCATGTGCCCAATAGTATTACAAGCAAAACATCTACTTTTGAATTCTCTTTGCATACCTTTAGATGATTCTTATTGTTTTGATTCTTCTTGCTTTGATTCTTCTTTCTCTCTAGGTGGTTCTTCTTTAGGTGGATCTTCCAATGTGTTCTCATCTAGCTTTATTTCCTCCACACTTTCAGATGTCTTCAGATTTGGCTTCTTACTTTCATGGTTTGTTCTAAACATACTATATCCAAATCTAGTCCTATCAAAGAATGGTTCTTCAAAAGAAATTTGTTTTTCAGTCTTATCACTTTTTGAATATATACTTTCAAGTTGTTGTTTAGATTGAGTTAATTCACCTTTCACAATTTTATTATACTTCTCAAGTTCCACATACTACATTTTTACTTTTTCAGATTTGGATGTTTCCTTTTCAAGTCTTGACCTCAAATCTTCATTCTCAATTTTCAATTTTTCATTATCAGATCTCAAATTTCCATCTTTCATACTAAGCTTCAGATTTACTATCTTCAACTCATGCTTAAGGATCTCATTTTCTTTTTCTAATTCATCACAATCTTCAACAAGCATATCAGATTTTTTTCAGGTTTCAAATCTTCAATCTTACCTTTTAATTTGTCAATAGCATTCTTTGCATCTTCATATTTTCTTCTTAAGGAGTTTCTTTCATCAGTAAGCATATCAATCTGTTCAAGAGATTCTTCAAGATTCTTCTGAAGTTGATCCATATCCATAGAGATCTTACTCAAGCTGCTAAGCTTTCCTTAAATGTTCCTTCTCTAAGTAATTGTGCTCTGATACCAATTGTTAGAAATAGGAAATACTGAGAGGGGGGGTGAATCAGTATTTCACAAACTTTTTCTTTTGCCCACTTATGGATATAACAGATTACTTTAGTGCATACAAAGATTATCAAGCTAATTAACAAACATAGCAGTAAATAGAAAGAACTCATAACACATCATTTGTTCTTGAGGAAACCCTGGCCAAGGGAAAACCCCGGTGGGGATGGTTAGGAGTATATTTACAATATATAGTAGATCTATCCTGGTTAAAGGACTTTAGGCCTTGTTAGAAGGCTTAACCCTGTTAGGAGTTAGATTACAAAACTTGATCACCAGCTGAGCTCACTGCCCAAACAGGTAATACAAAATGTTTCTGACTATAATATGGTATTGCTTACAACTTTGCATCAATAGCCTTTGCTGCTATCACAATAAACAACTATCGCAATTTATCTTTTCTTTCTTTTTACATATCACTTGTCTATTTCATTACATTTCAAGTATGCCTAATATATGAGTTATTAAAGCTAATAACTTTACATGGTCGGCTTCCAAAATCTTTATCCAAGAGTAAACATCTAGGATGTCATCCCTTCATAATGTTAAGTCATTATTTTGACAAGAAAAAATAATTCCTTAACTCTTTTGCTAAAACTGTCTCCAAAACTGTTCTGTCTGCAAAACTGTCTTTGGTAAACTTTGAATAACTTTGTCCATACTACTCCAAACTTTATGCGCACTGAGATGGGGTATCCTCATACTCTATAGAAGCTTGAGTTAACTGCGCAAACAAAAATATTGCTCTAGTGGATGTCACCAACTAAATCTTCATCGAGTGCTCTGTCAGGATCACTGTATCCATACTTAGACAATTTCTTTCTTCAACTTGCCATACTTGAATTCCAGATTCTGCGCTCTCAATAGAGATCATATGTTGCCATAATGACAACATCTATGCATGCACATTAGCCAAATTGCCAACATTGTAACTTCAGAATGGCTTGTTACGTGATTGTAATTTATTCTCATCAAACGATTGACCGATTCCGTGATTTGTAACCTCATAATGCCTTGTTATGTGATTGTAAATTCTGATTGAGTCGTTAACCGATTTGGTGATTTCTATGTTCAGAATGACTAGTTATGTGATTGTAACTAATTCTCATTGAATGGTTGACCGATTTGGTGATTTGTAAGCTCAGAATGGCTTGTTACGTGATTGTAGCTGATTCTCATCAAATAGTTGATCGATTTCAATATTTGTAAGCTCAGAATGGCTTGTTACATGATTGTAGTTGATTCTCATTGAATGCTTGACCGATTCGGTGATTTGTAAGCTTAGAATGGCTTGTTACCTGATCCTAGTTGATTTTCATCGAATGGTTGATTGATTCAGTGATTCGTAAGCTATGAATGGCTTGTTACATGATTGTAGCTGATTCTCATTGAATGGTTAACCGATTTCATTATTTGTAAGCTCATAATGGCTTGTTACGTGATTGTAGTTGATTCTCATCAAACGGTTGACTGATTCATTGATTTGTAAGCTAAGAATGGCTTGTTATACGATTGTAATTGATTCTCATTGGGTTGACCGATTCGATGATTTTTATGCTCAAAATAGCTTATTACATGATTGTAATTGATTCTCATCGAACGGTTGACCTATTCATTGATTTGTAAGCTCAGATTGGCCTGTTGCGTGATTGTAGCTGATTCTCATTGAATGGTTGACCGATTCAACGATTTGTAAGCTCAGAAGGGCTTGTTACATGATTGTAGCTGATTCTCATCAAATGGTTGACCGATTTGGTGATATGCGAGTTCAGAATGGCTTGTTACATGATTGTAGCTGATTCTCATCGAACAGTTGACCGATAGGGTGATTTGTAAGCTCTAAATGGCTTGTTACATGATTGTAGCCGATTCTTATCGAAGGGTTGACCGATTCGGTGATTTGTAAGCTTAGAATGGTTTGTTACATGATTGTAACTGATTCTCATTGAACGATTGACCAATTCAGATATTTGTAAGCTCATAATGGCTTATTACATAATGGTCATTAATTATCATCAAACGGTTGACCGATTTGGTGATTTGTAAGCTCAGAATGGCTTGTTACGTGATTGTAGCTGATTCTCATCAAATGGTTCACCGATTTGGTGATTTGTAAGCTCAGAATGGCTTGTTATGTGATTGTAACTAATTCTCATTGAACGGTTGACCGATTCAGTGATTTGTAAACTCAGAATGGCTTGTTATGTTATTGTAGCATATTCTCATCGAACGGTTGACCGATTTGATGATTTGTAAACTGAGCATGGCTTGTTACCTGATTGTAGCTGATTCTCATCCAATAGTTGACCGATTCGATGACTTGTAACCTCACAATGGCTTCTTACATGATTGTAAATGATTCTCATCGAACGGTTGACTGATTCGGTGATTTTTAAGCTTAGAATGGCTTGATACGTAATTGTAACTGATTCTCATTGAATGGTTGATCGATTCGATGATTTGTAACCTCAAAATGGCTTTTTACATGATTGTAGTTAATTCTCATTGAACCATTGACCGATTCGGTGATTTGTAAGCTCAAAATGGCTTCTTACATGATTGTAAATGATTCTCATCGAACGGTTGACCGATTCAGTGATTTGTAAGCTTAGAATGGCTTGTTACATGATTGTAACTGATTCTCATCAAACGGTTGATTGATTCAATGATTCATAAGCTCAGAATGGCTTGTTACATGATTGTAATAGATTCTCATCCAACAGTCCACCGATTTAGTGATTTGTAAGCTCAGAATAGCTTGCTACAGTATTGTAGCTGATTCTCATCGAACGGTTGACAGATTCAGTAATTTGTAAGCTAAAAATGACTTGTTATATGATTACAATTGAGTCTCATCGAACGGTTGATAGATTCAGTAATTGATTCTCATTGAATAGTTGACTGATTCGGTGATTTATAAGCTCAGAATGGCTTGTTACGTGATTGTAGCTAATTGTCATTGTAAGGTTGACCGATTCAGTGATTTGTAAGCTCAGAATGGTTGTTTACGTGGTTGGAATTGATTCTTATCAAATGGTTGTTTGTTTCAGTTATTTGTAAGCCCAAAATAGCTTGTTACGTGATTGTAGCTTCTTCTCATCGAACGGTTGACCGATTCAGTGGTTTGTAAGCTCAAAATGCCTTGTTACATGATTGTAGCTGATTCTTATCCAACGGTTGACCGACTCATTTATTTCTAAGCTTAGAATGGCTTTTTACGTGAGTATAGTTGATTCTCATCGAATGTTTGACTGATTCAATGATTTCTAAGCTCAGAATGGCTTGTTACGTGATTGTAGGTGGTTCTCATCAAACAGTTGACCGATTTAGTTATTTGTAAGCTTAGAATGGGTTGTTGCATGATTCTTGATGATTGTCATGGAACGGTTGATAGATTCGGTGATTTCTAATCCCAGAATGGCTTGTTACATGATTGTAATTGATTCTTAATGAATGGTTGAATGATTCAGTGATTTGTAAGCTTAAAATGGCTTGTTACTTGATTGTAGTTGATTCTCATCGAACGGTTGACCGATTCGGTGATTTGTAAGCTCACAATGGCTTGTTACATGATTGTAGCTGATTCTCATTGAATGGTTGACCGATTTCATTATTTTTAAGCTCAGAATGTTTTGTTACATGATTGTATTTGATTCTCATCAAATGGTTGACCAATTCAGTGATTTGTAAGCTCATAATGGCTTGTTATATGATTGTAATTGATTCTCATCAAACGGTTGACTGATTTGGTGATTTTTATGCTCAAAATAGCTTATTACATGATTGTAATTGATTCTCATTGAACGGTTGACCGATTCGGTGATTTGTAAGCTCATAATGGCCTATTACGTGATTGTAGTTGATTCTCATAAAATGGTTGACCGACTCAGTGCTTTGTAAGCTCAAAATGGCCTGTTACATGATTGCCATTGATTTTCATTGAACAGTTGACTGATTTGGTGATTTGTAAGCTCAGAATGGCTTCCTACATGATTGTAGCTGACTCTCATCGAATGGTTGACCGATTCAAAAATTTGTAAGCTCAAAATGGCTTGTTACATGATTGCAATTATTTCTCATCAAATGGTTGACCATTTCACTGATTTGTAAGCTCAGAATGGCTTCTAACGTGATTGTAGCTAATTCTCATTGAACGGTTAACCGACTCATTAATTTGTAAGCTAAGAATGGCTTGTTACGTAATTGTAATTGATTCTCATCAAATGGTTGACCTATTCAGTGATTTGTCAGCTCAGAAAGGCTTGTTACGTGATTGTAGCTTATTCTCATCTAACGGTTGACTTATTCGGTGATTTGTAAGCTCACAATGGCTTGTTATGTGATTGTAGCTGATTCTCATTGAACGGTTGACTATTTCAGTAATTTGTAAGCTAACAATAGCTTCTTACGTGATTGTAATTGCTTCTCAGTGAACAGTTGACCGATTCGGTGATTTGTAAGCTCAAAATGGGTTGTTAGGTGATTGTAGCTAATTCTCATAGAATGGTTGACCAATTCATTGATTTGTAAGCTCATAATGGCTTGTTACATGATTGTAATTGATTCTCATCGAACGATTGACCAATTTGGTGATTTGTAAGCTCAGAATGGCTTGGTACATGATTGTAATTGATCTCAACCAATGGTTGACCACTTCAATGATTTTTAAGCTCAGAATGCCTTGTTACATGACTGTAGCTTATCCACATCCAATGGTTGAATGATTCAATTATTTTTAAGCTCACAATGGCTTATTACATGATTGTGGTTGATTCTCATCGAACGGTTGACTGATTCGGTGATTTGTAAGCTCAGAATGGCTTGTTACATGATTGTAATTGATTCTCATTGAATGGTTCACCGATTCATTGATTTTTAAGCATAGAATGGCTTGTTATGTGATTGTAGCTTATTCTTATCGAACGGTTGACTGATTAATTGATTTGTAAGCCCAGAATGGCTTGTTACGTGATTGTAGTTAATTCTTATCAAACAGTTGGTTGATTCGGTGATTTGTAAGCTTAGAATGGCTTGTTACATGATTGTAATTGATTCTCAATGAATGGTTGACCGATTCAGTGATTTGTAAGCTCAGAATGGCTTCTTACATTATTAAAATTGATTCTCAATGAGCGGTTGACCAGTTTGGTGATTTGTAAGCTCAGAATGGCTTGTTACGTGATTGTAGCTGATTCTCATCAAACGGTTGACCTATTCGATGATTTGTAAGCTCAGAATGGCTTGTTACATGATTGTAGCTGATTCTCATAGAACGGTTGACCGATTTGGTTATTTGTAAGCTCAAAATGGCTTGTTAGGTGATTGCAATTGATTCTCATTGAATGGTTGATCGATTTGGTGATTTGTGAGCTCAAAATGGCTTTTTACCCAATTGTAATTGATTCTCATCGAACGATTGACTGATTCGGTGATTTTTAAGCTTAGAATAGCTTGTTACGTAATTTTAACTGATTCTCATCTAATGGTTGATCAATTTGGTAACTCATAAGCTCAAAATGGCTTATTATATGATTGCAATTGATTCTCATCAAATGGTAAACTTATTAAATTATTGTAATTGATTCTCATTGAACAGTTTACCATTTCGTTGATTTCTAAGCTCAGAATGGCTTGTTACGTGATTGTAGCTGATTCTCATCCAACAGTTGACTGATTTAGTGATTTGTAACCTCAGAATGGCTTGTTACATGATTGTAGATGATTGTAATCGAATAGTTGACCGATTTGGGGATTTGTTAGCTTAGAATGGCTTGTTACGTGATTGTAGGTGATTCTCATCGAACGGTTGATCGATTCGGTGATTTGTAAGCTCAAAATGGCTTGTTACGTGATTGTAGGTATTTCACATCGAACGGTTGACCAATTCAGTGATTTGTAAGCTCAAAATGGCTTCTTACGTGATTGTAAATGATTCTCATCAAACGGGTGACCAATTCGGTGATTTGTAAGCTCAGAATGGCTTGTTACATAATTGTAATTGATTCTCATAAAATGATTGACCGATTCAGTGATTTGTAAACTTAGAATGGCTTGTTATTTGATTGTAATTGATTCTCTTTCAATGTGTTAGTCCATTTTTGAGTCATAGCAAAATCCTTAGAAAATGGCCTCCTCCCTGCAAATGTTTTTGTAAAGTGTCTTGCCCTGTGTTCTCCAATGTTTAACCTTGCTCCAGTCCAATTTGCACGTGCTGAATTGCAAAATCCTGAAAGATATTAAAGTTTTAAGGTCTGCAAGAAACAAACTTTAAAATTTGCCTCAATGTCGAAAACCCACAATATTTTTGAAAATCCATGATGTTTTCAACCTGTGTGTTGTTTTTGACCCTGTGTTTCCTGCTTTTGTGCGCTATCCTTTGGCGTTGAAAACTCTGTGTGTTTTCAGTCATTCTCTATGTCAAATACTTTATGTGTTTTCGACCTTGGTCCTAACTGCGCAGGTGCGATGGATGGTGGGGCCGAGTCCTTGCAGGGTTTCTATGTCGCTGATTCTCCAAATTCTCCTACGGTTACATCTCTTATTCGGCGACCTAGCGACTGTGTTGTCACGCAATCTCTTATTTCTGGCAATTAGGTGCCTAACCTTCAGTGACTCGGTGACTGTTAGTCGCGTGATATCTGAGTGTTTGGTGGTTAGCGGCTAACATCTCATGACTTGGTGACTATTAGTCACGTGGTCGTTGAATGCTTGGGAGTTAGTTGGTGTGCCTAGTATTTCTTAAGTGGAGTAACAATGCAGGGAGATCTATGGTCGCCGCATGATCGTAAAGAATATTCTTCCCCTTTGCGATCATGCAACCACCATTTGATCTTCCCAAAAGCTAAGGCTTTTCTCAGTGGTGGGTCCTATGTCAGGTGACTCAGCGGATGCAGCGAATGGCGTGATGGTAGGTGGCATCAAGCAGACCCAAGTGGGGTCTGAGATTTGGCAGAGTGGATAAAGATCTGGCGGTGCTGACAAATTCTATGTGTTCGCACGTTCGTGTAATAAAAAGGTGATGCCCTAGTTCATTTGGCGATTCAACGAACAATGGTCACATGATCACTAAGTTTTTTAGCAATGGTGGACAGTATTTCGCGAACTGGCAAAAGTTCTTCGATCGCCAGTTCATCAAATAATGTGGGGGCGGTGTTTTCAGTGACATGGTAGTTACGTGGAGGCTTGTTGCGTGTTCACATAGCCCAATTTTTGGCTATGCGATCATGCGACCACTGTTATAATGTCGCGGTTACGGAGTAAGGTGGGTCCACGATGTCGTGTTGCTGACATGCTTAGTTTTTCATTCGCTGAGGGATTTATGAGGTGGCTGAGGACTTTTCAGTGGGGTTTGTGACCGTTGACCGTGGCTAGGAGACCGCGGTCACATGATCACAAAGGTTAGTTTGGTGCCTTGCGATCATGCGACCAAGCATAAGATGAAGCCCATTTTTTTGTGGTGGTTAAGTTGGTGACCGCTCGATTGTGTGACTAGGGGCAAATAGTTAAAGAGCACAGGCCCACGAAGTGTATGGTGACTGTTGCAGTTTGAATTTGAATTTTTGAGTGTTTTTAGCGATAGAGGGTACCATTTTTATGGAATTCAATGCAGAAATGACCCTGTTTGGTGAGAAGTGATTGGTTTGCTATTTCTAGTGTGCTCCAAGGTGTGAGATGATTGTAGAAGAAGAGTGTTTTGCCATAGGGGAGTAAATGAAATGTACCAAAAGTAGTTGAAGGGTCACTTCCAATTGAGTTTTGTAGATTTTTGATTGATCTTCGGTGCCTTTTAGAGATTCTTTCATGATTGAAGATCAAGTGTTAATTGCTTGCAGGGTTCAGTGTTTTCCCCTCTGAATTGTGATAAATTGTTTGGAATTCTGATTTGATTGTTTTGGTGGGTGAAACTTTAGCCCTAGCCGCCCGTAGCTTGTTGCATCCTACTGGTTTAGGATTCCAAGGCAGCTAGTGGTATAAATTGTAGAAATTTTGACTTGGAACATGTTCCAGCTTAGAATTCCTTTCTGGTTCCAGTGAAAGGTTATGTCCTGCAGATTTCTCCTTCTCTCTGCATATAGGGTGTTTTTCTTCCATTGTTGGTTCAGAGAATACAATGCATATTGTAACAGATTTATCTTATGTGTGAGGATTTAATATATTTTACTGTTACCAAACTATCTCCATTTGAATTTTGAGTCCATTAGTCATACATCAAGGGTGTTTTATTTTTCTGTTTGCACTGCCTAAGTGTTTGCAAGTGGAGTTATCTTCGCAGAGATAACTGGTTCAGGGTTAGTATTCATGTATGTATGAGCTGAAATATCAAGGATAGGTCATGCTTGTCTTCCAGTGGATGCTGGTTAATGTATTATCTATTTATAGGTCTCTTCTAAGGGGAGGGTTAAAATCCTTTGAGTGGATAATAACATACTTAAATACATAGGTGGGTACTAAGTTGAGGTTTGGTCATGGTGTGTGATTGATGTAAGGCATCAACACATTAGGTATATTATTTTCTTATTTCATAGTTGTCTCTTGTAGTAGGGTATTTGACTCTGTGGCTCATTGGATAAGGCATTGGTCTATGAGAGACTTAGGGTATCTTAGGGGTCCCTTCTATCCATTCAAATCATTTCCATTCAGTCCCACCCTTTTCCTTTCTTGCTATTAGTGTAGGTCTCTGGTTATCAAACTCATTGCATGCAAGCAGGTTATTGCATCAGATTTGGTTTCATTGGGGTATAGGATACCTATAGGAGTCTGGCAACTATTCTGCAATAATACATCTGTGGGCCTTTCACTCATCAAGAAGAGTCATGAGTGTGCAGATGAGGCAATACCTGCCTGAATGATGTGGAGCTCAAAGCAGAAGGAGGATGCCATCGGTCCTCATCAATTGGCACTTTTTCCTGTCAAACTTTGGAGCAAAGACTAATCAGTTTGTCAATCATAGTGTAAACCTGGCACCATGTGGGAACAAGTTTAAAAGCCAACACAATGGTTGACTGATTCGGTGATTTGTAAGCTCAGAATCAATTGTTACGTGATTGTAGCTGATTCTCATAGAACAGTTGACTGATTCGGTGATTTGTAAGCATAGAATGGTTTGTTACATGATTCTAATTAATTCTCATCGAACGGTTGACCAGTTCTATGATTTGTAAGCTCAGAATGGTTTTTTACGTAATTGTAGCTGATTCTCATCCAATGGTTGACTGATTTGGTGATTTGTAAGCTCAGAATGGCTTGTTATGTGATTCTAATTGATTCCCATTTAACGGTTGACCAATTCTATGATTTGAAATCTTAGAATAGCTTGTTATGTGATTCGAGATGATTCTCATTGAACGGTTGACGGATTCAATTATTTGTAAGCTTAGAATGGCTTGTTACATGATTGTAGCTGATTCCCATCGAATGATTGACCGATTTGGTGATTTGTTAGCTCAGAATGGCTTGTTACATGATTGTAATTGATTCTCATCGAATGGTTGACTGATTCGATGATTTGTAAGCTCAGAATGACTTGTTACGTGATCGTAGCTGATTCCCATCGAATGGTTGACCAAGTCAGTGATTTCTATGCTCAGAATGGCTAGTTACATGATTGGAGATGATTCTCATTGAATGGTTGATGGATTCAGTTATTTGTAAGCTCAGAATGACTTGTTACATGATTGTAGTTGATTCTTATTGAATGATTGACCGATTCGGTGATTTGTTAGCTTAGAATGGCTTGTTACATGATTGTAATTGATTCTCATCAAATGATTAACTGATTCGATGATTTGTAAGCTCAGAATGTCTTGTTACATGATTGTAGCTAATTCTCATCGAACGGTTAACCGATTCAGTGATTTGTAAGCTCAGAAAGGCTTGTTACATGATTGTAGCTGATTCTCATCAAAAGATTGACCAATTCAGTGACTTGTAAGCTCAGAATGGATTGTTACATGATTGTAATTGATTCTCATCAAATGGTTGACCATTTCAATGATTTGTAAGCTCAAAATAGCTTGTTACATGATTGTAGCTTATTCTCATCGAACGGTTGACCTATTCAGTGATTTGTAAGCTCAGAATGGCTTGTTATGTTATTGTAGCTGATTCTCATCGAACAGTTGACTAATTCAGTAATTTGTAAACTAAGAATAGCTTGTTACGTTACTGTAATTGATTCTCATTGAATGGTTCACCGATTCAGTGATTTGTAAGCTCAGAATGGGTTGTTACATGATTGTAGCTGATTCTCATAGAACGGTTGACGAATTCATTGATTTGTAAGCTTAGAATGGCTTGTTACGTGATTGTAATTGATCCTCAATGAAAGGTAAGGTAAGAATGGCTTGTTACATAATTGTACCTAATTCTCATCGAACGGTTGACCGATTCAGTGATTTGTAAGCTCAAAATGCCTTGTTACATTGTACCTGATTCTCATAGAACAGTTGACCAATTCGGTGAATTGTAAGCTCAGAATGGCTGGTTACGTGATTGTAATTAATTCTCAATGAACCGTTGACCAATTCAATGATTTGTAAGCTCACAATTGGTTGTTACATGATTGTAACTTATTCTCATCGAACAGTTGACCAATTCGGTGATTTGTAAGCTCAGAATGGCTTGTTACGTGATTGGAGATGATTCTCATCAGTTGATAGATTCGATGATTTATAAGCTCAAAATGACTTGTTACATGATTTTAGCTGATTCTTATTGAACGGTTGACCGATTCAGTGATTTGTAAGTTCAGAATGACTTGTTACGTGATTGTAGCTAATTCTCATCAAATGATTGATGAATGGCTTGTTAGATGATTGTAGCTGATTCTCATCTAACGGTTGATGAATTTATTTATTTGTAAGCTCAAAATGGCTTGTTATGTGATTGTAGCTGATTCTTATTGAATAGTTGACCGATTTAGCAATTTTTAAGCTCAGAATAGCTTGTTGCATGATTGCAATTGATTCTCATTGAATGGGTGACCGATTTGGTGATTTGTAAGCTCAAAATGGATGGTTATGTGATTGTAGTTGATTTTCATCTAACGGTTGACCGATTCCGTGACTTGTAAGCTCCCAATGGCTTGTTACATGATTCTAGCTGATTCTCATCGAACAGTCGATTGATTCAGTGAATTCTAAGCTCAGAATGGCTTGTTATGTCATTCTAATTGATTCCCATTTAACGGTTGACCGATTCTGTGATTTGCAAGCTTAGAATAGCTTGTTACGTGATTGGAGATGATTCTCATTAAACGGTTGACGGATTTGGTTATTTGTAAGCTCAGAATGGCTTGTTACATGATTGTAGCTAATTCCCATCGAATGATTGACCGATTCGATGATTTGTTAGCTTAGAATGGCTTGTTACGTGATTGTAATTGATTCTCATCGAATGGTTGACTGATTTGGTGATTTGTAAGCTCAGAATGACTTGTTACGTGATCGTAGCTGATTCCCATTGAACGGTTGACCAAGTTGGTGATTTCTATGATCAGAATGGCTTGTTACGTGATTGGAGATGATTCTCATTGAATGGTTGATAGATTCAGTTATTTGTAAGCTCAGAATGACTTGTTACATGATTGTAGCTGATTCTCATCAAATGATTGATGAATTCGGTGATTTGTTAGCTTAGAATGGCTTGTTACATGATTGTAATTGATTCTCATTGAATGGTTGACTGATTCGGTGATTTGTAAACTTAAAATGGCTTGTTACGTGATTGTAGCTAATTCTCATCGAACTGTTAATCGATTTAGTGATTTGTAATCTCAGAAAGGCTTGTTACATGATTGTAGCTGATTCTCATCAAAAGATTGACCAATTCGATGATTTGTAAGCTCAAAATGGATTGTTACATGATTGTAATTGATTCTCATCAAATGGTTGACCGTTTTGGTGATTTGTAAGCTCAAAATAGCTTGTTACATGATTGTAGCTTATTCTCATCGAACGGTTGACCTATTCAGTGATTTGTAAGCTCAGAATGGCTTGTTACGTTATTGTAGCTAATTCTCATCGAACAGTTGACTAATTCAATAATTTGTAAACTAAGAATAGCTTGTTACGTGACTGTAATTGATTCTCATCAAATGGTTCACCGATTCAGTGATTTGTAAGCTCAGAATGGGTTGTTACGTGATTGTAGCTGATTCTCATAGAACGGTTGATGAATTCATTGATTTGTAAGCTCAGAATGGCTTGTTACGTTATTGTAATTGATTCTCAATGAAAGGTAAGGTAAGAATGGCTTGTTACATAATTGTAGCTAATTCTCATCGAACGGTTGACCGCTTCAGTGATTTGTAAGCTCAGAATGCCTTGTTACGTTGTACTTGATTCTCATTGAATGGTTGACCAATTTGGTGAATTGTAAGCTCAGATTGCCTTGTTACGTGATTGTAATTAATTCTCAATGAACCGTTGACCAATTCAATGATTTGTAAGCTCACAATGGGTTGTTACATGATTGTAACTGATTCTCATCGAACAGTTGACCGATTCGGTGATTTGTAAGCTCAGAATGGCTTGTTACATGATTGGAGATGATTCTCATGAACGGTTGACTAATTCGGTGATTTATAAGCTCAGAATGACTTGTTACATAATTTTAGCTGATTCTTATTGAATGGTTAACCGATTCGGTGATTTGTAAGCTCAGAATGACTTGTTACGTGATTGTAGCTGATTCTCATCAAATGATTGATGAATGGCTTGTTAGATGATTGTAACTGATTCTCATCGAACGGTTGGCGAATTCATTTATTTGTAAGCTCAGAATGGCTTGTTATGTGATTGTAGCTGATTCTCATTAAACAATTGACCTATTTAGTGATTTTTAAGCTCAGGATAGCTTGTTGCGTGATTGCAATTGATTCTCATTGAACGGGTCACCGATTCGGTGATTTGTAAGCTCAGAATGGATGGTTACGTGATTGTAGCTAATTCTCATCGAACAGTTGACCAATTCGGTGACTTGTAAGCTCACAATGGGTTGTTACATGATTCTAGCTGATTCTCATCGAACGGTCGACTGATTCAGTGAATTCTAAGCTCAGAATGGCTTGTTAGGTGATTGTAGCTGATCCTCATTGAACGATCGATGGATTCACTGATTTGTATGTTCATAAAGGCTTGTTAGGTGATTGTAATTGATTCTCATTGAACGGTTGACCGATTCGGTGATTTGTAAGCTCAGAATAGCTTGTTACATTTTGGTAGCTGATCCTCATTGAACGGTTCACCAATTCTATGATTTGTAAGCAAAGAAGAGCTTCTTACATGATTGTAGCTTATTCTCATCGAAAGGTTGACCAATTCGGTGGTTTGTAAGCTCAGAATGGCTTGTTACATGATTGTAACTGATTCTCATCGAATGATTGACTGATTTAGTGATTTGTAAGCTTAGAATAGATTCTTAGATGATTGTAATTGATTCTCATCGAACGGTTGACCAATTCAGTGATTTGTAACCTCAAAAAGGCTTGTTACGAGATTTTAATTCATTCTCATCAAACAATTGACCGATTCAGTGATTTGTAAGCTCAGAATGGCTCGTTACATGATTGTAGTTGATTCTGATCAAACAAGTGACCGATTCAGTGATTTGTAAGCTCAGAATGGGTTCTTATGTGACTATAAATGATTCTCATAGAATGGTTGACCGAGTCAGTGATCTGTAAGCTCAGAATGGCTTGTTACTTGATTGCAATTGATTCTCATCAAAAGGTTGACCGTTTCAGTGATTTGTAAGCACAGAATGACTTGTTACATGATTGTAATTGATTCTCATCAAATGGTTGACTGATTCGATGATTTGAAGCTCAGAATGACTTGTTACATGATCGTAGCTAATTCTCATCGAACGGTTGACCGATTCAGTGATTTGTAAGCTCATAATGGCTTGTTACATGATTGGAGATGATTCTCATTGAATGGTTGATGGATTCAGTTATTTGTAAGCTCAGAATGGCTTGTTACATGATTGTAGTTGATTCTCATCAAACGATTGACCGATTCAGTGATTTGTTAGCTCAGAATGGCTTCTTACGTGATTGTAATTGATTCTCATCGAGTGGTTGACTGATTCAGTGATTTATAAGCTCAGAATTGCTTGTTACGTAATTATAATTGATTCTCATCAAACGGTTGACTGATTCGGTGATTTGTAAGCTGAGAATATCTTGTTACATGATTTTAACTGATTCTCATTGAACGGTTGACCGATTCAGTGATGTGTATGCTCAGAATGGATTGTTACATGATTGTAGCTGATTCTCATTAAACGGTTGACCGATTCGGTGATTTGTAAGCTCAGAAATGCTTGTTACATTATTTTAGTTGATTCCCATCAAACGGTTGGCCGATTCGGTGATTTGTAAGCTCAGAATGGCTTGTTACGTGATTATAATTGATTCTCATCGAACGGCTCACCAATTTGGTGATTTGTAAGCTTAGAATAGCTTTTTATATGATTATAATTGATTCTCATCGAATGGCTGACCGATTTGGTGACTTGTAAGCTAAGAATAGCTTATTACATCATTGTAGCTTATTCTTATCGAATCATTGACCAATTTAGTGACTTTTTAGCTAAAAATGGCTTGTTCTTTGGTTGTTGTTGATTCTCATCGAACGGTTGACTGATTTGGTGATTGGTAAGCTGAGAATGGCTTGCTACATGATTGTAGTTGATTGTCATCGAATGGTTGACTGATTCAGTAATTTTAAAGCTCAAAATAGCTAGTTTTGTGATTGTAATTGATTCTCATCAAACGGTTGACCGTTTTGATGATTTGTAAGATCGGAATGGCTTGTTACATTATCTTAATTGATTCTCATCGAATGGTTGACCGATTTGGTGATTTGCAAGCTCAGAATGGCTTTTTACATGATTGTTATTGGTTCTCATCGAACGGTTGACCGATTCGGTGATTTGTAAGCTTAGAATGGCTTGTTACGTGACTGTAGCTGATTCTCATTGAACGGTTGATTGATTCCATGTTTTGTAAGCTAAGAATGGCCTGTTAAGTGAGTGTAATTGATTCTCATCAAATGGTTGACTGATTCGGTGGTTTGTAAGCTCAGAAAGGATTGTTACATGATTATAGCTGATTCTCATCCAATGGTTGACTGATTTATTTATTTATAAGCATAGAATGGCTTGTTATGTGATAGTATATGATTCACATGGAATGTTTGACCGATTCAGTTATTTTTAAGCTGAGAATGGTTTGTTACGTGATTGTAGCTGATTCTCATCAAACGGTTGACTGATTTGATGATTTGTAAGCTTAGAATGGCTATTTACGTGATTGTAGCTTATTCTCATCGAACAGTTGACCAATTCAGTAATTTGTTAGCTCAAAATGGCTTGTTATGTGATTGTAAATGATTCTTAGTGAATGGTTGACCAATTCGATGATTTGTAAGCTCAGAATGTCTTGTTACGTGATTCTAGCTGATTCTCATTGAATGGTTGACAGATTCAATTATTTGTAAGCTCAGAATGGCTTCTTAAGTGATTGTAAATGATTCTCATCAAATGTTTGACCGATTTGGTGATTTGTAAGCTCAAAATGGCTTGTTACGTGATTGCAATAGATTCTCATCGAACGGTTGACCTTTTCGATGATTTGTAAGCTCAGAATGGCTTGTTACTTAATTGTAGCTTATAGTCATCGAATGGTTGATTGATTAGGTGATTTGTAAGCTCATAATGGCTTGCTACGTGATTGTAGTTGATTCTCATCGAACAGTTGACTGATTTGGTAATTTGTAAACTCAAAATGGCTTGTTACATGATTGTAATTGATTTTAATCGAACAGTTTACCATTTCAGTTATTTGTAAGCTTGAAATGGCTTGTTACATGATTGTAGATGATTCTCATCAAACGGTTGACCAATTCAGTGATTTGTAAGCTAAGAATGGCTTGTTACGTGATTGTAATTGATTCTCATCGAACGGTTGAATGATTCGGTGTTTTGTAAGCTTACAATGGCTTGTCACATGATTGTAATTGATTCCCATCGAACGGTTGACTGATTTGATGATTTTTTAAGCTCAGAATGGCTTCTTACGTGATTGTAGCTAATTCTCATCGAACGGTTGATAGATTTAGTGATTTGTAAGCTCTGAATGGCTTGTTACGTGATTGTAATTGATTCTCATCAAATGGTTGATTTATTCGGTAATTTGTAAGCTCAGAATTGCTTGTTACGTGATTGTAACTAGTTTTCATCAAACGGTTGATGATTTGGTGATTTGTAAGCTTAAAATGGCTTGTTACGTGATTGTATCTGATTGTCATAGAATGGTTGACCGATTCAGTGAATTGTAGGCTCAGAATGGCTTGTTAGGTCATTACAATTGATTCTCATCGAATGGTTGACCGATTCGGTGATTTGTCAGCTTAGAATTGCTTGTTACGTGGTTGTAAGTGATTCTCATCGAACGGTTGACCGATTCGGTGATTTGTAAGCTAAAAATTGCTTCTTACATGATTGAAGATGATTCTCATCGAACAGTTGACCGATTTGGTGATTCATAAGCTCAAAATTACTTGTTATCTGATTGTAATTGATTCTCATTGAATGGTTGACCGATTCAATGATTTGTAAGCTCATAATGGCTTGTTACATGATTGTAATTGATTATGATTAAATGATTGACCAATTCGATGATTTGTAAGGTTAGAATGGCTTGTTACGTGATTGTAACTGATTCTCTTCAAACAGTTGACCGTTTCGGTGATTTGTAAGCTCAGAATGGCTTGTTATGTGATTGTAGCTATTTCTGATTGAACGGTTGACCGATTCGGTGACTTGTAAACTCATAATGGCTTGCTACGTGATTGTAACTGATTCTCATTGAACAGTTGACTGATTCGGTAATTTATAAGCTCAAAATGGCTTATTACATGATTGCAATTGATTGTCATCGAACAGAAAACTTATTAAATGATTGTAACTGATTCTCATCGAATGGTTTACCGTTTCGGTGATTTGTAAGCTCGGAATGACTTGTTACCTGATTGTAGCTGATTCTGATCGAATGGTTGACCGATTCATTAATTTGTAAGCTAAGAATAGCTTGTTACATGATTGTAATTGATTCTCATCGAACAATTAACCGAATCAGTGATTTGTAAGATCAGAATGGCTTGTTACGTGATTGTAGCTAATTCTCATCGAATGGTTGACTGATTCAGTGATTTATAAGCTCATAATGGCTTGTTATGTGATTATAGTTGATTCTGATCGAACGGTTGACTGATTCGGTGATTTGTAAACTCAGATTGGCTTGTTACGTGAATGCAATTGATTCTCATCAAATAGTTGACCGATTCAGTGATTTATAACCTTAGAATAGGTTGTTACCTGATTGTAGCTGATCCTCTTCGAACAGTTGACTGATTTGGTGATTTGTAAGCTTAGAATGGTTTGTTTGTGATTGTAGCTGATTCTCATAGAATGATTGGCTGATTTGGTGACTTGTAAGCCTAGAATGGCTTGTTACATGATTGTAATTGATTCTCATCGAATGGTTGATCGATTCAGGGATTTGGAAGCTCAAAATGGCTTGATATGTGATTGGATTTGATTCTAATCAAATGGTTGATTCATGATTGTAGCTTATTCCCATCGTCAGGTTAATAGATTCGATGATTTGTAAGCTCAAAATGGGTTGTTATGTGTTTTTAGCTGATTCTCATCGAACAGTTGACCGATTCGATGATTTGTAAGGTCATAATAGCTTTTTACGTGATTGGAGATGATTCTCATCAAATGGTTGACTGATTCAGTGATTTGTAAGCTCAGAAAGGCTTGTTACATGATTGTAATTGATTCTTATCAAATGGTTGACGGATTTGGTGATTTGTAAGCTCAGAATGGCTTATTACATGATTGTAATTGATTCTCATCGAATGGTTGACTGATTTCATGATTTGTAAGCTCAGAATGGGTTGTTACATGATTGTAGCTGATACTCATTGAATAGTTGACCAATTCAGTGATTTGTAAGCTCAAAATGGCTTGTTATGTGATTGGAGATGATTCTCATTGAATAGTTGGCTGATTCAGTGATTTCTAAGCTCAGAAAAGCTTGTTACGAGATTGTAATTTATTCTCATCGACCGGTTGACCGATTCCGTGATTTGTAACCTCATAATGCCTTCTTACGTGATTATAAATTTTGATGGAGTCGTTGACCGATTTGGTGAATTCTATACTCAGAATGACTTGTTACGTGATTGTAACTAATTCTCATCGAAAAGTTGACCAATTCGGTGATTTGTAAGCTTAGAATGGCTTGTTACGTGATTATAGCTAATTCTCATCGAATGGTTAATTGATTCAAATATTTGTAAGCTCAGAATGGCTTGTTACATCATTGTAGTTGATTCTCATCGAACGGTTGACCGATTCGGTCATTTGTAAGCTTAGAATGACTTGTTACCTGATTATAGTTGATTCTCATTGAACGGTTGACCGATTCGGTGATTTGAAAGCTATGAATGGCTTGTTACATTATTGTAGCTGATTCTCATTGAATGGTTGACCGATTCCATTATTTGTAAGCTCAGAATGGCTTGTTATACAATTGTAATTGATTCTCATAGAACGGTTGACTGATTCAAAGATTTGTAAGCTTAGAATTGCTTGTTACATAATGGTAATTAATTATCATCAGACGGTTGACCGATTCGGTTATTTTTAAGCTCAGAATGACTTGTTAAGTGATTGTAGCTGATTCTCATCAAATGGTTCATCGATTCGGTGATTTGTAAACTCAGAATGGCTTGTTACATGATTGTAACTGATTCTCATCGAACAGTTGACCGATTCAGTGATTTGTATGCTCAGAATGGCTTGTTACGTGATTGTAGCTTATTCTCATCAAACGGTTGACTGATTCAATGATTTGTAAGCTGAGCATGGCTTGTTACATGATTGTAGCTGATTCTCATCCAATAGTTAATCGATTCGGTGATTTGTAAGCATGGAATGGCTTCTTACATGATTGTAATTGATTCTCATCAAAGGATTCATTGATTCGGTGGTTTGTAAGCACAGAATGGCTTGTGACGTGATTGTATTCGAATGGTTGATAGATTCGGTGATTTGTCAGCTCATAATGGCTTTTTATGAAATTTGTAATTATTCTCATCAAACGGTTGACCGATTAGGTGATTTGTAAGCTCAGATAGGCTTCTTACATGATTGTAAATGATTCTCATCGAACGGTTGATAGATTCATTGATTTGTAAGCTCAAAATAGCTTGTTACGTGATTGTAACTGATTCTCATCGAACGGTTGACCGATTCAGTGATTTGTAAGCTCAGAATGGCTTGTTACATGATTGTAGCTTATTCTCATCGAAGGTTGACCGAGTCGATGATTTGTAAGCTCAGCATGGCTTGTTACGTGATTGCAATTTATTCTCATCAAACGGTTGAACATTTCGGTGAGTTGTAAGCTCGAAATGGCCTGTTACGTGACTGTAGTTGATTCTCATCGAACGATTGACCAATTCGGTGATTTGTAAGCTTAGAATGGCTTGTTACGTGATTGTAGCTGATTCTCATAGAATGGTTGACTGATTCAGTGATTTGTAAGCTCAAAATAGCTTGTTACATGATTGTAGCTGATTCTCATCGAATGATTGACTGATTCGATAATTTATAAGTCTAGAATGGCTTGTTACGTGATTGTAGCTGATTCTCATCCAACGGTTGACCGATTCATTTATTTCTAAGCTCAGAATGGCTTGTTACATGATTGTAGCTGATTCTCATCAAACGGTAGACAGATTTAGTTATTTGTAAGCTCAAAATGGGTTGTCACATGATTCTTGATGATTCTCATTGAATAGTTGACAGATTCATTTATTTGTAATCCCAGAATGGCTTGTTACACTATTGTAATTGATTCTCATCGAACAGTTGAAAGATTCGGTGATTTGTAAGCTTAGAATGGCTTGCTACTTGATTGTAGTTGATTCTCATTGAATGGTTGACTGATTCGGTGATTTGTAAGCTCACAATGGCTGTTACATGATAGTAGTTGATTCTCATTGAATGGTTGACCGATTTCATTATTTGAAAGCTTAGAATGGCTTGTTACGTGATCTTAGTTGATTCTAATCGAACAGTTGACCAATTCAGTGATTTGTAAGCTAAGAATGACTTGTTATATGATTGTAATTGATTCTCATTGAACGGTTGACCGATTCGATGATTTTTATGCTCAAAATTGCTTATTACATGATTTTAATTGATTCTCATTGAACAGTTGATCGATTTGGTGATTGTAGCTAATTGTTATAGAATGGTTGACCAATTCAATGATTTATAAGCTCAAAAGGGCTTGTTACATGATTGTAGCTGATTCTCATCAAATGGTTGATCGATTTGGTGATATGCAAGCTCAGAATGGCTTGTTACATAACTGTAATTGATTCTCATCGAACGGTTGACCGATTCAGTGATTTGTAAGCTCAGAATGGCTTGTTACTTGATTGTAGCTTATTCTCATCCAACGGTTGATGGATTCAGTGATTTGTAACCTCAGAATGGCTTGTGATTATATATGATTCTCATCAAATGGTTGATTGATTCATTTATTTGTAAGCTCATAATGGATTGTTACATGGTTGTAGATGATTCTCATCGAACGGTTGATCGATTCGGTGATTTGTAAGCGCAGAATGGCTTTCTATATGATTGTAATTGATTCTCATTGAACGGTTGACCAATTCGGTGATTTGTAAGCTCAAAATGACTTGTTACCTAATTGTAGCTTATTCTCATCCAACGGTTGACCGATTCGGTGATTTGTAACCTCAGAATGGCTTGTGATTATATATGATTCTCATCGAACGGTTGATCAATTTGGTGATTTGTAGCTAATTCTCATCGAATGGTTGATCGATTCGGTGATTTGTAAGCTCAGAATGCCTTTCTACATGATTGTAATTGATTCTCATCGAATGGTTGACCAATTTGGTGATTTGTAAGCTCGAAAAGGCTTGTCACGTAATTGTAATTGATTCTCATTGAATGGTTGACCAATTCGGTGATTTGTAAGCTCAGAATAGCTTGTTATGTGATTGTAGCTGATTCTCATCGAATCGTTGACCGATTCAGTGATTTGTAAGCTCAGAATGGCTTGTTACATAATTGTAATTGATTCTTATTGAATGGTTGATTGTTTTGGTGATATGTAAGTTCAAAATGGCTTGTTACGTGATTCTAACTTGTTTTCATCGATCAATTGACCGATTTAGTGATTTGTAAGCCCAGAAGGGTTTGTTACATGATTGCAGGTGATTCTCATCGAATGGTTGATTGATTCAGTGATTTGTAATTGATTCTCATCGAATGGTTGACCGATTCGGTGATTTGTAAGCTTAAAATGGCTTGTTACCTGATTGTAGCTTATTCTCATCCAACAGTTGACCGATTCAGTGATTTGTAACCTCAGAATGGCTTGTGATTATATATGATTCTCATCGAACGGTTTACTGATTCAGTGATTTGTAAGCTCATAATGGATTGTTACATGGTTGTAGCTAATTCTCATCGAATGGTTGATCGATTCGGTGATTTGTAAGCTCAGAATGGCTTTCTACGTGATTGTAATTGATTCTCATCGAATGGTTGACCAATTCAGTGATTTGTAAGCTCGAACGGTTGACCAATTCATTGATTTGTAAGCTCAGAATGGCTTGTTACATAATTGCAATTGATTCTCATTGAACGGTTGACTGTTTCCATGATATGTAAGTTCAAAATGGCTTGTTATGTGATTCTATCTTGTTTTCATCGATCGGTTGACCAATTCAGTGATTTGTAAGCCCAGAAGGGTTTGTTACGCGATTGTAGGTGATTCTCATCAAACAGTTGACTGATTCGGTGATTTGTAAGCTCAAAATGGCTTGTTACGTGATTGTAGGCTATTCTCATAGAACGGTTGATAGATTCAGTGATTTACAAGCTCAGAATGACTTGTTAATTATTGTAGTTGATTCTCAGAGAACGGTTGACCGATTCAATGATTTGTAAGCTCAGAATGGCCTGTTACATGATTGCAATTGATTTTCATTGAACGGTTGACTGATTCAGTGATTTGTAAGCTCAAAATGGCTTGCTATGTGATTGTAGCCGACCCTCATCGAACGGTTGTCTGATTCAAAAATTTGTAAGCTCAAAATGGTTTGTTACATGATTGTAGCTTATTCTCATCTAACAGTTGACCTATTCAGTGATTTGTAAGCTCAGAATGGCTTGTTACGTGATTGTAATTGATTCTCATCGAACACTTGACCGATTCGATCATTTGTAAGCTCACGATGGGTTGTTACATGATTGTAGTTGATTCTCATAAAATGGTTGACCAATTCGTTCATTTATAAGCTTAGAATAGCTTGTTATGTGATTGTAATTGATTCTCATCAAACGGTTGACCGATTTGGTGATTTGTAAGCTTAGAATGGCTTGTTACGTGATTGTAATTGATTCTCATCGAATGGTTGACTGCTTCAGTGATTTGTAAGCTCAGAATGGATTGTTACGTGACCATATCTTATCCTCATCCAACGGTTGACCGATTTAGTTATTTTTAAGTTCACAATGGCTTGTTACGTGATTCTAGTTGATGCTCATCGAACGGTTGACCGATTTAGTGATTTGTAACCTCAGAATGGCTTGTTACATGATTATAATTGATTTTCATTGAACGGTTGACCGATTCGGTGATTTTTAAGCTCAGAATGGCTTGTTACGTGATTGTAGCTTGTTACATGATTGTAGCTTATTCTCATCGAACAGTTGACCGATTAAGTGATTTGTAAGCTCGGAATGGCTTGTTACGTGATTGTAGCTAATTCTCATTGAACAGTTGACCGATGCGATGATTTGTCAGCTCAAAATGGCTTGTTACGTGATTGTAATTAATTCTCATTGAGTGATTGACCGATTCAGTGATTCGTAAGCTCAATATGGCTTCTTACGTGATTGTAATTGAGTCTCAACGAACCGTTGACTGATTTGGTGATTTGTAAGCTCAGAATGGCTTGTTACGTGATTGTAGCTGATTCTCATCAAACGGTTGACCTATTCAGTGATTTGTAAGCTTAGAATGACTTGTTATGTAATTGTAGCTAATTCTCATATAATGGTAGACAGATTTGGTGATTTGCGAGCTTAGAATGGCTTGTTACATGATTGTAATTGATTCTTATCGAACTGTTGACCGATTTGGTGATTTTTAAGCTCAAAATTGCTTGTTACATGATTGGAGATGATTCTAATCAAATGGTTGATCGATTCGGTGATTTTTAAGCTCATAATGGTTTGTTGCGTGACTGTAATTGATTCTCATCGAAGTGTTGACCGATTTGGTCATTTGTCAGCTCAGAATGGCTTGTTACGTGATTGTAATTGATTCTGATTGAATGATTGACCGATTTGGTGATTTGTAAGCTCAGAATGGCCTGTTACATGATTGTAACTATTTCTCATCAAACGGTTAACCGATTCGGTGATTTGTAAGCTCAGAATGGCTTGCTACATGATTGTAACTGATTCTCATCGAACGGTTGACCGATTTGGTAACTTGTAAGCTCAAAATGGTTTATTATATGATTGCAATTGATTCTCATCGAATGGTAAACTTACTAAATGATTGTAATTGATTCTCATCGAGTAGTTTACCATTTCTGTGATGTGTAAGCTCAGAATGCCTTGTTACGTGATTTTTGCTGATTCTCATCGAATGGTTGATCGATTCGGTGATTTTTAAGCTTAGAATGGCTTGTTACGTGATTGTAATCAATTCTCATTTAACAGGTGACCGATTCAGTGATTTGTAAGCTCAGAATGGCTTGTTACATAATTGTAACTGATTCTCATCAAACAGTTGACCGATTCGGTGATTTTTAAGAGCAAAATTTCTTCTTACATGATTGGAGATTATTCTCATTCAACGGTTGACCGAGTCGGTGATTTGTAAGCTTAGAATTGCTTGTTATGTGATTGTCATTGATTCTCATCGAATGGTTCATCTATTCAGTGATTTTTAAGGTCAGAATTACTTGTTATGTGATTGTAATTGATTCTGATTGAATGGTTGACCGATTCGGTGATTTGTAAGCTCAGAATGGCTTGTTACATTATTGTAACTGATTCTCATCAAACGGTTGACTGATTTAGTGATTTATAAGCTTAGAATGGCTTGTTACGTGATTGTAGCTGATTCTCATCGAACGATTGACCGATTCGATGATTTGTAAGGTCAGAATGGCTTCCTACGTGATTGTAACTGATTCTCATTGAACAGTTTCCTTTTTTGGTGATTTGTAAGCTCGGAATGGCTTGTTAACAACGTGATTGTAGATGATTCTCATCGAATGGTTGACCAATTCAGTAATTTGTAAGCTAAGAATGGCTTGTTACATGATTATAATTGATTCTCATCTAACGGTTGACTGATTTAGTAATTTGTAAGCTCAGAATGACTTCTTACATGAATGTAAATTGATTCTCATTGAACGGTTGACTGATTCGGTGATTTGTAAGCTCAGAATAGCTTGTTACATGATTGTAAATGGATTCTCATCGAACGGCTGACTGATTCAGTGATTTGTAAGCTCTGAATGGCTTCTTACGTGATTGTAGTTGATACTCATCGAACAGTTGATCAATTTAGTGATTTGTAAGCTCGGTATGACTTGATACGTGATTGCAGTTGATTCTCATCAAACAATTGACTAATTCGGTGATTTGTAAGCTCATAATGGCTTCTTACATGATTGTAAATGATTCTCATTGAATAGTTGACCAATTCGGTGATTTGTAAGCTTAGAATGGCTTGTTACATGATTGCAATTGATTCTCATCAAATGGTTGACCGATTCGGTGATTTGTAAGCTCAGAATGGTCATTTATGTGATTGTAGTTGATTGTCATCAAACGGTTGACCAATTAAGTAATTTGTAAGCTTGAAATGGCTTTTCACATGATTGCAATTGATTCTCATTGAACGGTTGACCATTTCAGTGATTTGTAAGTTCAGAATGGCTTGTTATGTGATTGTAGCTGATTCTCATCAAACAATTGACCGATTGAGTGATTTGTAAGCAAAGAATGGCTTGTTACGTGATTGTAATTGATTCTCATCGAACAGTTGACCGATTCGGTAATTTGCAAACTCAGAATGGCTTGTTACATGATTGTAATTGATTCTCATAGAATGGTTCACTAATTTGGTGATTTGTAAGCTCAGAATTACTTTTTATGTGATTGTAGCTGATTCTCATCGAATGGTTGACTGATTCGGTGATTTGTAAGCTCGGAATGGCTTATTACGTAATGGTAATTGATAATCATAGAACGGTTGACGCATTCAGTGATTTGTAAGCTCAGAATGACTTGTTACATGATTGTAATTGATTCTCATTGAACGGTTGACCATTTTGGCAATTTGTAAGCTTAGAATGGGTTGTTCTATGGTTGTAGCTGATTCTCATAGAACGGTTGACCGATTTGGTGATTTGTAAGCTCAAAATGGCTTCTTACGTGATTGTAAATGATTCTCATCAAACAGTTGACCAATTCGGTGATTTGTTAACTCAGAATGGTTTGTTACAAGATTGCAATAGATTCTCATCGAACGGTTGACTGTTTTGGTGATTTGTCAGCTCAGAATGTCTTGTTAAATGATTGTAGCTTATTCTCATGGAACGGTTGATCGATTCAGTAATTTGTAAGCTCAGATTGGCTTGTTGTGTGATTTTAATTGATTCTCATCATATGGTTGACCGATTCGGTGATTTGTAAGCTCAGAATGGCTTGTTACGTGATTGTAGCTAATTCTCATTGAATAATTGACTGATTTCATAATTTGTAAGCTCAGACTAGCTTCTTACGTAATGGTAATTGATAATCATTGAATGGTTGACAGATTAGGTGATTTGTAAGATCAGAATGGCTTGTTACGTGATTATAATTAATTCTCATCGAACGGTTGACCGATTAAATGATTTGTAAGCTTAGAATGGCTTGTTACATGATTGTAATTGATTCTCATTGAATGGTTGATCGATTCGGTGATTTGTAAGATCAAAATGGCTTGTTACGTGATTGTAGCTGACTCTCATCAAATGGTTCATCAATTTGGTGATTTATAAGCTCAGAATGGCTTGTTACATGATTGTAGCTAATTCTCATTGAACGGTTGACCGATTCGGTGATTTGTAAGCTCAGAATAGCTTGTTACGTGATTGTAATTGATTCTCATCGAATGCTTGACTGATTCGATGATTTATAAGTTTAGAATGGCTTGTTATGTGATTGTAGCTACTTCTCATCGAACGGTTGACCGATTTAGAGATTTTTAAGCTCGAAATGGCTTGTTACGTGATTGCAATTGATTCTCATCGAATGGTTGACCGTTTCAATGATTTGTAAGCTCGAAATTGCTTGTTACGTGATTGTAGATGATTCCCATCGAACGGTTGACTGATTCAGTGATTTGTAATCTAAGAATGGCTTGTTACGTGATTGTAATTGATTCTCATGGAACAGTTGACCGATTCAGTGGTTTGTATGCTCAGAATGGCTTTTTACATGATTGTAATTGATTATTATAGAATGTTTGACCTATTTGGTGATTTGTAAGCTCAAAATGGCTTTTTATGTGATTATAGCTGATTCTCATTGAACGGTTGACCGATTCAGTGATTTGTAAAGTTAGAATGGCTTGTTACATGATTGTAGTTGATTCTCATCGAAAGGTTGAGTGAGTCAGTTATTTGTAAGCTCAGAATAGCTTCTTACATGATTGTAAATGATTCTCATCAAATGGTTGACTGATTCGGTGATTTGTAAGCTTAGAATGGCTGGTTACATGATTGCAATAGATTCTCATCAAATGGTTGACCTTTTCAGTGATTTGTAAGCTCAGAATGGCTTGTTACGTGATTGTAGCTTATTCTCATAGTATGGTTGACTTATTCGGTGATTTGTAAACTCAGAATGACTTGTTAGGTGATTGTTGCTGATTCTCATTGTACAGTTTACCAATTCTGTGATTTGTAAGCTTAGAATAGATTTTTACATGATTGGAGCTAATTCTCAGTGAATGGTTGACTGATTCGGTGATTTGTAAGCTAAGATTGACTTGTTACGTTATTGTAATTAATTGTCATCAAATGGTTGACCGATTCGGTGAATGGTAAGCTCAAAATGGGTTGTTACATGTTTGTAGGTAATTCTCATAGAATGGTTGACCGATTCAGTGATTTGTAAAATCAGAATAGCTTCTTACATGATTGTAGTTGAGTCTAATCAAATAGTTGACCAATTCAGTGATTTCTATGCTCAGAATGACTTGTTATGTGATTGTAATTGATTCTCATCAAATGGTTGACCAATTCGGTGATTTGTTAGCTCAAAATGGATTGTTACGTAATTGTAATTGATTTTCATCGAACGGTTGATCGATTCAGTGATTTATAAGCTAAGAATGGCTTGTTAGGTGATTCTAAATGATTCTCCTCAAACGGTTGACTGATTTGGTAATTTTCAAGCTCAGAATAGCTTGATACATGACTGTAATTGATTCTCATCGAATGGTTGACCATTTTGGTGATTTGTAACCTCAAAATGGTCTGTTACATGATAGTAGCTTATTCTCATCGAATGGTTGACTGATTCAGTGACTTGTAAGCTTAGAATGGCTTGTTACGTGATTGTAGTTGATTCTCATCGAACGGTTGACCGATTCAATGATTCATTAGCTCAAAATGGGTTGTTCCATGTGTCTAGCTAATTCTCATACAATGGTTGACCGATTCGGTGATTTGTAAGCTCAAAATGGCTTCTTACGTGATTCTAAATGATTCTCATCGAATGGTTACCGATTTGGTAATTTGCAAGCTTAGAATGGCTTGTTGCATGATTGTAATTGATTCTCATCGAATGGTTCACCGATTCAGTGATTTGTAAGCTTAGAATGGCTTGTTACATGATTGTAATTGACTCTCTTCAAATGGTTGACTGATTCAGTGATTTGTAAGCTCAGAATGGCTTGTTACATGATTATAGCTAATTTTCATTGAATAGTTGACCGAATCGGTGATTTATAAGCTAAGAATGGCTTGCTACATGATTGTAGTTGATTCTGATCAAACAATTGACTAATTCAGTGATTTGTAAGCTTAGAATGGCTTGTTACATGATTGTAGTGTATTCTCATAGAACGGTTGACCAATTTAGTGATTTGTAAGCTCAAAATGACTTGTTACATGATTACAATTGATTCTCATTGAACGGTTGAACGATTCAGTGATTTGTAAGCTAAGAATGGCTTGCTACTAGATTATAGCTGACTCTCATCGAACGGTTGACTGATTCAATAATTTGTATGCTCAAAACAACTTGTTACATGATTGCAATTGATTCTCATCGAACGGTTGACCGTTTCAGTGATTTGTAAACTCAGAATGGCTTGTTACGTGATTGTAACTGATTCTCATCGAACAGTTTACCGATTGAGTGATTTGTAAGCTAAGAATGGCTTGTTACGTTATTGTAATTCACTGTCATCGAATGGTTGACCGATTCGGTGATTTGTAATTCATTCTCATCAAACGGTTGACTGATCTGGTTATTTGTAAGCTCATAATGGCTTGTTACGTGATTGTAGCTAATTATCACCTAACGGTTGACCGATTCAGTGATTTGTAAGCTCAGAATGGCTTGTTACATGATTGTAGCTGATTCTCATCGAATGGTTGACTGATTCAGTGATTTGTAAGCCTAGAATTGCTTTTTACATGATTGCAATTGATTCTCATCAAATGGCTGACCATTTCGGTGATTTGTAAGCTCAAAATGGTTTGTTACATGATTGTAACTGATTCTCATCGAACGGTTGACCGATTCAGTGATTTATAAGCACAGAATACCTTGTTACATGATTATAGCTGATTCTCATCGAATAGTTGACCGATTTAGAGATTTTTAAGCTTAGAATGTCTTGTTACGTGATTGTAGGTTATTATCATCAAACGGTTGACCAATTCGGTGATTTGTAAGCTCATAATGACTTCTTATGTGATTGTAGTTGATTCTCATCTAATGGTTGACCGATTCATTCATTTGTAAGCTCAGAATGGCTTGTTACGTGATTGTAGTTGATTCTCGTCGAATGTTTGACCGATTTGATGATTTATAAGCTCAGAATAGCTTGTTATGTGATAGTAGTTGATTCTCATCCAAGGGTTGACCGATTCAGTGATTTGTTTCTTCAGAATGGCTTGTTATGTGATTGTAATTGATTCTCATTGAACGGTTGACCGATTTTGTTATTTGTAAGCTTATAATGGCTTCTTACGTGATTGTAATTGATTGTCATTGAATGGTTGACCGATTAGGTGATTTGTAAGCTCATAATGGCTTGTTACGTGATTATAGCTGATTCTCATCAAACGGTTGACCGATTTAGTTATTTGTAAGTTCAAAATGTTTGGTTACATGATTGTAGCTGATTCTCATAATATGGTTGACCGATTTGGTGATTTGTAAGCTCAGAATTGTGTGTTACATGACCAATTTCATAATTATTGAGCTCAAAATGGCTTGTTACATGATTACAATTGATTCTCATCGAACGGTTGACCATTTCGATGATTTTTAAGCTCAGAATGGCTTGTTACGTGATTGTAGCTAATTCTCATTGAAAAGTTGACCGAATCAGTGATTTGTAAGCTAAGAATAACTTGTTGTGTGATTGTAATTGATTCTCATTGAACCATTGACCGATTCAGTGATTTGTGAGCTTAGAATATTTTGTTACATGATTCTAATTGATTCTCATCGAATGGTTGATCGATTCGATGATTTGTAAGCTCAGAATGGCTTGTTACATGATTCTAGCTGATTCTCATCAAATGGTTGACCGATTCATTGATTTGTAAGCTTAGAATGGCTTGTTAGATGATTGTATCTGATTCTCATCGAACAGTTGACCGACTCAGTAATTTGTAAGCTCACGATGGCTTGCTACGTGATTGTAATTGATTCTCATCGAAAGGTTGACTGATTCAATGATTTGTAATCTCATAACGGCTTGTTACATGATTGTAATTTATTCTCATTGAATAGTTAACCAATTCATTGATTTATAATCTCATAATGGCTTGTTACGTGATTGTACCTGATTCTCATGGAATGGTTGACCGATTCGGTGATCTATAAGCTCAGAATGGCTTCTTATGTGATTGTAAATGATTCTCATCAAATGGTTGACCGATTTGGTGATTTGTAAGCTCAGAATGGCTTGTTACGTGATAGCAATAGATTCTCATCGAATGGTTGACCATTTTAGTGAGTTGTAAGCTCAGAATGGCTTGTTACGTGATTTTAGCTTATTCTCATCAAACAGTTGACTGATTCAGTGATTTGTAAGCTCAGAATGGCTTGTTACGTGATTGTAGCTAATTCTCATTGAACGGTTGATCGATTTCATGATTTTTAAGCTCAGAATGGCTTGTTACATGATTGTAATGGATTCTCATCGAACGGTTGACTGATTCAGTGATTTGTAAGCTCATAATGGCTTGTTACGTGATTGTAATTGATTCTCAATGAACAGTTGGCCGATTCGGTCATTTGTGAGGTCAGAATGGCTTGTTACATTATTGTAGCTGATTCTCATCGAATGGTTGACCGATTCGATGATTTGTAATCTAAGAATGGCTTGTTATGTAATGGTAATTGATTATCATTGAACGATTGATCGAGTTGATGATTTGTAAGCTTAGAATGGCTTGTTACATGATTGTACCTAGTTCTCATCGAATGGTTGACCGATTTGGCTATTTGTAAGCTCAGAATGGCTTGTTACATAATAACAATTGATTATCATCGAACGGTTGACCAATTCAGTGATTTGTAAGCTCAAAATGGCTTGTTACATGATTGGAGATTATTCTCATCCAACAGTTGACCGATTCAGTGATTTGTAAGGTTAGAATGGTTTGTTACATGATTGTAATTGATTCTCATCAAACAATTGACCGATTCAGTGATTTGTAAGCTCATAATGGCTTGTTACATGATTGTAATTGATTCGCATTGAACGGTTGAGTGATTTGCTTGTTACATGATTGTAATTGATTCTCATCGAACGGTTAACCAATTCAGTGATTTGTAAGCTTGGAATGGCTTGTTACGTGATTGTAGCTAATTCTCATCGAATGGTTGACCAATTTGGTTATTAGTAAGCTTAGAATGGCATCTTACGTGATTGTAATTGATTCTCATCGAATGGTTTACTGTTTCAATGATTTGTAAGCTCGAAATTGCTTGTTACGTCATTGTAGTCGATTCTCATCGAACAGTTGATGATTCAGTAATATGTAATCTAACAATAGCTTGTTACGTGATTATAATTGATTCTCATCGAATGGTTGACCGATTCATTGATATGTAAAATCAGAATGGCTTTTTATGTGATTGTAGCTGATTCTCATCAAACGGTTGATTGATTCAGTGATTTATAAACTCATAATGTCTTGTTAGGTTATTGTAGCTTATTCTCATAGAACGGTTGACCGATGCTATGATTTGTAAGCTCATAATGGCTTGTTATGTGAATGCAATTGATTCTCATCGAACAGTTGATTGATTCAGTGATTTGTAAGCTCATAATGGGGTGTTACATGATTGTTACTGATACTCTTCGAATAGTTAACTGATTCAGTGATTTGTAAGCTCATAATGGTTTGTTCATGATTGCAGCTGATTCTCAATGAATGATTGACTGATTCGGTGACTTGTAAGCTCAAAATGGCTTGTTACATGATTGTAATTGATTCTCATTGAGTGGTTGACTGATTCGGTAATTTGTAAGCTCAGAATGGCTTGTTACATGATTATAAATTGATTCTCATCAAACGGTTGACTGATTCGGTGATTTGTAAGCTCAAAATGGCTTGTTACATTATTGTAGCTGATTCTCATCGAACGGTTGATCGATTCAGTGATTTGTAAGCTCAGAATGGCTTGATACGTGATTGCAGTTGATTCTCATCAAATGGTTGACCGATTCAATGACTTGTAAGCTCAGTTTGGCTTCTTACGTGATTGTAAATGATTCTCATTGAACGGTTGACCAATTCAGTGATTTGTAACCTCGGAATGGCTTGTTACGTGATTGAAATTGATTCTCATCAAATGGTTGACTATTTTTGTGATTTGTAAGCTCAGAATGGCTTGTTACGTGATTGTAGCTTATTCTCATCGAAAGGTTGACTGATTCGGTGATTTGTAAGCTTAGAATGGGTTGTAATGTGATTGTAGCTGATTCTCATCGAACAGTTGATCGATTCAGTGATATGTAAGCTCAAAATGGCTTGTTTATGATTGTAGCTAATTCTCATCGAATGGTTGACCGATTCGGTGATTTGTAAGCTCAGAATGGCTATTTACATGGTTGTAGCTAATTCTCATCAAACGGTTCACCGATTAAGTAATTTGTAAGCTCAAAGTGGCATTTTACATGATTGTAATTGATTCTAATCGAACTGTTGACCGTTTCGGTGATTTGTAAGCTCAGAATGGCTTGTTACGTGAGTGTAGCTGATTCTCATCGAACGGTTGACCGATTGAGTGATTTGTAAGCTAAGAATGGCTTGTTACGTGATTGTGATTGATTCTTATCGAACGGTTGACCGATTTAGTGATTTGTAAGCTCAGAATAGCTTCTTACATGATTTTAATTGATTCTCATTGAACGGTTGACTGATTCAGTGATTTGTAAGATTAGAATGGCTTGTTACATGATTGTAGGTGATTCTCATTGAATGGTTGACTAGTTCGGTGATTTGTAAGCTTAAAATGGCTTCTTAGGTGACTGTAAATGATTCCCATCAAAGAGTTGAGCGATTCGGTGATTTCTAAGCTGAGAATTGCTTGTTACATGATTGCAATAAATTCTCATCAAACAATGATCTTTTCAGTGATTTGTAAGCTGAGAATGGCTTGTTACGTGATTGTAGCTTATTCTCATCAAATGGTTGACTGATTTGGTCATTTATAAGCTCAGAATGGCTTGCTACCTGATTGTAGCTAATTTTTATTGAGCGCTTTATCGATTCAGTGATTTGCAAGCTCAGAATAGCTTGTTATGTGATTGTAGCTGATTCTTAGTGAACGGTCAACCGATTCAGTGATTTGTAAGCTAAGAATGGCTTGTTTTGAGATTTTAATTGATTCTCGTCAAACAGTTGACCGATTCTATTATTTGTAAGCTCAAAATGGGTTGTTACGTGATTGTAGCTGATTCTCATCGAACGGTTGATGGATTCGGTGATTTGTAAGCTCAGAATGGCTTCTTATGTTATTGTAGCTGATTCTCATCGAATGATTGACTGATTCTGTGATTTGTAACCTAAGAATGGCTTGTTACATGATTGTAATTCATTCTCCTCAAACGGTTGACCGATTCGATGATTTGTAAGCTAAGAATGGGTTCTTACATGATTATAATTAATTCTCATCAAACGATTGACCATTTCGATGATTTGTAAGCTCAAAATGGCTTATTACGTGACTGTAACTAATTCCCATCGAATGATTGACCGATTGAGTGATTTGTAAGCTAAGAATGGCTTGTTACATGATTGTAATTGATTCTCATCGAACGATTGAATGATTCGATAATTTGTAAGCTCAGAATGGCTTGTTACATGATTGTAATTGATTCTCATAGAATGGTTGACTGATTCGGTGATATGTAAGCTTAGAATGGCTTTTTACATGATTGTAGCTGATTCTCATCGAACGGTTGACCGATTCCAAAATTTGTAAGCTTAGAATGGCTCTTTACATGATTGTAGGTGATTCTGATCGAACGGTTGACCAATTCGATGATTTGTAAGCTAATAATGGCTTCTTACATGATTGTAAATGATTCTCATGAAATTGTTGACTGATTCATTGATTTGTAAGCTCAGAATGGCTTGGTATGTGATTGCAATAGATTCTCATCAAATGGTTTCCCTTTTCGCTGATTTGTAAGCTTACAATGGATTGTTATGTGATTGTAGCTTATTCTCATCGAACGGTTGACTGATTTGGTGATTTGTGAGCTTAGCATGGCTTGGTATGTGATTGTAGCTTATTTTCATCAAATGGTTTACCGATTCAGTGATTTGTAAGCTTAAAATGGCTTGTTACGTAATTGTAGCTGATTCTCATCCAATGGTTGACCGATTTCATGATTTGTAACCTTAGAATGGCTTGTTACCTAATTGTAGATGATTATCATCGAACAGTTGACCGATTCAGTGATTTGTAAGCTCAGAATGGCTTGTTACATGATTGTAGTTGATTCTCATCGAACGGTTGATCAAGTTGGTGATTTGTAAGCTCAGAATGGCTTGTTACGTGATTATAATTAATTCTCATCGAAGAGGTGATCGATTCGATGATTTGTAAGCTCGAAATGACTTGTTACGTAATTATAACTGATTCTCATCAAATGGTTCACCAATTCGGTGATTTGTAATCTTAGAATGGCTTGTTGCATGATTGTAATTCATTCTCATCGAACGGTTGACCGATTCATTGATTTGTAAGCTCAGAATGACTTCTTACATGATTGTTAATGATTCTCGTCAAACGGTTGACCGATTCAGTGATTTATAAGCTCAGAATGGCTTGTTACATGATTGCAATTGATTCTCATCGAATGGTTGACCGTTTCGGTGATATGTAAGTTTAAAATGGCTTGTTATGTGATTTTTAGCTTATTTTCATTGAACGGTTGACCAATTTAACGATTTGTTAGACTAGAATGGCTTGTTACGTGATTGTAGTTGATTCTCATCAAGCAGTTGACTGATTCGGTGATTTGTAAGCTCAGAATGGCTTGTTACGTTATTGTAATTAATTCTCATCGAATGGTTGACTGATTCCCGTGATTTGTAAGCTCAGAATGGCTTCTTACATGATTGTGATTGATTCTCAACAAACGGTTGACCGATTCAGTGATTTGTAAGCTCAGAATGGCTTGTTACATGATTGTAGCTGATTCTCATCAAACGGTTGACCGATTCGGAGATTCGTAAGCTCAGAATGTCTCTTTACATGATTGTAGTTGATTCTTATAGAATATTTGACCAATTCGGTGATTTGTATGCTCAGAATGGCTTTTTAGGTGATTGCAATTGATTCTCATCGAATGGTTGACCGATTCAGTGTTTTCTAAGCTCAGATTGGCTTGTTAAGTGATTGGATATGATTCTCAAAAAATCGTTGACTGATTCGGTGATTTGTAAGCTCAGAATGGCTTCTTACATGATTGTACCTAATTCTCATCTAACGGTTGACCGATTTGATGATTTGTAAGCTCAGAATGGCTTGTTACATGATTGTAATTGATTTGCATCGAATAGTTGACCGATTCACTGATTTTTAAGCTCAGAATGTCTTGTTACGTGATTGTAATTTATTCTCATCAAACAGTTGACCGATTCGGTTAGTTGTAAGCTCAGAATGACTTGTTACGTGATTGTAGCTCATTCTCATCGAATGAATGATCGATTCTGTGATTTGTAAGCTCAGAATTGCTTGTTGAGTGATTGTAGCTGATTCTCATCGAACAGTTGACCGATTCAGTTATTTGTAAGCTCACAATGGCTTGTTACATGATTGTAATTGATTCTCATGGAACAGTTGACCAATTCGGTGATTTATAAGCTTAGAATGGCTTGTTAAGTGATTGTAGCTGATTCTCATCAAATGGTTGACGGATTCATTGATTTGTAAGCTAAAAATGGCTTTTTAAGTGATAGTAGCTGATTCTCATCAAACAATTGACCGATTCATTGACTTGTAAGCTCAAAATGTCTTGTTATGTAATTGTAATTGATTCTCATCGAATGGCTAACTGATTTGGTGAATTGTAAGCTCAATATGGCTTGTTACATGATTGTAATTGATTCGCATCGAACAGTTGACCGATTCAATAATTTGTAAGCTCAAAATGTCTTGTTACATGATTACAATTGATTCTCATCGAAAGATTGACTATTTCAGTGATTTGTAAGCTCAGAATGGTTTGTTACGTGATTGTACCTAATTCTCATCGAACAATTGACCGATTCAGTGATTTGCAAGCTCAGAATGCCTTGTTATGAGATTGTAGCTAATTCTCATCGAACGGTTGACCGATTCGGTGATATGTAATTTTAGAATGGCTTGTTACATGATTGTAATTAATTCTCATCGAACGGTTGACCAATTCGGTGATTTGTAAGCTCTAAATGGCTTGTTATGTGATTGTAATTGATTCTCATTGAACGGTTGACTGATTCGGTGATTTGTAAACTTAGAATGGCTTGTTACATGATTGTAGCTGATTCTCATCGAATGATTGACTGATTCGATGATTTGTAAGCTTAGAATAGCCTGTTACATGAATGGACATGATTCTCATTGAACGGTTGACTGATTCATTGATTTCTAAGCTCAGAATGGCTCGTTACATGATTGTAGCTGATTCTCATCAAACAGTTGACCGATCCAGTTATTTGTAAGGTCAGAATGGCTTGTTATGTGATTGTAAATGATTCCCATCGAATGGTTAACAGATTCAGTGATTTGTAAGCTCAGAATGGCTTGTTACGTGATTGTAGCTGATTCTCATTGAATGGTTGATCGATTCAGTGATTTGTAAGTTGAGAATGGCTTGTTATAGGATTGTAGCTGATTCTCATTGAATGGTTGACAGATTCATTTATTTGTAAGCTCAGGATGGCTTGTTACATGATTGTAATTGATTCTCATCGAATGGTTGACCGATTCAGTGATTTATAAGCTTAGAATGGCTTGTTACGTGATTGTAATTCATTCTCATCGAATGGTTGACTGATTTAGTTATTTGTAAGATCAAAATGGCTTGTTACGTGATTGTAATTAATTCTCATCGAATGATTGACCGATTTAGTAATTTATAAGCTCAGAATGGCTTATTACGTGATTATAATTGATTCTCATTGAACGGTTGATTGATCCAGTTATTTCTAACATCAGAATGGCTTGTTACATGATTGTAGCTTATTCTCATCAAACGGTTGACCCATTCGGTGATTTGTAATTTTAGAATAGCTTCTTACATGATTGTAAATGATTATCATCGAACCGTTGACCAATTTGGTGATTTGTAAGCTTACAATGGCTTGTTACGTGATTGCAATTGATTCTCATCAAATGTTTGACCGTTTCGATGATTTATAAGCTCAGAATGGCTTGTTACATGATTGTACCTTATTCTCATCAAACAGTTGACCGATTCATTGATTTAAGCTCAGAATGGCTTGTTACATGATTGTAGTGGATTCTTCGAACGGTTGACTGATTTGGTGATTTGAAAGCCCAGAATGGGTTGTTATGTGATTGTAATTGATTCTCATCGAACGGTTGACCGATTCAATGATTTCTAAAATCAGAATGCCTTATTACATGATGTTTATTGATTCTCATCAAACGGTTGACCGATTTGATGATTTTTAAGCTCAGAATGGCTTGTTACATGATGGTAATTGATTCTCATAAAAGAGTTGACCGATTCAGAGATTTGTAAGCTCATAATGGCTTTTTACATGATTGTAATTGGTTCTCATCAAACGGTTGACAGATTCAGTGATTTGTTAGCTCAGAATGGCTTGTTACATTATTGTAGCTGATTCTCATCGAACAGTTGACCGATTTGGTGAGTTGTAAGCTATGAATGGCTTGTTACATGATTGTGATTGATTATCACCGAACGGTTGACCGATTCGGTGATTTGTAAACTCAGAATGGCTTGTTACGTGATTGTAGCTGATTCTCATTGAATGGTTGACCGATTCAGTCATTTGTAAGTTTAGAATGGCTTGTTACATGATTCTAGCTAATTGTCATCAAACAGTTGACCGATTCGGTGATTTTTAAGCTCATAATGGGTTGTTACATGATGGTAATTTATTCTCATCAAACAGTTGACCGATTATGTGATTTGTAAGCTCAGAATGGCTTGTTACGTGATTGTAGTTGATTCTTATCAAACGGTTGACTAAGTCAGTGATGTATAAGCTCAGAATAGCTTTTTACATGATTGTAGCTGATTCTCATTGAACGGTTGACTGATTTGGTGATTTGTAAGCTCAAAATGGCTGGTTACATGATTGCAATTGATTCTCATCAAACAATTGACCGATTTGGTGATTTGTAAGCTCATAATAGGCTGTTATGTGATTGTAGCTAATTCTCTTCAATGGTTAACCGATTCGGTGATTTGTAAGCTCAGAATGGCTTGTTACATGATTGTAGCCGATTCTCATCGAATGGTTGACCGATTCGGTGACTTGTAAGCTTAGAATGGTTTTTTACATCATTGTAATTGATTCTCATCAAACGATTGACTAATTTGGTGATTTCTAAGCTCAAAATGGCTTGTTACATGATTGTAATTGATTCTCATCGAATGGTTGACCGATTCAGTGATTTGTAAGCTTAGAACGACTTGTTATATGATTGTAGCTAATTTTCATTGAACAGTTGACTGATTCAGTTATTTGTAATCTAAGAATGGCTTGTTATGTGATTGTAACTAATTCTCATTGAACAGTTAACCGATTCGGTGATTTGTAAGCTCAGAACGACCATTTACATGATTGTAGTTGATTCTCATCGAATAGTTGACCAATTCAGTAACTTGTCAACTCAAAATGGCTTGTTATAGGATTGCAATTGATTCTCATTGAACGGTTCACTATTTTCATGATTTGTAAGTTGAGAGTGGCTTGTTACGTCATTGTAGCTAATTCTAATCAAACGGTTGACCGTTTTGGTGATTTGTAAGCTCGGAATAGCTTGTTAAATGATTGTAGCTGATTCTCATTGAACAGTTGACTGATTCAGTGATTTGTAAGCTAAGAATGGCTTGTTATGTGATTGTAATTGATTCTCATCGAATGCTTGACCGATTCGATGATTTGTAAGCTCATAATAGCTTGTTACATGATTGTAATTGATTCTCATCGAACAGTTGACCGATTCGGTGACTTGTAAGCTCATGATGTTTTGTTACGTCATTAATGATGATACTAATTGAATAGCTGACTGATTTCATGATTTGTAATCTTAGAATGGCTTGTTATGTGATTGTAGCTAATTCTGAAAGAACGGTTGAACGATTCATGGATTTTTAAGCTCAAAATGGCTAGTTACATGGTTGTAGCTGATTCTCATTGAACCATTGACTGATTCATTAATTTGTAAGCTCAGAATGCCTTGTTAGGTGATTGTAGTTGATTCTTATTGAACAGTTGACCGATTCAGTGATTTTTAAGCTTAGAATGACTTGTTACGTTATTGTAATTGATTGTCATAGAAGGGTTGACCGATTTGGTGATTTGTAAGCTTAGAATGACTTGTTACGTGATTGTAATTAATTCTCATGAAACGGTTAACTGATTCGGTGATTTGTAAACTCAGAATGACTTCTTATGTGATTGTAATTGATTCTCATCAAACGGTTCACCGATTAAGTGATATGTAAGCTCAAAATGGCTTGTTACGTGATTGGAGATGATTCTCATTGAACAGTTGACTGATTCGATGATTTTTAAGCTCAAAATGGGTTGTTAGATGATTGTAATTGATTCTCATCAAACAGTTCACCGTTTTAGTGATTTGTAAGCTCAGAATGCCTTGTTACATGATTTTAAGGGATTCTCATCAAACAGTTGACCGATTCAGTGATTTGTAAGGTTAGAATGGCTTATTACATGATTGTACATGATTCTAATCAAATAGTTGACCGATTCAGTGATTTAGAAGCTCATAATGGCTTGTTACGTGATTGTAAGTGATTCTCATCGAACAGTTCATCGATTCGTTAATTTGTATGTTCATAATGGCTTATTACATGATTGGAGATGATTCTCATCGAACAGTTTACTGATTCAGTGATTTGTAAGCTCAGAATAGCTTGTTACGTTATTATAGCTAATTCTCATCAAACAGTTGACCAATTCAGGGATTTGTAAGCTCAGAATGGCTAGTTACGTGATTGTAGCTAATTCGTATCAAATGGTTAACCGATTTGGTGATTTGTAAGCTTAGAATGGAACCTTACATGATTGTAAATGATTCTCATCAAACGATGGACTAAGTTAGTGATTTTGTAAGCTCAGAAAGCCTTGTTACATGATTGTAGCCAATTCTCATTGAATGGTTGATTGATTAGGTGATTTGTAAGCTCATAATGGATTGTTACATAATTATAGTTGATTCTCATCGAATGGTTGACCGATTCGGTGATTTGTAAGCTCAAAATGGCTTCTTACGTGATTGTACCTGATTCTCGTTAGACAGTTGACTGATTTGGTGATTTGTAAGCTAAGAGTAGCTTGTTACATGATCTTAATTGATTCTAATGGAACAATTGACCGATTCGGTGATCTGTAAGCTCAGAATCGATTGTTAGGTGATTGTAGCTGATTCTCATAGAATGGTTGATTGATTCGGTCATTTGTAAGCTTAGAATGGCTTGTTTCAAGATTGTATTTGATTCTCATCAAACGGTTGATCGGTTCGGTGATTTGTAAGCTCAGAATGGCTTGTTATGTAATTGTAGCTGATTCTCATCCAACGATTGATCGATTCAGTGATTTGTAAGCTCAAAATGGCTTGTTATGTTATTGTAATTAATTCTAATCAAACGGTTGACTGATTTGGTGATTTGTAACCTCAGAATGGCTTGCTACGTGATTATATCTGATTCTCATCAAACTATTGACTGATTCGATGATTTGTAAGCTTAGAATGGCTTGTTATGTGATTGCAATTTATTCTCATCGAATAGTTGACCGATTCAGTGATTTGTAAGCTCAAAATAGGTTGTTACATGATTGTACCTGATTCTCATCGATTGGTTGACTGATTCGGTGATTTGTAAGCTAAGAATAGCTTGTTACATAATTGTAATTGATTGTCATCGAACAGTTGACTGATTCAGTGATTTGTCAGCTCAGAATGGGTTGTTACATTATTCTAGCTGATTCTCATAGAATGGTTGACCGATTCATTGATTTGTAAGCTCAAAATGGCTTATTACGTGATTGTAACTGATTCTCATCAAACAGTTAGTTGATTCGGTGATTTGTAAGCTCAGAATGGCTTGTTATGTGATTGTAATTAATTCCTATCGAATGGTTAACCGATTCGGTGATTTGTAAGCTCAGAATGGCTTGCTATGTGATTGTAATTGATTCTCATCAAATTTTTGATCAATTCAGTGATTTGTAAGTTTAGAATGGCTTGTGACATGATTCTAATTGATTCTCATCAAATTGTTGACCGATTCAGTGATTTGTAAACTCATAATGGCTTGTTATGTGGTTGGAGATGATTCTCATCGAACGGTTGACCGATTTGGTGATTTGTAAACTCAGAATGGCTTGTAACGTCATTGTAATTGATTCTCATCGAACAGTTGACTGATTCAGTGATTTGTAAGCTCAGAATAGCTTGTTAGGTGATTATGATTGATTCTCATCGAACATTTGATAGATTCGGTGACTTGTAAGCTTAGAATGACTTGTTACATTATTGTAATTGATTCTGATTGAACGGTTGACCGATTCGATGATTTGTAAGCTCATACTGGCTTGTTACATGATTGTAGCTGATTCTCATCGAACGGTTAACCAATTTGGTGATTTGTAAGCTTAGAATAGCTTGTTACATGATTGTAGCTGATTCCCATCAAATAGTTGACCGATTCGGTGATTTGTAAGCTCAGAATAGCTTGTTACATGATTGTAGCTGATTCTCATCGAACGGTTGATTGATTCGGTAATTTTTAAGCTCAGAATGGCTTGTTACATTATTGTAGTTGATTCTCATCGAACGGTTGACCGATTCGGTGATTTGTAAGCTAAAAATGGCTTGTTATGTATTTGTAAATTTTTCTCATCCAACGGTTAACTGATTTGGTGATTTGTAAGCACAAAATAGCTTGTTATGTCATTCTAATTAATTCTCTTCGAACGGTTAACCGATTCGGTGATTTATAAGCTCAGAATGGCTTGTTATGTGATTGTAATTAATTCCTATCGAATGGTTAACTGATTCTGTGATTTGTAAGCTTAGAATGGCTTGTTATGTGATTGTGATTGATTCTCTTTGAATTGTTGATCGATTTGGTGATTTGTAAGTTTAGAATGGATTGTGACGTGATTGTAATTGATTCTCATCAAATGGTTGACCGATTTGGTGATTTGTAAACTCAGAATGGCTTGTTACGTGGTTGAATATGATTCTCATCGAATGGTTGACCGATTCGGTGATTTGTATGTTCAGAATGGCTTGTAACATGATTGTAATTGATTCTCATCGAACGGTTGACCGATTCGGTGATTTGTAAGATCAGAATGGCTTGTTACATGATTGTAGCTGATTTTCATCGAACGGTTTACCGATTCGGTGATTTGTAAGCTCAGAATGGCTTGTTATGTGTTTGTAAATTATTCTCATCCAATAGCTGACCAATTTTGTGATTTGTAAGTTGAGAATGGCTTGATACGTGATTGTAATTAATTCTCATCAAACGGTTAATCGATTCAGAGATTTGTAAGCTCAGAATGGCTTGTTACGTGATTTTAATTGAGTCTCATTGAATGGTTGATCAATTCAGTGATTTGTAAGCTCAAAATGACTTGTTAGGTGATTGTAATTGATTCTCATCAAACGGTTGACCAATTCGGTGATTTGTAAGCTCAAAATGGCTTGTTACAAGATTGGAGATGATTCTCATCAAACGGTTGACCGATTCGATGATTTTTAAGCTCAAAATGGGTTGTTACATGATTGTAATTGATTCTCATCAAATGGTTCACCGATTTAGTGATTTGTAAGTTCAGAATATCTTGTTACATGATTGTAATTGATTCTCATCGAACGGTTGATTGATTTCATTATTTTTAAACTCATAAATATTTGTTATGTGATTATATTTGATTCTCATCGAACGGTTGACCGATTCGGTGATTTGTAAGTTTAGAATGGCTTGTTATGTGATTGTAGCTGATTCTTATTGAATAATTGACTGATTCGGTGATTTGTAAGCTCAAAATGGCTTGTTACATGATTGCCATTGATTCTCTTCGAACTGTTGACCGATTCGGTGATTTGTAAGCTTAGAATGGCTTGTTATGTGATTGTGATTGATTCTCTTTGAATTGTTGATCGATTTGGTGATTTGTAAGTTTAGAATGGATTGTGACATGATTGTAATTGATTCTCATCAAATGGTTGACCGATTTGGTGATTTGTAAACTCAAAATGGCTTTTTACGTGGTTGGAGATGATTCTCATTGAATGGTTGGCCGATTAGGTGATTTGTATGCTCAGAATGGCTTGTAACATGATTGTAATTGATTCTCATCGAACGGTTGACCGATTCGGTGATTTGTAAGATCAGAATGGCTTGTTATGTGATTGTAGCTGATTCTCATCGAACGGTTTACCGATTCGGTGATTGGTAAGCTCAGAATGGCTTGTTATGTGTTTGTAAATTATTCTCATCCAACAGCTGACCAATTTTGTGATTTGTAAGTTGAGAATGGCTTGCTACGTGATTGTAATTAATTCTCATCAAACGGTTAACCGATTCAGAGATTTGTAAGCTCAGAATGGCTTGTTACATGATTTTAATTGAGTCTCATTGAATGGTTGATCAATTCAGTGATTTGTAAGCTCAAAATGACTTGTTAGGTGATTGTAATTGATTCTCATCAAACGGTTGACCAATTCAGTGATTTGTAAGCTCAAAATGGCTTGTTACAAGATTGGAGATGATTCTCATCAAACGGTTGACCGATTCGATGATTTTTAAGCTCAAAATGGGTTGTTACGTGATTGTAATTGATTCTCATCAAACGGTTCACCGATTCAGTGATTTGTAAGTTCAGAATATCTTGTTACATGATTGTAATTGATTCTCATCGAACGGTTGATCGATTTCATTATTTTTAAGCTCATAAATACTTGTTATGTGATTATATTTGATTCTCATCGAACGGTTGACCGATTCGGTGATTTGTAAGCTTAGAATGGCTTGTTATGTGATTGTAGCTGATTCTTATTGAATAGTTGACTGATTCGGTGATTTGTAAGCTCAAAATGGCTTGTTACATGATTGCCATTGATTCTCTTTGAACTGTTGACCGATTCAGTGATTTGTAAGCTCATAATGGGTTGTTATGTTATTGTAGCTGATTCTCTTCAATGGTTATCTGATTGAGTGATTTGTAAGCTCAGAATGGCTTGTTACATGATTGTAGCTGATTCTCATCGAATGGTTGACCGATTGTATGACTTGTAAGCTCAGAATAGCTTGTTACGTCATTGTAATTGATTCTCATCGAACAATTGACTGATTTGGTGATTTGTAAGCTTAGAATGGCTTGCTACATGACTGTAATTGATTCTCATCAAACAGTTGACCGATTCGGTGATTTGTAAGCTTAGAATGGCTTGTTATGTGATTGTAGCTATTTTTCATTGAACGGTTGGCTAATTCAGTTATTTGTAATCTCAGAATGGCTTATTACGTGATTGTAACCAATTCTCATCGAACAGTTGACTGATTCAGTAATTTGTGAGCTCAAAATGAATTTTTACATGATTGCTATTGATTATCATCGAATGGTTGCCTATTTCCATGATTTATAAACTCAGAATGGCTTGTTACATGATTTTAGCTGATTCTCATCGAATAGTTGACCGATTCAGTGATTTGTAAGTTAAGAATGGCTTGCTATGTGATTGTAATTGATACTCATCAAACGGTTGACCGATTCAGTGATTTGGAAGCTCAGAATAGCTTGTTACATGATTGTAATTGATTCTCATCGAACAATTGATCGATTCGGTGATTTGTAAGCTCAAAAATCCTTGTTCTGTGATTGTAGCTGATTCTCATTGAACGGGTGACCGATTTAGTGATTTGTAAGTTCAGAAGGGCTTGTTACGTGATTGTAGCTGATTCTCATCAAACGGTTGAACGATTCAGTGATTTATAAGCTCTGAATGGCTTGTCACGTGATTATTAAATGGATAGTTATGTGGATGTAGCTGATTCTCATTGAATGGTTGACCGATTCATTGATTTGTAAGCTCAGAATGGCTTGTTACGTGATTGGAGATGATTGTCATTGAACGGTTAACCGATTCAATAATTTGTAAGCTCAGAATGGCTTTTTACATGATTGTTGCTGATTCTCATTGAACCATTGAATGATTCGGTGTTTTGTAAGGTCAGAATGGCTTGTTACATGATTGTAATTGATTCTCATCCAACAGTTTACTGTTTCGGTGATTTGTATGCTTAGAATGGCTTGTTACATGATTTGTGATGGTTCTCATCAAACGGTTGACCGATTCGGTGATTTGTAAGCTCAGAATAGCTTTTTACATGATTGTAGTTGATTCTTATCAAACGATTGACCGATTCGGTGATTTGTAAGCTCAGAATGACTTGTTACATAATTTTAGATGATTCTTATCTAACGGTTGACCGATTCAGTGATTTGTAAGTTCAAAATGGCTTGTTACATGACTGTAACTGATTCACATTGAACGGTTGACCGATTCGGTGATTTGTAACTTCAGAATGGCTTATTACATGAATGTAATTAATTTGCATAAAACGGTCGATCGATTTGGTGATTTGTGAGCTCAGAATGGCTTGTTACCTGATTGTTGCAGATTCTCATCGAACGGTTGATCGATTCGGTGATTTGTAAGCTCAAAATGGCTTGTTACGTGATTGTAATTGATTCTCATCGAATGGTTGACCGATTTGATGGTTGGTATGCTTAGAATTGCTTGTTATCTAATTGTAAATTGATTCTCATCAAACGATTGACCGATTTTATGATTTTTATACACAGAATGTCTTGTTACATGATTGTAATTGATTTGCATCAAACAGATTACCGATTCAGTGATTTGTAATCTTAAAATGGCTTGTTCATGATTGTAGCTAGTTCTCATCGAGTGGTTGACCGATTCGATGGTTTGTAAGCTCAGAAGGGCTTGTTACGTGATTGTAGTTGATTCTCATTGAACAGTTGACCGATTTGGTGATTTCTAAGCTTAAAATGGCTTGTTATGTGATTATAATTAATTCTCATCAAACGGTTGACTGATTCAGTGATTTGTAAGCTTAGAATGGATTGTTACATGATTGTAATTGATTCTAATAGAACGGTTGATTGATTTGGTCATTTGTAAGCTCAGAATAACTTGTTATGTGATTGTAATTGATTCTCATTGAATAGTTGACAAATTCAGTGATTTGTAAACTCAAAATGGCTTGTTACGTGATTGTTGCTGATTCTCATAGAAAGGTTGACCGATTCAATTATTTGTAAGCTTAGAATGCCTTGTTATGTGATTGTAATTAATTCTCATCGAATGGTTGACCGATTCCTTGATTTATGAGCTTACAATGGCTTGTTACGTGATTGTAATTGATTCTCATCGAACGATTGACCGATTTAGTGATTTGTAAGCTCAGAATGGCTTGTTACGTGATTGTACTTGATTCTCACTGAATTTTTGACCGATTTGGTGATTTGTAAGCTCAAAATGGCTTGTTATGGGATTGTAATTGATTCTCATTGAACGGCTGACCTATTCGGTTATTTGTAATCACAAAATATCTTGTTACATGATTGTAGCTGATTGTCATCGAATGGTTGAGTGATTCGATGATTTGTAAGCTCATAATGGCTTGTTATGTTATGGTAATTGATTCTCATCAAATAGTTGATTGATTCAGTGATTTGTAAGCTTAGAATGGCTTGTTACGTGATTGTAGCTAATTCTCATCAAATGGTTGACCGAATCAAAGATTTATAAGCTCAGAATGGCTTGTTACATGATTGTAGGTGGTTCTCATTGAACGATTGATGAATTTGGTGATTTGTAAGCTCAAAATGGCTTGTTAAATGATTGTAGCTGATTCTCATGGAATGGTTGACCAATTCGGTGACTTGTAAGCTCAGAATGACTTGTTATGTCATTTTAATTGATTCTTATCAAACGATTGACTGATTCGGTGATTTGTTAGCTCAAAATGGCTTGTTACATGATTGTAATTGATTCTCATCGAACGGTTGACCGATTCAGTGATTTGTAAGCTTAGAATGAGTTGTTATGTGATTGTAGCTATTGATCGATTCGGTGATTTGTAAGCTCAGAATGGCTTGTTACGTGATTGTAACTGATTCTCATTGAACAGTTGACCGATTCAGTGATTTGTATGATCAGAATGGCCATTTACCTGATTGTAGCTGATTCTCATCAAATGGTTGACCGATTATGTGATTCAGTGACTTGTAAGCTCTAAATTGCTTATTATGTGATTGTAGCTAATTCTCATCGAGCGGTTGATCGATCCAGTGATTTGTAAGCTAAGAATGGCTTGTTACATGATTGTGATTGATTCTCATCCAACGGTTGACCGATTTGGGGATTTGTAAGCTCCCGAATGGCTTGTTACATGATTGTAATTTATTAGCATCGAATGGTTGACTGATTCGGTGATTTGTAAGGTCAGAATGGGTTATTACATTATTGTAGCTGATTATCATGAAACGGTTGACTAATTCAGGGATTTGTAAACTAAGAATGTCTTGTTATGTGATTGTAGCTAATTCTCATTGAATGGTTGACCGATTCAGTGATTTGTAAGCTCAGAATGGCTTCTTAAGTGATTGTAAATGATTTTTACCGAACTATTGACCGATTCGGTGATTTGTAAGCTCAAAATGGCTTGTTACATGATTGTACCTGATTCTCATCGAACGCTTGACCGATTCAGTGATTTGTAAGCTCAGAATAGCTTGCTACATCATTGCAGCTGATTCTTATTGAACTATTGACCAATTCAGTGATTTGTAAGCTCATAATGGCTTGTTATGTGATGGTAGTTGATTCTCATTGAACGGTTGATCAACTCGGTGATTTGTAAGCTCAGAATGGCTTGTTACATGATTGTATTTGATTCTCATTGAACGGTTGACAAATTCAGTGATTTGTAAGCTAAGAATTGCTTGTTACATGATTTTAATTGATTCTCAGTGAATGGTTGACTGATTCGGTGATTTGCAAGCTCAGAATGCCTTGTGACGTGATTGTAATTGATTCTCATGCAACAGTTGACTGATTTGGTGATTTGTAAGTTTAGAATGGCTTGTTATGTGATTGTAGCTGATTCTCATCGAACTGTTGACCAATTAGGTGATTTGTAAGCTCAGAATGGCTTATTACATGATTGTAATTAATTCTCATTGAATGGTTGAATGATTCAGTGATTTGTAAGCTCAGATGGCTTGTTACATGATTGTAGCTGATTCTCATCGAACGGTTGATCAGTTCAGTGATTTGTAAGCTCAGAATGGCTTGTTACATGATTGTAATTGATTCTCATCCATCGATTCGGTGATTTTTAACATCAAAATTGCTTGTTACATGATTGGAGATGATTCTCATCGAATAGTTGACCGATTTGGTGATTTGTAAGGTCAACATGGCTTGTTATGTTATAGTAGCTAATTCCTATGAAATTTTTAAATGATTAGGCTATTGGTAAGCTCAAAATGGTTTGTTATGTAATTATAGCTGATTCACATCGAACAGTTGACCAATTCGATGATTTGTATGCTCAGAATGGCTTGTTATGTGATTGGATGCGATTTGCATCAAATTGTTGACCGATTCAATGATTTGTAGTTAATTCTCATCGAATGGTTGACCGATTCAGTGATTTGTAAGCTCAAAATGGCTTGTTACATTTTTGTAATTAATTCTCATCGAATTAGTGATTTGTAAGCTCAGAATGGCTTGTTACATGATTGTAGCTTATTCTCATCGAATGGTTGACCAATTTGGTGTTTTCTAACCTAATAATGGCTTGTTACGTGAGTGTAATTGATTCTCATCAAACAGTTGACCCATTCAATTATTTGTAAGATTAGAATGGATTGTTACATGATTGGAGATGATTTTCAATCAATAGTTGATTGATTCGGTGATTTGTAAGCTTAGAATGTCTTGTTACGTGATTGTAGCTGATTCTTATCAAACGGTTGACTGATTTGGTGATTTGTAAGCTTAGAATGGCTTGTTATGTGATTGTAGCTGATTATCATCCCATGGTTGACTGATTCAGTGGTTTGTAAGCTCAGAAAGGTTTGTTACATGATTATAGCTGATTCTCATCCAATGGTTGACCGATTCATTTATTTATAAGCTCATAATGGTTGGTTATGTGATTTTAGTTGATTCTCTTCAAACAGTTGACTGATTCGGTGAGTTATAAGCTTAGAATGGCTTTTTACATGATTGTAGCTGATTCTCATTGAACAGTTGACTGATTTGGTGACTTTTAACTCAAAATGGCTTATTACTTGATTGTAATTGATTCTCATCAAATAGTTGACCGATTTGGGGATTTGTATGCTCAGAATGGCTTGTTACGTGATTGTAATTGATTCTCATTGAATGGTTGACCGATTTGGTGATTTGTAAGATTAGAATGGGTTGTTACATGATTGTAGCTGATTCTCATCAAACAATTGACCGATTCAGTTATTTGCAAGCTGAGAATGGGTTGTTACATGATTGTAGCTAATTCTAATCGAACGGTTGACCGATTCGATGATTTGTAAGCTCATAATGGCTTGTTAGGTGATTGTAATTGATTTTCATCAAATGGTTGACTAATTCGGTGATTTGTAAGCTAAGAATGTCTTGATACATGATTGTAATTGATTCTCATCAAATAGTTCACTGATTTGGTGATTTATAAGCTTAGAATGGCTTGTTACATGATTGGAGATTATTCTCACCGAACTGTTGACCAATTGAGTGATTTGTAAGCTCAGAATGGCTTGTTACATGATTGTAGTTGATTCTTATTGAACGATTGACCGATTCGGTGATTTGTAAGCTCAGAATGGCTTGTTACGTGATTGGAGATGATTCTCATCAAACGGTTGACCGATTCGGTGATTTGTAAGCTCAGAATGGCTTGTTACATGATTGTAGCTGATTCTCATCAAACAGTTGACTGATTCAGTGATTTTTATGCTCAGAATGTCTTGTTAGGTGATCATAGCTAATTCTCATCAAACGGTTGACCAATTCAGTGATTAGTAACCTAAAAATGGCTTGTTAAATAATTTTATTTGATTCTCATCAAATGGTTGACCGATTCGGTGATTTGTTAGCTTAGAATGGATTTTTACGTGATTGTAATTATTGCCCTAAATTTTCCATCCTATAGATTTGGTCAAGATCTATTCCGTGGTCTCTATTTTTTTTTCTTGCCAGTCTCCCTTGAAAGTTTCATGGCTTCACGTCTGATTTCCTAGCCTCTACAATTTGTTTTAGTCTCTAGTCTGTAAGTCAAAAATTCATAAACTAGCTATTTGAGCCAAGAAACCCTTGAAAACCTTAGGCCTTCTTTCTATTTTCATGTTACTTTTTCGGCCACTTAAGTCTTAAAAACCCATGTGCACAATAAGAAACCCTTGTTCTCTAGTTCTCCAAGTTCCTGGCAGCATGCCCTTTTCTTTCAGTGAATTGGTGAGTACCTTTCAGTTGCTTAGTCTCCAAGTGTTTGACGGTCTCAGTTAAAAGTCTAGCAAATTGGTGATGCCTATGGTCATGTAATCTCTTAAAGCTTGGCGGTTATGTCTTAACATTTCAAGAACTGGCAGGCGGTCTTTCCTCTCTTCAGTCACGTATTCTCCAAGTGATGGCCAAGGGTTAGATGTTTTCTTGCGATTTGGCAACTAAGGATATCAGTGACTCCATGACTTGGTGGTTCTGACATGTTTTCCTTTGTTCGCGTAATCGCAGGATAGAATGGTGGTGTCCTAAATCTTTTGGTGAACAAGTGAATAGCATAGTCACTGGGTCTCTAAATAAATTGACGGTGACTTGTTATATTCAGTGAATGAGAGATGCTTTCAGTCGCTGGTTTGCCAAGTGGTAGCCTAGGTCAGATTATCTTCCTTGTTTGCTAGTTCATGGGGTTAATGATGAGTTAGCATTTGCATCTTGAGAACGTGTGAAACCTTTGTTGCATGTTCACTGAATACAAACCATGATTCCTTTGAAGGATTAAGTATTACATCCAGCGAATTAGTGAATAAGGCTTTCTCATGTTCATAGAATCTAATCGGGGGTCAAGGAAAGATTATGAAATTTGGCGACCATGGTGTTCTCGTGATCACTTGACCAGACCAGGGTTAGGAGAAGTATTTCATGAATAAGAGACTCACTTTAGTCATGTATTCACCGAATAGCTGCAAGGAAGGATAAGTTAGGGTGGGTCCTGTGCCAGAAGGGTGCTACGTGTATCTTGATTGGTGGCATTTCATTGGTTGTTTGGTTTCCTATGTGGAGGTTGTTAGTGGGCCTGTGGGGTCTGAATTTTAAGTAAGATCTACAATAGTCATATGATCGCATGGAATATTTTGAGCCCATGCGATCATGCGACTGGCCATCCGATGGGAATATTTAGATCATGGGTTTGCATGTGTTAGGGATGCCAAGTTGGTGCGTTTTGATTGGTTGCTAACTTCCATGTTAGTGTTGACTTGTCAGAAAGGGGTTTTTAGGTTGTTTTCTATGTGCATCTTGACCATTCATTTGCTAGGAAGGGCTTCACATCGATGGTTATGTTTTAATTTTGGCCCTTGCTAGTTGTTTGAATTCAAATTTGAACTTCCTGTGAAGGGTTTTTGAAGGTTTTCTCATCTTTCTCAACATGCACAGCACTCGGTAGCTCTGGAATTGAATATTTAAGGACTATGGTGGTTGTGAGAGTCTCAGAGGTGATCGTTAGATGGTGTTCTAGGGTCCTTTGCTATGTCTCCATGCTGCGGGTTGATGAGTAGGTGCTTGGCACCATAATTTTCTACAGTCCTTTCTCAGGGTGGTGTGATATTTTTGAGAGCCTTCATGGCTGAGTGGGGTTGTAGGTGAGTCATTGGGTCAAGGTTGTCATGTCTATAGGTGAGCTCAGTACATGATCAACATGCAAGGAGAAAGATATGATCTGTGTCCCAAGTGCTCTCAGTGGAATTAGTGTGATCTTGTAACCTTTAGGGTTTGTATTGAGTTGTAAATCTATAACCCTAGTTAGGTTTAGTTCTTGAATCCTGCCTGCATGCAGTGAGTGTTGTATATATTGTTTTGAGAGCCTTAGTGCTCAAAGGAGGTTCATTTTGTAAAGGAGAGAAGCCCACTTTTGCAAGGAAGTCATCTTTTCTCAGAAAGCCATCTGTGGTATTTGTTCTACCCTCTAGTTCTTCTACTCTTTGTAATATCCCATTAATGATTAAGGCATTCTTGAGGTACTTGTGATATTTGTTCTATCCCTATCTTCACTATCTTGATTAACTCTTATTGGATCAAAGTTTATGAATTTTGTTAATGGAAATTGGGGTTCCTAGTCCCTCTCACTTTCTATGATTTTGTGTGTTACTATGTTTGATCTGATTGAGACGTTTTGTGGGTATACTAAAACCCCTAGCAGTCTTGTCTCATTCCTACAGCTAGTTGCAGAAAAGGATGTTTGTTTGCAGCTCATAGGTTGAGTCTTTTGTTTAGACCATCCTATGAAATACTTATGCAAGCCTATCAAGTGAGTTGTAACTTATTAGACCTGATTCCTCCATTGGTCTCATTCCTCTATACTAAGATCCAAACCCTAATTTCGGTGTATCACCTAGTAGGTAGTTTGCTTTCATGTTATTTTCCCTTTCCAAGCATTCCTTCGAACCCTTTCCCTCAAAAGATTTATTTTTCATAGCAAGAAGAAGATTAAGGTGATTATCCAAGAGGAACCAGCCTAGAACCTAGAGGTTTCATCGTAGTTAGCATAGGTCCCACACCTGGGGATGAATCCAATGTTATACTAGGTTATCAAGACCAAGAGAGCTTGAGACAGAGGCACAAACTTAGTGTATAACAATTTTTGACATGCACGGTAGGAAAAAGATCAAATCAAAGTTCAAAAGGTGTTCCTATTGGTTCATCTACTATCATTATAGACTCAAGCCCAAGTATACTCCACCTTGGTGCCAGTGTATAACAATTTCTATCATGCCTGGTGGGACAAAGATCAAATCAAAGTTCAAAAGGTGTTCTTGTTGGTTCATCTACTATTAGTATAGACTCAAGCCCAAGCATACTCCACCTTGGTGCTAGTGTATAACAATTTTTGGCACGCCCAGTGGGACTAGTAAAGAAGCTCATTGTTTCAAGGTTATGTCATCTCTGATATGCAGATTACATAATATAGACCTTTAGAGGTTGTTCTATCAAGTATATCTGGTGACTCCACTGGTTTCAAAGATTTAGGCCAACCTTGTTCAAAGTTTATGAGAAAGATTGAGACTAGAAGCTCAAAACCCACCAATTTTTTAGAGTTTCCCTCAAAAAGAAGCTACAAAGGTAGGTCAACTCAAAGGGAATCTCCTACAAGGAGAGTTCAATCAACACCTCCTGATACTTCAGAAAGGAGACCTTTTCTCTTTTGTTCTAGAAGAAGGGGGAGATCTCTAACTAGAGATCTAGAAGAAGAAGAAGATTCAAATCTAGCATCCAACACAACTCATATAGTTGTTAATCTTCAAGTTGCAACTCCTACGATGGCTAGGTAGTTTTCTTTTGCACCTTTCAACTAAGGGATTCCTCTTGACTTTGTAGTGCATCATGATGTGCCCTTGGTGGCATTAAAAAGATTACCTGATTTCATAGGAGAAGGACAAACTACTACTTTTGAGCACATAAGAGATGTGACCACCATCTGCAACATATACAACATAACCCAAGAAGATGTGGACACAAAGTTGTTAGCAGCCTCTCTCAAAGCTAAGGCTCTTGAATGGTTTAAAACTCTAGTCGTTGGATCTATTACTTCTTGGGATGGATTAGGAGATGCTTTAAGTAAACATTTTGAGGATAAATCAGATAATTTATCTTTGGTTGAGTAGTTAACAACCATTAAAAGAGACCCTCAAGAGAAAATGACAGATTATAATAGTAGGTTCCTTAAAACATGGAATAGAATCCTAGCCTCAGTGAGGCCATCGGCTGACCATGCCTTCCTATATTATTTGCAAAGTTTGAATGGTCAAATATCTACCATGATCTAGTCAATGGGTGGTACTTCTTTACCCCAAGCCTTTGACATAGCTGTCAGGGCTGAAAATTGTCTGATTCAAGCAGGCATGATAGCTAGAAGGCCACCTATGCCCATTTTTCCTAATCTCCAGCCCATTGCACCTACACAAGTACCCCCATTTACCCCTATCCTTGCCATATTAGCACCTCAAGCTAGTACTAGTGGCCAAGAACATGCTAAAGTGAGTTTTTTCTCAAGAATTGCAAGAGATTAAAAGTAGCCAGCAGACTAGTATGCAAGAAATGACAAATTTGATATAGACTCTAACCAAGGAGATCACAAGTTTGAAGAAGAAAAATCAAGGAATTAGACCACCCTTTCAGCCACAAGGCCAAGACCCTAATCAACAATATCAAAATCAAGGGCAGCCTTATCAACAAAATAGGCCACCATACCAAGGAGGCTATCAAGGACAAAGGCAGAATTTCAATCAAAGGCCATTCCGACCATATAACCCTGCACCTCTAAATTATGCAAATCTAGTTAGAGACATGGTGCCTGGTCAAAACAATATGGCTATGGACAATGAATGGTGTTTTCCTTGCAATCAACCTCACAATCAGGCTACATGTTCTAATGGATGGATGAACCAAGCTCTAATGGTTCAAAATGCCTCACAAGATCAATCAAAGGCCTCATCTAGTGGATCAGTCCCTCATCAAGAGCGACAAGAATCACAAGAGCATGAGACTGCTCTTTTTAATTGGGAACAACCAGACTTCAATGGAGTCAATGATGAAGCTGCTTTTGTTTCCTATACAAGAGCAAAAAGAAGAGCTCAAGACATGGAAAGAGCTAACTCTGGTACCCAAGCTACTACATCTGCAGAGCCAGCACAACAAGCTATTCCCACCATACCCAAGAAGGCTCCTACCATTACAAGTAAAGAAGATCAAACTCTCAAAGAGATGGAGCCTATCATGCCAAAGACACAGCAAAAGATACACACTATGACACCTTTCAACATTGTTGATAGCATGAAGAAGGTGAGTGTCACTATGTCTATGTGGGACTCCTTGTCTATCCCAGGACAACCTGAGATCTTGAAGAAAGCTATGACAAAGATAGCAACTCCCCAACCTGCAAAAGAAGCTACAAAGCCAGTGTTGGTTAACACCGATCAAGAAGGGGAGACTCCAAGAAACAACCCCAGAAGCAACACCATGCAAGGTAGGAATTCAAAGCATCCTCCCTTTTATGTATCTTTTATTATTGGAGATTATTTAGTGCATAATTGCATGGTAGATGGTGGAGCTACTAGTACTATGATGCCCAAGAAGGTGGCTGACCAATTAGGACTGAAATATGAACCCTTCCAAAAGAAGGTTACTCAACTTGATGGATCCTCAGTCAATACTATAGGTCTAGCTAAGGATACCAGTCTAATCCTCCATGCTAGTCCTAATTTTTCCATTTTCCTTGATATATATATCATAGATCTTCCTGCATCATTTTCTATATGTTTATCAAGAGAATTCACAGCCAAGATAGGTGGTTATCTATCTTTTGATTGGTCTCACATGCTCTTCCACACAAGATATGGTACTAAGGTTACCATAAAATCTAAGAAATTAGCAGTTCACCATATAGAACCTTATGTGTCCAATGCAATCAATGTAAATTGCCCTATATTTGATAGCAATGACTTCCAAACCATCAGTGAAGAAGGCACCAAGATAGAGAATATCCCTGATATTCTTCTAGATGAAAGAGCTTCAAAGGTCCAAGAAAATCTTAGTTGGGATTTTGGTTTGGGAAGTTATTTGATACAAGAAGGTGATGTCAAAGAACCAAACCTTATCAAAAAAAGTAATGATTCAGAGGATCAGAGCAATCAAGTTTGGGAACTATACTTTGATGGGGCTAGAAGTAGACATGGTTTTGGAGGAGGTTCTATGCTAGTGTCCCCAAAAGGAGAAAGGTATTATGCTACCTTTAGATTCAGTTTCTCCTACACTAGTAATACTGCAGAATATGAAAGTCTAGTCAATGGACTAGAATGGGCTAGAAAAAGAGGGCTCAAAGCCTTGAAAGTTTATGGTGATAGTGAAATTGTTGTCAACCAAGTAAGAGGGATAAGTGAAACACAAAATGACACCATGAAAGCATACAAACATAGAGTTTTGGATGCAATTGAGGATTTTTGTGCTTTCAATATTGTTGCTATCCCTAGAAAGTTAAACTAAAATGCAGATAGGTTGGCTACTGTTGGATCTCAATTTGACATCCCCAATGACATTTCAAAGGAGGCCGACCAAAAACACATCAAGGTTATTGTCAAACCTTTTATTCCTGATAATGATGTTAATTGGCAAGTGTTTGACAATGATGAACAAATTCTGTAATTCTTGTTTGAAGAATATGTTTTTTTAGAGTATAATCAAGACAAGCTGTCACAAAACTATAGTGATCAGATAATACAACTTAAGTCCAACAAGATGCATAGGGGTCTTGTTACTTTGGAAGCTATCTTCAACAAGGATGATGAAGTCAAGAAAAATAAAGCTGGCCTGGTAGTCCAACAAGAACATTATGTTGAATTAGAGTTGGAACCAGGCAGGAGCTTACAATTTGGAAAAATGAATTCTGATTTAGAAAAGAAGGCTTATACACAACTTTTCAAGGAATTCAATGATGTTTTTTCTTGGCAGTATGAAGATCTCAAAGGTTTTGACCCTTCTCTTGATCAACACACTATTGAATTGGAACCTAATACCAAACTAGTAAGACAAAAGCAAAGGCCTGTTAATCCTAGACTTGAGCCACTAATGCATAAGGAAGTGCTCAAATTAATAGAGAGTGGTATCATCTACCCCATAAAACATACTAGTTGGGTTTCCAACCTTGTTCCAGTGAGGAAAAAGAATGGGGAGCTGAGGTTATGTGTTGACTTTAGGGATCTTAACAGGGCCTCTCTAAAAGATTGACATCCATTACCCTCCATGGAACAAATCCTACAATGTGTCTTTGGGTCTGAGAGATTTTTATTATTGGATGGCTATTCAGGATACAATTAGATCCTAGTTAAAGAAGAGGACCAATACAAGACTGCATTCACAACCAAGTGGGGAACCATGGCTTATCAAAAAATGCCCTTTGGTTTGTCAAATGCAGGTGCTACATTTCAAAAGGCAATGGATATGGCCTTTAAGAGCCTCATGTACAAGTTTGTATTGGTCTACTTAGATGACATAACTATCTATTCAAAGCATGCAGAAGACCACATCAAACATTTGAGGAAGATTTTTGAAAGGTGTAGAGAATTTGGGATTTCTCTTAATCCCAAGAAATGTGTGTTTGCAGTTCATGAAGGAAAATTGTTAGGATTTATAGTATCCAAGAAAGGTATCACAGTGGATCCTAAAAGAATTGCAGCTATTCTAGAGCTACCCCTACCACATAATAAGAAAATTCTTCAATCCTTCATAGGAAGGATAAATTTTGTTAGGATATTCTTGCCTAACATTGTAGATTTACTCAAGCCTTTGACAGCAATGTTGAAGAAGAATTCAGCTTTCAGTTGGACCAGAGAAGGGAAAGTTAATTTCCAAGCTATCAAGGAAGCTTTGACAATGGCTCCTACCCTCCTAAACCCAAATTTCAGTAAGGATTTCATCCTTTATGCTTATGGAGGTCAGGATGCCATCTCTACAATGTTGACTTAAGAAAATTCAAAAGGATGGGAGCAACCTATTGCTTTCTTTAGCAAAGGGTTAGAAGAGTATGAGAAAAGATACTCTTTTGTTGAGAAACATGTACTTGTTGTGGTAAAAAGGCTTAAAAGGTTAAGATATCTATTGACCCATAGTAGGGTACATTTGAAAGTTACTCATCCAAGTGCCAAGGAGTTTCTACTTTCCAAGGACCTAAATGAGAAAAGAGTTGGTTGGATCACCAAGGTGATGGAGTATGACATTGATATTCAGACTACCAAGCTAGTTAGAGGAAGAGGTCTTTGTGAACATTTAGTAGAGGATCAAAGCTCAAAGAAATTGGAACACATGGATGCATCTTTGGTTATGCATTCTACTGAAGAGCAAGCCAAGGCAACAAGCTGGTTGCCTAACATGGTTCATTTTTTGAAGATAGGACAATGCCCTGTAGGTCTAGATTCAGCCAAAAGAAGGTATTATAGGTTGCAATATATCCCTTTTGTGTTGATTAATGATGTTCTTTTTAGGAAGGATCACAATGGTGTCCTCCTAAGATGCATAGATTCAGAAAAGATAGGTGATGTCCTATTTGAATTTCATGATGGACCCTCTGGTGGTCACTTTTCTCCTAGGACTACTGCTTATAAAGTCATGAGGGCTAGAAACTATTGGCCATCTATCTTTAAGGATAGTCATGAATATGTTAGGAAATGCATCAAATGTGCTATGTTTGTAGGTAAAGAGAGGCTTGTAGCTCTCCCCCTTCAGCCAATTAGAATAGATCAACCCTTCATGAAGTGGGGTATAGATTTTATAGGAATGATTAATCCTCCATCTAGTGCAGGACACAAGTGGATAATCACTGCAATAGATTATTTCACTAGATGGACATAGGTAGTTTCTCTAAAAGAATCAAATGAGAGTGCTATATTGAGTTTTTATGATGACTTAATTCATAGGTTTGGCACTCCTGATTCCATCATTTCAGATAATGCATTGGCATTCACAGGCCTTAAAGTCTCAGAATGGGCAGTCAAGAATGACATTTATCTGAATACAAGTTCAAATTATTATCCTTAGGGGAATGGTTTAGCAGAATCAACAAATAAGAACCTAATCAGGATAATTAAGAAGACTCTCCAAGACAATCAGAGAGATTGGCATACAAAGCTCAAGTCTGCCTTGTGGTTAGATAGAATTACCCTGAAGAAGATCATTGGTAATTCTCGATACATGTTGGTGTATGGAAAGGAAGATAAGTTATCTATTTCAACTAAGTTACCAGCCCTAGACTTAGCCACTTAGTATGCCCTATTTGAAGAAAGTGATCCCTTGCAAATCAGGTATGCCCAATTAATGGAGCTGGAGGAGATCAGAGATAAATCAATGCAGGATATGGAGTTTCATCAGAATCAAACAAAGAAGAGCTTTGAAAAAAGAGCCAAGGTCAAGAATTTCAAGGTAGGAGATGTTGTCCTCAGGTGGGATGAGTTCAAGTCAAGGCCTGGCAGGCATACCAAGTTTGACTCTTTTTGGGGTGGTCCATTGGTTATCACAGAGTGTAGGGGATCCAATGCTTTTCAGCTAGCAACTCTTGAAGGTGATCCTCTACCTATATCAGTAAATGGATTCCATCTCAAACCATGTTTTGAGGTTAATCCCTCTTTGTAAGTTTTTGTAAATTCTTGTATATATGTTTTGGTTTCCTTTTCCCGGTTTCCTAGCTTAGTTTTCTACTTTCCAAAAAGTGCTCATGCATAGTCATCCTTCTGGTCCAGCCCAGTCCCCTTGTGAGAATTTTTGGGTTTTGCTAGCCCCATGCCCAATGGATTGTCAAGGCCACTGGTTTTCAATGTTTAGCAAGCTGACATCCAACAGAAATCACCAAAATGTTGCCCTAAATTTCCTATCCTACAAATTTGGTCAAGATCTATTCCGTGGTCTCTATTTTTGTCTTGCCAGGCTCCCCTAAAAGTTTCATGGCTTCATGTCTAATTTCTTGGCCTTTTCAATTTGTTTTAGTCTCTGGTCTTTAATTCAAAAATTCATAAACTAGCCATTTGCGCCAAGAAACCCTTGAAAACCTCAAGCCTTCTTTCTATTTTCATGTTACTTATCCAGCCACTTAAGTCCCAAAAACCCATGTGCGCAATAAGAAACCCTTGTTCGCTAGTTCTCCAAGTTCCTGGTAGCATGCCCTTTTCTTTTGACAAATTGGTGAGTACCTTTCAGTTGCTTAGTCTCCAAGTGTTTGACGGTCTCAGTTAAAAGTCTAGCAAATTGGCGATGCCTATGGTCGCGTAATCTCTTAAAGCTTGGTGGTTATGTCTTAACATTTTGAGAACTGGTGGGTGGTCTTTCCTCTCTTCAGTCACGTATTCTCCAAGTGATGGCCAAGGGTTAGATGTTTTCTCATGATTTGGTGCCTAAGGATATCAGTGCCTCTGACAACTTGGTGGTTTCGACATGTTTTCCTTTGTTCGCGTAATCACGGGATAGAATGGCAATGTCCTAAATCTTTTGGCAAACAAGCAAATATCATAGTCGCTGGGTCTCTAAATAAATTGATGGTGACTTGTTATATTCAGTGAATGAGAGATGCTTTTAGTCACTGGTTCACTAAGTGGTAGCCTAGATCAAATTATCTTCCTTGTTCGCTAGTTCGTGGGGTTAATGATGAGTTAGCATTTGTATCTTGAGAACATGTGAAACCTTTATCGCGTGTTCACCGAATACAAACCATGATTCCTTTGAAAGATTAAGTATTGCATCCAGTGACTTGGCGAATAAGGCTTTCTCATGTTCACATAATCTAACTAGCGGTCAAGGAAAGATTATGAAATTCGGTGACCGCGGTGTTCGCATGACCGCTTGACCAGACCAGGGTTAGGAGAAGTATTTCATGAATAAGAGACTCTCTTCAGTCACAGATCCACCAAATAGCTGCAATGAAGGATAAGTCAGGGTGGGTCCTGTGTCATAAGGGTGCTACGTGTATCTCGATTGGTAGCATTTCATTGGTTGTTTGGTTTGCTACGTGGAGGTTGTTAGTGGGCCTATGGGGTCCCAGTTTTAAGTAAGATCTATGTGTTGTAAATTTGGATAATGTGGATGCATAGATGTTGTCATTATGGCAACATATGATCTCTATTGAGAGCACAAAATCTGGAATGCAAGTATGGCAAGTTGAAGGAAGAAATTGTTTAAGTATGGATACAGTGATCCTGAAAGAGCACCCGATGAAGATTTAGTTGGTGACGTCCACTGGAGCAATATTTTTGTTTGTGTAGTTAACTAAAGCTTCTATAGAGTATGAGGATACCCCATCTCAGTGCGCATAAATTTTGGAGCAGTACAAACAAAGTTATTCAAAGTTTACCGAAGATAGTTTTTGCAGACATAACAGTTTTGGAGACAGTATTAGCGAAAGAGTTAAGGGATTATTTTTTCTTGTCAAAATAATGACTAAAATTATGAAGGGATGACATCCTAGATGTTTACTCTTGGATAAATATTTTGGAAGCTGACCATGTAAAGTTATTAGCTCTAATAACTCATATATTAGGCATACTTGAAATGTAATGTAATAAAAAAAATATGTGATGTGTTAAAAGAAAGAAAAGATAACTTGTGATAGTTGTATATTGTGATAGAAGCAAAGGATATTGATGCAAAGTTGTAAGTAGTACCATACTACAGTCAGAAACATTTTATATTACCTATTTGGGAAGTGAGCTCAGCTGGTGATCAGGTTTTGTAATCTAACTCCTAACAGGGTTAAGGCTTCTAACAAGGCCTAAAGTCCTTTAACCAGGATAGATCTACTATATATTGTAAATTGACTCCTAACAAGGTCCAGTATCCCTAAAAAGATACTTTTGATTAGTGATCTTTGTGGGTACCATCCCCACCGGGGTTTTCCCTTGGCCAGGGTTTCCTTGAGAACATATGATGTGTTATGAGTTCTTTCTATTTACTGCTATGTTTGTTAATCAGCTTGATAATCTTTGTATGCACTAAAGTAATCTGTTATATCCATAAGTGGGCAAAAGAAAAAGTTTGTGAAATACTAATTCACCCCCCCCTCTCAGTATTTCCTATTTCTAACAATTGGTATCAAAGCACAGTTACTCGGAGAAGGAACATTCAAGGAAAGCTTAGCAGCTTGAGTAAGATCTCTATGGATATGGATCAACTTCAGAATAATCTTGAAGAAGCTCTTGAATAGATTGATATGCTTACTGATGAAAGCAACTCCTTAAGAAGAAAATATGAAGATGCAAAGAATGCTATTGACAAATTAAAAGGTAAGATTGAAGATCTAAAATCTGAAAAGAAATCTAATATGCTTGTTGAAGATTGTGATAAATTAGAAAAATAAAATGAGATCTTTAAGCATGAATTGAAGATAGTAAATCTGAAACTTAGTATGAAAGATGGAAATTTGAGATCTGATAATGAAAAATTGAAAATTGAGAATGAAGATCTGAGATCAAGACTTGAAAAGGAAACATCTAAATCTGAAAAAGTAAAAGTGCAGTATGTGGAACTTGAGAAGTATAATAAAATTGTGAAAGGTGAATTAACTCAATCTAAACAACAACTTGAAAGGCTATATTCAAATAGTGATAAGACTGGAAAAAAAATTTCTTTTGAAGAACCATTCTTTGATAGGACTGGATTTGGATTTAGTATGTTTAGAACAATCCATGAAAGTAAGAAGCCAGATCTGAAGACATCTAAAAGTGTGGAGGAAATAAAGCTAGATGAGAACACATTAGAAGATCCACCTAGAGAGAAAGAAGAATCAAAGCAAGAAGAATCAAAATAGGAAGAATCATCTAAAGGTATGCAAAGAGAATTCAAAGGTAGATGTTTTGCTTGTAATACTACTAGACACATGAAGAGAGATTGCATAGGTAAGCAATTTAAACCTCTTAATGGACATTGTTATAACTATCATAGTTTTGGACACAGAGCTAACAAATGTAGAAGACCTAAAGTAACTTTGAATAATTATGATAGAATGATTGGGAATACTAACAATGTAGATAAAAAATCTATTGAAGAAATGAATCAAAGAAAAGTAGTTGTATGTTTTAGATGCAACAAAGTACGACATATTGCTAGATATTGCAGGTCACAGATTAACCAACAAGGATAGAGATTTGGAAACAATGGAATCATTTGTCAGATATGCAACAAGTTTGGACACTCAGCAAGAGTTTGCAGAATGAACAATGGAGGTTATCATCATAACCCTAACCCTAGGAACAATGCAAAAGGAATGAAAATGCAGGAAACAAAGAGAAAGGTTGTTGTAGCAATAAAGATGAAGTAAAACTTCATAAAGGCACAAATCAAGGAGGTATATTTAGCATTGAAAGTAGTCAGGAAGGTAATGTAACTAATGGTAAGGATGAATCTTTACCTGACCCTTCTTTAAGTACTTAAATTATGTAAGTTTCTATAGTTTAGGACTTTGGATTAGTGTAGATTAGGAATTTGAATGAGTTAAGTTTTGTGTAGTTAGATATAGGTTTGTTATGTTGTACTAATGCTATGGTTAAGTGTGCAAAAGAAAATATTGTGTTTTGCGAGGTCGCAAAAAGTTTAATGGTTGCAGGTTTGCAAAATTAGCTTTTTGAGGTTTTAGCGGCAAAATGAATGAATGCGATGTCAGATCGAGTTAATATGAAGTGTTATAAGGTTGAAATCAAAGTTATCACGATTAAAAAGTGATTGAAAAGAGATTTGAAAGAAGAAAAAGTGAGTTGAGGATGATTTGAAGAAGTTTGGAAGCAGTTTGCAGCATCGATCATACCGAAACCCTAGATTTGCAAAGTTGAGGTATCTTTTGATCTTTAATCAGTTGATAAGATGGATATTTCTATGGTTCATAATGTTAAGGATAAGAATAGACCTAAGATTAAGAAAGAACTAGTAGAACCAGCTGAAATTGATAACAAACTAGCACTATCATCTGTACCAGACGGAGTATTGCACATTGAGAATGTTAAAGGATATTTAGGTTGCAAGTTTGAAACTTTGGGAGATGCAGATTTTAGTGATGATTACAAGAAATTGTATAATCAAGACATGACAGTTAAACCAGCTTATGGGCACCTAGATAACAATGAAATTATCAAATATTCCATGAAGTATGAATTTAATGATGAGGAATGTACCAAGATCATTTTAAGTAGAATCCACAATGGGAAATTCTGGATGGAGGATAGAGTTATTGATATAACTGCCGACCTAATTCATGATGTTACTGGATTATCAAAAGCTGGAGAGATTCCACTGAATGAAAAGAACATGAGAAAGATTGTTTTAGACAACACTGGATCTAGTTATAATGGTAGAGGAATTGCGATAAGTAAGATTAAGCAAGATGATGTTAGGTACCTTTGCAAGATCCTAACAACTAAATTTTGTGGTAGTTCAAGGGAAGATGACATGGCTGTAGGAATGGTTCATGTAGCTTATCTTATGTGTATTGAGAAGAAACAAGTAGACCTATGTGAAATTTTGAAAATTCAGTTATTTGAGAACTTAGAAAAGATTAAGAAGGCTAAGTACACATAGTTTAGGTTTTCATCTCTGATAACCTATATGTTTTTCCATATTTTGAGAAGATTTCCTTACATAGTTGATTGGAGTGACAATGTGAACACAATGGAAAGAATAAACTCAGTCTACATGAAGCACCTTTTTGATAAAGTCAATGACAATGTGAAGCTTGTATTGAAGACTTTTCAGAATATTGTTAAGAACAAATCAAGGATTCCTCAATCCTTAGTTGAAAAGCATAAAGATGACATTTGTTTTATGGTAGACACTGATTTCACCTACATTGAAGAAGTTGAGCCTAGAATGGAATTCATAGACCCTCTTGGCTATGAAGTATCTGAAGTAGAAATAGTAGGATATGTGAATAGAATGTTAAAGTGTGAGTTGGATGGTCATGCAAATAGCTTTGGAACCTATGAAGAGAATTTCAACTCTGCAATAAGTTTGAGAGAAAAGAAGCAATCTAGTAAGAGAGTTGAATCTACTATGAAGAAAATACTGAAAGAATCAGGTATGTCAAGTCATGAGTTTGACATAGCTAAGAAGACTGTAGAAGCCTTGAAACAAAGTGAAAATCTTGTAATTCCACCTGAGGCATCTAGTGCAAATCTTGTTGATCCTATTGTAGTAAAGGTAAAATTTGAAGTACCTGAGAAAGACGAAGGAGATAAATCTTTTTCTCTGATTCCTAGCAAAAGAGTAAAAGTGAGTGCAACAGGACCTGGCAAGAGACAGAAAGTGATTGTACCACCTGTAGCTAGAAAGGTAGTAGTAATTAAAGATGATGATGAAGTTTCAATCAAGAAGAAAACTTGGAAACCAAGAATTGAAAGAGTTAATGAAGATATATTGAAGCATGGAGACTTCACTAAGCTAAATAAATTCTATGATCTATATGGATCATTTGACAGATTGAATTTTGAAAATGCAATGATTACACATATGATTGTGACAGATAAGAAACTTAGCACTATTCATGGTAAGATCCCAGAAGATTTGTATAACAGACTTGTGAATAGAAAATAGAGAGCACAAGAAAAGGACATAAAGATGAGAGAACATGTAATCAAACAGTTCTGTGAAGTTGAGGATGAAGATCATTTGAAGAGATTCTTGAAGTCTCTTGGAACTTTATTGAGAACTAAGAGAAGAACAATCCTTATAATGGGAGGCAAAAAGGAGGAAGTACAGAAACAGACAGAGCAAGCAGTAATGCAAGTTCTTGCAAATGTAGTTGCAGGAAAGCATGTTGAATCAGACCCTCAGCAGAAGAAATTAGAGGAACCGCATACAGAGGAAGTTGGTATTGAAGAAGTCCCATCTTCTTCACATATCAATATTGGCAAAGATTTAATGGACATTGAAGGAACCAAAGTGACACTAGAGTCAGATGATGCAGTATTTCATGATCTAGGAAACATTTTTGACAATTTGGCTTTAGAAGAGCAAGAGAAGATTACACAATCAGAAAAGGATACAGAGGCAGTGGAAGCACTAGCAGTATTAGAATCAGTTCTAGTAGAACAAATAGTTAAACGTAAACAAATTTTGACAGAGGTCACTACCCCTAGTGCAGCTGATAGTAAGAAGAGACAAATTGGTTCAATATTTGAAGACCTTGGAAAAGAAGTTGAAGATGATGATTAGCTTGAGCTCATCACATCTCTTAATAAAATTATTGGAAAGAATAAGAAGGTGAAGGATCTTGAAGGCAAAGTTAGAGTTTTGATAGAGAAACTTGAGAGTGTGATCAGCACTAAGGTATTTGAAATGGATCCACTTGAGAAAGCTAAAATAGCAATAAACTCTTTTGACTCTGAATTTTCTAACTTAAAGGATATTGCTAGAATAAAAGTTCAGGAAGACTTTGAAGCAGAAATGCAACAAAATTTAAGTGTAAATATTTGAAATGATATTGGTAATTTGGATGTATGCATAAAGAATTTGAGGAAACATTTTGAGACTGGAAAGAGTTTGTATATACAATGCACAAAATCAGAAATCCTAATAGCTGAAGAAGATAAGAAGATCAGAGAGAGAGAGATGCAATTACAGCTGAAACAAACACCTTGTCAAGCCCAAATGTAAAGATAAGTTCTGTAGAGAAGAACATAAGGAAGTTAAATGATGAAATCAGAATGTTAGCAGAGGAGAAGAACAGAAAGATGCTCAGGATTAACATGTTGAGAGAGCATATCTCAATCAAGACCTCAACTGTTGAAGACCAAATTGAGTAGTGTCTTTTAGCAAAGACATCTTTTCAGAAGTTTAGCTTCAATTCCCTGCAAGCTTGTCAGACAACAGCATACGAATTGAGTACTCTACTCAATGTTGCTAAATTCATTAGGAAGATATGGGAGAAAGATTTTGAATCATGGAAGTCAGAGTTTGGTGACTGTGTTGCAAGCCTACCGGCTTTGCAATAGCTGATAACAAAGTATTAAGTTTTTTTTGAAATTTTTGTACACCCTATCTTTGTCATTGTTGTCAAAGGGGGAGAGATAGAAAAAAATTGAAAATATGTTGAGGGAGGATACTCATAGGGGGAGCTATTCTATGGAGTACAATATTTTATATGTGTTGTATAACTTTTGGCCACAATTTTGTGTAAATACTTTGAAGTTTTGTTTGCACACTTAGCCAATTTTCCCATATGTTGCCACCAATCACAAAGGGGGAGATTGTTGGAAATTTGGCTAATGTGGATGCAGAGATGTTGTCATTATGGAAACATATGATCTCTATTGAGAGCCCAGAATCTGGAATGCAAGTATGGCAAGTTGAAGGAAGAAATTGTCTAAGTATGGATACAGTGATCCTGATAGAGCACCCGATGAAGATTTAGTTGGCGATGTCCACTGGAGAAATATTTTTGTTTGTGTAATTAACTAAAGCTTCTATAGAGTATGAGGATACCCCATCTCAGTGCACATAAAGTTTGGAGCAATACAGACAAAGTTATTTGAAGTTTACCGAAGATAGTTTTTGCAGACAGAATAGTTTTGGAGACAATATTAGCAAAAGAGTTAAGGGATTATTTTTGCTTGTCAAAATAATGACTTAACATTATGAAGGGATGACATCCTAGCTGTTTACTCTTGGATAAAGATTTTGAAAGCCAACCATGTAAAGTTATTAGCTCTAATAACTCATATATTAGGCATAATTGAAATGTAATGTAATAAAAAAAATATGGGATGTGTAAAAAGAAAGAAAAGATAACTTGCGATAGTTGTATATTGTGATAGCAGCAAAGGCTATTGATGCAAAGTTGTAAGTAGTACCATACTATAGTTAGAAATATTTTGTATTACTTGTTTGGGCAGTGATCTCAGCTGGTGATCAAGTTTTGTAATCTAACTCCTAACAGGGTTAAGGCTTCTAACAAGGCCTAAAGTCCTTTAACCATGACAGATCTACTATATATTGTAAATTGACTCCTAACAGGGTCCAATATCCCTAACAAGATACTTTTGATTAGTGATCTTTGAGGGTACCATCCCCACTGGGGTTTTCCCTTGGCTAGGGTTTCCTCAAGAACATATCATGTGTTATGAGTTCTTTCTATTTACTGCTATGTTTGTTAATCAGCTTGATAATCTTTGTATGCACTAAAGTAATTTGTTATATCCATAAGTGGGCAAAAGAAAAAGTTTGTGAAATACTGATTCACCCACCCTCTTAGTATTTCCTATTTCTAACACTATGGTAGTCATATGATTGCATGGAATATTTTGAGCCCATGCGATCATGCGACTGGTCATCCGGTGGGAATCTTTAGATCATGGGTCCATGTGTGTCAGGGATGCTGAGTTGGTGCATTTTGATTGGTTGTTGACTTCCATGTCAGTGTTGACTTGTCAAAAAGGGGTTTTTAGGCTATTTTTCACGTGCATCTTGACCATTCATTTGCCAGGAGGGGCTTCACATCGATGGTTATGTTTTAATTTTGGCCCCTACTAGTCGTTTGAATTCAAATTTGAACTTCCTGCGAACGGTTTTTGAAGGTTTTCGGGTCTTTCTCGATGTGCACGACACTTTGTAGCTCTGAAATTGAATTTTTAAGGACTATGGTGATTGTGACAGTCTCAGATGTGATCCTTAGATAGTGTTCCAGGGTCCTTTGCCATGTCTCCATGCCATAGGTTGATGAGTAGGTGCTTGGCGCCATAATTTTCTACAGTCCTTTCTTAGGGTGGTGTGATATTTTTGAGAGCCTTCATGGCTGAGTGGGGTTGTAGGTGAGTCATTGGGTCGAGGTTGTGATGTCTGCAGGCGAGCTTAGTACAGGATCAACATGCAAGGAGAAAGATATGATCTGTCTATCGAGTGCTCTCAGTGGAATTAGTGTGATCTTGTACCGTTTAGGGTTTGTATTGAGTTGTAAATCTGTAACCCTAGTTAGGTTTAGTTCTTGACTCCTGCTTGCGTGCAGTGAGTGTTGTATATATTGTTTTGAGAGCCTTAGTGCTCAGAGGAGGTTCATTTTATAAAGGAGAGAAGCCCACTTTTGTAAAGAAGCCATCTTTTCTCAGAAAGCCATCTGTGGTATTTGTTCTACCCTCTGGTTCTTCTACTCTTTGTAATCTCCCATTGATGATTAAGGCATTCTTGAGGTACTTGTGATATTTGTTCTATCCCTGTCTTCACTGTCTCGATTATCTCTTATTGGATCAAAGTTTACAAATGTTGTTAATGGAAATTGGGGTTCCTAGTCCCTCTCACTTTCTATGATTTTGTGTGTTACTATGTTTGATCCGATTGAGATGTTTTGTGGGTATACTACAACCCCTAGCAGTCTTGTCTCATTCCTACAGCTAGTTGCAGAAAAGGATGTTTGTTTGCATCTCATAGGTTGAGTCTTTTGTTTAGACCTTCCTATGAAATACTTATGCAAGCCTATCAAGTGAGTTGTAACTTATTAGACCTGATTCCTCCATTGGTCTCATTCCTCTACACTGAGATCCAAACCCTAATTTTGGTGTATCACCTAGTAGGTAATTTGCTTTCATGTTATTTTCCCTTTCCAAGCATTCCTTCTAATCCTTTCCCTCAAAAGATTTACTTTTCATAGCAAGAAGAAGATTAAGGTGATTATCCAAGAGGAACCACCCTAGAACCTGGAGGTTTCATCCTAGTTAGCATAGGTCCCACACCTGGGGATGAATCCAATGTTATACTTGCTTATCAAGACCAAGAGAGCTTGAGACAGAGGCACAAACTTAGTGTATAATAGTAATTATTTCTCATCGAATGGTTGACAGATTCGGTGATTTGTAAGCTCAGAATGGCTTGTTACATGATTGTAATTGATTCTCATTGAACGGTTGACCAACTTGGTGATTTGTAAGCTCAAAATGGCTTGTTAAGTGATTGTAGCCGATTCTCATCAAACGGTTGACTGATTCGGTGATTTGTAAGCTCAGAATGGCTTGTTACATGATTGCAATTGATTCTCATTGAACGGTTGACTGATTCAGTGATTTGTAAGCTCACAATGGCTTGCTATGTAATTGTAGCTCATTGTCATCAAAAATTTGACCGATTCAGTGATTTGTAAGCTCAGAATGGCTTTTTACATGATTGTAAATAATTATAATTGAACAGTTGATCGATTCGGTTATTTGTAAGCTAGGAATAGTTTGTTACGTGATTTTAGATGATTCTCATTGAATGGTTGAATGATTTAATGATTTGTAGGCTCAGAATGGCTTGTTACGTGATTGTAAGTAATTCTCATCAAACGATTGACCGATTCGGTGATTTGTTAGCTCAGAATGGACTATTACATGATTGTAGCTAATTCTCATCGAACAGTTCACCGATATGATGATTTGTAAGCTCTGAATGGTTTGTTATGTGATTGTAGCTAATCCTCATCAAACGGTTGACCGATTCAGTGATTTGTAAGCTCATAATAGCTTATGACCTGATTATAGCTGATTCTCATTTGACAGTTGATCGATTCAATGATTTGCAAGCTTAGAATAGCTTCTTACATGATTGGAAATGTTTCTCATTGAACAGTTGATTGATTTGGTGATTTTAAAGACCAGAATGACTTGTTACGTGATTGTAGCTGATTCTCATCGAACAGTTGACCGATTCGGAGATTTGTTAGCTTAGAATGACTTTTTACATGATTGCAATTGATTCTCATCGAATAGTTGACCGTTTTAGTGATTTGTAAGCTTTGAATGGCTTATTACATGATTATAGCTAATTCTCATCGAATGGTTGACCGATTAAGTGATTTGTAAGCTAAGAATGCCTTATTACGTGATTGTAATTGATTCTCATTGAACGGTTGACCGATTTAGTTATTTGTAAGCTCGAAATGCTTGTTACATGATTCTAATTGATTCTCATAGAATGGTTGACTGATTCAGTGATTTGTAAGCTCAGAAAAGCTTTTTACTTGATTATAGTTGATTCTCATCGAACGGTTGACTGATTTAGTGATTTGTAAGCTTAGAATGGCTTGTTACATGACTCTAGCTAATTCTCAGCGAACGGTTGACTCATTTAGTTATTTGTAAGCTCAGAATAGCTTCTTACATGATTGTAAATGATTCTCAACAAATGTTTGACCGATTCAGTGATTTGTAAGCTCAAAATGGCTTGTTACATGCTTGCAATAGATTCTCATCGAACAGTTGACCTTTCCAGTGATTTGTTAGCTCAGAATGGCCTAGTACGTGATTGTAGCTAATTCTCATTGAACGATTGATCGACTTGGTGATTTTAAGCTTAGAATTACTTCTTACATGATTGTAAATGATTTTCATCAAATGATTGATCAATTCGGTCATTTGTAAGCTCAGAATGGCTTGTTACATTATTGTAATTGATTCTAATCGAACGGTTGACCGATTCGGTGATTTGTAAGCTCAGAATAGCTTGTTAAGTGATTGTAGCTGATTCTCATTGAGCGATTGACCGATTCATAGATTTGTGAGTTTAGAATGGCTTGTTATGTGATTGTAATTGATTCTAATCGAATGGTTAACCGATTCAATGATTTGTAAGCTTAGAATGGCTTATTACATGACTGTAATTAATTCTCATTGAATGGTTGACCGATTCGGTGATTTATAAGCTCAAAATGGTTTGTTACGTGATTGTAATTGATTTTCATTGAAAGGTTAACCAATTCAATGATTTGTAAGCTCACAATAGTTTGTTACGAGATTGTAGATCCTCATCGAACGGTTGACTGCTTTGGTGATTTGTAAGCTCAGAATGGCTTGTTACATGATTGTAATTGATTCTCATCAAACAGTTGACTGATTCGATGATTTGTAAGCTCAGAATGGCTTGTTACATGATTGTAAATTGATTCTCATCGAACGATTAACCAATTCGGTGATTTGTAAACTCAGAATAGCTTGTTAAATGATTGTAGCTGATTCTCATCGAATGATTGACCGATTCAATGATTTGTAAGCTTAGAATGACTTGTTACGTGATTCTAATTAATTCTCATCGAATGGTTCACTGATTCGGTGATTTGTAAGCTCAGAATGGCTTTTTACGTGATTGTAATTAATTCTAATTGAACGGTTGACCAATTTGGTCATTTGTACGCTTAGAATAACTTGTTACGTGATTATAGATGATTCTCATCGAACGGTTGACCGATTTGATGATTTGTAAGCTCAGAATGTCTTGTTACATATTTTAGCTGATTCTCATCGAACGGTTGACCAGTTTGGTGATTTGTAAGCTCAGAATGGCTTGTTATGTGATTGTAGCCGATTCTCATCAAATGATTGACCAATGGTGATTTGTAAGCTTAGAATGGCTTGTTACGTGATTGTAGCTTATTCTCATCGAACGGTTCACCAATTTAGCAATTTGTAAGCTTAGAATAGCTTTTTACATGATCGATTCGGTGATTTGTAAGCTCAGAAAGGCTTGTTACGTGATTGTAGTTGATTCTCATCGAACGGTTGAACGATTCAATTATTTATAAGCTCAAAATGGCTAGTTATGTGATTGTAGTTGATTCTCATTGAATGGTTGACCAATTCGATGATTTGTAAGCTCAGAATGGATTTCTACATGATTGTAGCTAATTCTCATCGAACGTTTGACCGATTCAGTAATTTGTAAGTTCAAAATGGCTTGTTACATGATTGCAATTGATTTTAATTGAATGGTTTACCATTTCGGTAATTTGTAAGGTCAAAATGGCTTGTTATGTTATTGTAGATGATTCTCATCAAATGATTGACTAATTACATGATTTGTAAGCTAAGAATGGCTTGTTACGTGATTGTAATTGATTCTAATCAAACGGTTGACCGATTCGGTGATTTATAATTTTAGAATGGCTTGTTACTTGATTATAGTTGATTCTCATAGAATAGTTGACCGATTCAGCAATTTTCTAAGCTCAGAATGGCTTGTTACAGGATTGAAACTGATTCTCATCGATCGGTTGACCAATTCGGTGATTTGTAAGCTCAGAATGGCTTGTTATGTGATTGTAGCTGATTCTCATTGAACAATTGATCAATTCAGTGATTTGGAAGCTCAAAAAGGCTTGTTACATGATTATAGCTGATTCTCATTAAACGGTTGACCGTTTCAGTGATTTGTAAGCTCAGAATGACTTGTTACATGATTGTATTTGATTCTCATCAAATGGTTGACCGTTTCGATGATTTGTAAGCTCAAAATTGCTTGTTATGTGATTGAAGGTTATTCTCATCAAACGGTTGACCGATTCAGTGATTTGTAAGCTTAGAATGGCTTGCTATGTGATTGTAGTTGATTCTCATCGAATGGTTGAATGAGTTAGTAATTTTTAAGCTAAGAATGGCTTGTTATGTGATTGTAATTAATTCTCATCGAATGGTTGACCGATTCGGTGATTTGTAAGCTTAGAATGGGTTGTTACGTGATTGTAGCTGATTCTCATAGAGCAGTTGACCAATTCATTGATTTGTAAGCTCAGAATGGCTTATTACCTGATTGTAATTCAATCTCATCAAATGGTTGTGTTACCCAAAATTTCCCTGTCATTCAATTTTGGCCGCAATCTTATTTTCACTTGTGAAGTTGATCCACAATGTTTTATGTTTTGCAATCTTGCCCCCATGTTCTTCAATGTGTTGTCAAGCGCCAGTTCAGATCACATGCGTTGAATTGCAGTACCCAAGGAGATATTCAATTTTAAAGCTTGCAGGAAATATTGGTGTTGCAGGGTTCCAAAAATTGTTCAAAGTCTAAAAACCCTCTATGTTTTCTACCTTTTGGGTCAAGTGAAAACCTTGGTTGTTTTCGACCTCTTCACATCTTCGCACTTCTTCTCTGATGACAACATTTTTCCCAAGCGCGCTGCTGTGACCGGTTGGTGGGGCCCAGTTGATGTTTTTGACAAATGCTAGCGGTTTGTCGCATGATGGCATAAGTCTTTTTCCCCTTATGTGAGCATGCGACTAACCGTTGATCCTGTTAAAGAACTACTAGTGGTTTGTCACATGATTGCATAGCCCTTTTCTAGGCTATGCGAACATGTGACTAGCTGTTAGCCACGCCGATAAGGTTGTAGTTTGGTGGTGGGTCCTCTCTTTGCGGCAGTGCTCATTCCTAATTGGCCAGTGGGGTGATGACAAGGCTGAATGGTGGGTCTAATGTGTTAGAGAATCTGTAGGGGTGCCAGTGCGGTGAAGATCCAACGGTTATCGCATAATCTCATGGAATCTTCCGAGCCCATGAGATCATGCAACAAGTGTCCGATGAGAATCTCAGTGGGTCATGGGTCTGGATTTTTTGAATGAGGTGGTAGTCAACGAAGATCTACAGTGGTCGTATGTTTGCATGTAATCTTCTGAGTCCATGCGATCATACGCCCACCGTTCGATACAAAGCCAAGATTCTTCTCCAGGTGGGTCCGATGCCATGTCGTGCTGATGTGTTCATTTTTCATTTGCTGAGCTAGTGATGACAATGCAGTTGTTAGTGGGGCCAGATTTTTAATGGCGAGAAGTTTAGAGGAGGTCATTTTTGTCCTCTAATTTGGTGGTGTCTGATAAAGGTTTCTTTGTTCACATGATCATGAGTATATTTAGCGGAGCTCCACTTTTTTAGCGAATGTGCAGTTGCGCAGATAATGGTTTCACGTAGTCGCTAGATGTAACCCCGGGTTAGTAAAGCTTCCAGCAATTCAGCGACTACAGTGTTCACTGAATCGCTTAACTGAGCCAAGGTTAAAGAAAGGTTCAAGTGACTTGACGACTAAAGGAAAATGAACCCGAGGTGAAGCTTAGGGTTAAATTTGTAGTGTGATCTCAAGCTCAAGTTTCTTGCCAATGTTTGATTTGCAGGATGTGTGTGAAGCAGCAGGGTAGCTCAGAATTGATTTTTGAGGACTTTTTTTTTTGGTTGCGAAGATGATGATGGACAATCTGGTCGTCGGTGCCATGGATTTTGCAGGGTACAATGTAGTGTTCTTACGCCGATGAAACATTAAAGAGTTGGCACTATCTGTACTTTAAATTCAAATTCCTATGAAGATCAAATTTGGAGCCTTAATGGCTTAGTGGGGTTGCAAGTGGGTTGGTAGGTCAAGGTTGCTTTCCTACAGGTTAATTGTGGTATAGGGATGGGCACTCAAGGACATGTATCTAATCGGCCATGATCTTGTTGGAATGTATTCATGATCAGACTTGGCATTAATTCTCAATGTACCCTAGGGTTTGATATTATATTGTAAATTTGTAAGCCTAGTTAGGTTTGACTCCTGCCTGCATGCGGAAGAGGATGTATATATTGTTTTGGAGCTTTTAGGAGCTCAGAGTTTACAATTTGCAAAAGAGTTTTCTCTTTTTTGGGGAGTTATCTGTGGCATTTATTTTGCCCTCTGGCTCTTACAGTTTGTAATCTTTCATTGAAATCTCAGGTTTAATAGAGGCTATCTGTGGCATTTGTTCTACCCTCTGGTCTTTACCTTATCTGTATTTCTCTTATTGAATGTAATATACTGGCTCTATTAGAGAAGTCTTGGAGTTCCAGAGCCCTTCTTTCTTTTAGCTTATATGTGTACTACTGTGTATGATCTGATTTGAATGAGTTTTTGGGTATTCTTCAGCCCCCTATCATTCTATCTCATTCATGTGCCCTTTTGCTAAAGAGAACGTTTGCTTGCAGGTCACAGTCTGTGTCTTTTGTTCAGGCCTCTCTATGAAATACTTATGCAAGCCTATTTAGGAAGATTGTGTTCCATTAGATCTGAGAGCCTTCATGCTAGTTTGGTCATTGTATTGTATTCATTTCATTTCGGTGTATCACCTAGTAGGTAGTTTGCTTTTAGTCATTTCCTTTCATGCACTCCTTCTATCCCTTTTCCCTCAAAGTTTTACTTTTCCTGTCTAGAAGCAAATTAAGGTGATTATCCAAGAGGAACCAACCTAGAACTTGGAGGTCTCATCTCGGTTAGCATAGGTCCCACAACCTTGAGATGATTCCCATGTTATACTAAGTTATCAAGATCAAGAGAGCTTGAAACAAGGCGTAGACTTAGTGTATAACAGGTTCACCGATTTGGTGATTTGTAAGCTTAGAATGGCTTGTTATGTGATTGTAATTGATTTTGATTGAATGGTTGACCGATTCAGTGATTTGTAAGCTCAGAATGGCTTGCTACGTGATTGTAACGGATTCTCATCGAACGGTTGACCAATTCAGTGATTTGTAAGATTAGAATGGCTTGTTACGTGATTCTGGCTTAGTCTCACTGAACGGTTGACCGATTCGGTGACTTGTAAGCTCAGAATGGCTTGCTACATGATTGTAACTAATTCTCATCAAATGGTTGACTAATTCAATGATTTATAAGCCCATAATGGCTTGTTACATGATTGTAGCTAATTCTCATCGAACGGTTGACCGATTCAGTAATTTGTTAGCTAAGAATGGCTTGTTACGTGATTGTAATTGATTCTCATCAAATGGTTGACCGATTCAGTGATTTGTAAGATTAGAATAGCATGTTACATGATTATAGCTGATTCTCATTGAATGGTTGATTGATTCAGTGATTTATAAGCTAATAATGGCTTGTTACGTGGTTGTAGCTAATTCTCAACGAATGGTTGACAAATTTGGTGATTTGTAAGCTCAAACTGGCTTGTTATGTGAATGTAATTCATTCTCATCGAACGGTTGACCCATTCAGTGATTTGTAAGCTCAAAATGGGTTGTTACATGATTATAGCTGATTCTTTTTGAACAGTTGAATGATTCGGTGATTTGTAAGCTCAGAATGGTTTGTTCGTGATTGTAGCTAATTCTCATCGAATGATTGATCGATTTGGTGACTTGTAAGCTCAGAAAGGTTTGTTACATGGTTGTAATTGATTCTCATCGAATGGTTGACCGATTTGGTGATTTGTAAGCTCATAATAGCTTGTTACATGATTGTAAATTGATTCTCATCGAACGGTTGACTGATTCAGTTATTTGTAAGCTCAGAAAGGCTTCTTACATGATTGTAGCTGATTGTCATCGAATGGTTGACCGATTCTATTATTTGTAAGTTCAGAATGGCTTGTTATGTGATTGTAGTTGATTCTCATCGAATGATTGACCGATTCGGTGATTTGTAAGCTCAGAATGGCTTGTTACGTGATTGTAGTTGATTCTCATCGAACGGTTGACCGATTTGGTGATTTGTAAGCTTGGAATGTCTTGTTACTTGATTGAAGCTGATTCTCATTAAACAGTTGACCGATTCCATTATTTGTAAGCTCAGAATGGCTTGTTATATGATTGTAATTGATTCGCATCGAACAGTTGACCGATTCGGTGATTTTTAATCTCAAAAAAGCTTATTACATGATTGTAATTGATTCTCATCAAACGGTTGACCGATTCGGTGATATGCAAGCTCAGAATGGCTTGTTACATGATTGTACTTGATTCTCATTGAACGGTTGACCATTTTGGTGATTTGTAAGCTCAAAAGGGCTTGTTACATCATTGTAGCCTATTCTCATCGAACGGTTGACTGATTCAGTGATTTGTAAGCTCAAAATGCCTTGTTACATGATTCTAGCTGATTATCATCAAACGGTTGACCGATTCGATGATTTGTAAGCTCAGAATGGCTTGTTACATGATTGTAGTTCATTCTCATCGAACGGTTGACCAATTTAGTGATTTGTAAGTTCAAAATGGCTTCTTACATGATTGTAAATGATTCTCATCGAATGGTTGACCGATTCGGTGATTTGTAAGCTTAGAATGGCTTGTTACGTGATTGTAACTGATTCTCATTGAATGGTTGACCAATTCCCTGATTTGTAAGCCCAGACTAGCTTGTTATGTGAATGCAATTCATTTTTATTGAACAGTTGACCCATTCAGTGATTTGTACGCTCTGAATGGGTTGTTACGTGATTATCGCTGATTCTCTTCGAACAATTGACTGATTCCGTGATTTGTAAGCTTAGAATGGTTTGTTGATGATTGTAGCTGATACTCATCAAACTATTGACCGATTTGATGACTTTTAATCTCAGAATGGCTTGTTACATTATTGTAATGGATTCTCATCGAATGGTTGACCGATTCGGTGATTTGTAAGCTCAGAATGGCTTGTTACATGATTGTAAATTGATTCTCATTGAATAGTTGACTGATTCAGTGATTTGTAAGCTCAGAAAGGCTTGTTACGAGATTGTAGATGATTCACATCGAATGGTTGATCGATTTGGTGATTTGTAAGCTCAGAATGGCTTGTTATGTGATTGTAGTTCATTCTCATCGAACGGTTGACCAATTCGGTGATTTGTAAGCTGAGAATGGCTTCTTACATGATTGTAAATGATTCTCATCAAACAGTTGACCGATTCGGTGATTTGTAAACTCAGAATGGCTTGTTACCTGATTGTAACTGATTCTCATCAAACGGTTGACCAATTCCCTAATTTGTAAGCTCAGAATGGCTTGTTACATAATTTTAGCTGATTCTCATCAAACGGTTGACTGATTCGGTGATTTGTAAGCTTAGAATGGCCAGTTACGTTATTGTAGTTGATTCTCATCGAATGGTTGACCGATTTAGTAATTTGTATGCTCAAAATGGCTTTTTACATTTTTACAATTTATTGTCAATCGAACGGTTGACCGATTCAGTGATTTGTAAGCTCAGAATGGCTTGTTACGTGATTATAGTTGATTCTCATAGAACTGTTGACCGATTCAATGATTTGTAAGCACAGAATAGCTTGCTATGTGATTGTAGTTGATTCTCATCAAATGGTTGACTGATTCGGTAATTTGTAAGCTCGAAATGGCTTGGTACATGATTGCAATATATTCTCATTGAACGGTTGATCATTTCAGTGATTTGTAAGCACATAATGGCTTGTTATATGATTATAGCTAATTGTCATCAAATGATTGACTGATTCAATAATTTTTAAGCTCAGAATGGATTGTTGCGTGATTGTAATTCATTCTCATCAAATAGTTGACTAATTCATTGATTTGTAAGCTCAGAATAGCTTGTTACGTAATTCTAATCAATTCTCATCGAACTGTTGACTAATTTGGTGATTTGTAAGCTCAAAATTGCTTCTTACTTGATTGTAACTGATTCTCATCAAACGGTTGACCGATTCGGTAATTTGTAAGCTCAAAATGGCTTGTTACATGATTGTAATTGATTATGATTGAACGGTTGACCGATTCGGTGATTTGTAAGCTCAGAATGGCTTGTTACGTGATTGTAGGTGATTCTCATCAAACGGTTAGCCGATTCGGTGATTTGTAAGCTTAGAATGGCTTCTTACTTGATTGTAACTGATTCTCATCGAATGGTTGACTAATTCGGTAATTTGTAAGCTCAAAATGGCTTATTACATGATTGCAATTGATTCTCATCGAACGGTAAACTTATTACATGATTGCAATTGATTCTCATCATACGGTAAACTTATTACATGATTGCAATTGATTCTCATCCAATGGTTTACCATTTCTGTGACTTGTAAGCTCAAAATTGGTTATTACGTGATTGTAGCTGATTCTCATCGAATGGTTGACCGATTCAGTAATTTGTAATCTAACAATGGCTTGTTACGGGATTGTAATTGATTATCATCAAACAGTTGACCAATTAAATGATTTGTAAAATTACAGTGACTTGTTACGTGATTGTAGATGATTCTCATCGAATGGTTGACTGATTCAGTGACGTATAAGCTCATAATGGCTTGTTACATGATTGTAGCTGATTCTCATAGAAGAGTTGACCAATTCAGTGGTTTGTAAGCTCAAAATGGCTTGTTACGTGAATGCAATTGGTTCTCATTGAACGGTTGACCGATTCAGTGATTTGTAAGCTCAGAATGGGTTGTTAAATGATTGTAGCTGATTCTCTTTGAACAGGTGACTGATTCGGTGATTTTTAAGCTTAGAATGGTTTGTTCGTGATTGTAGCTAATTCTCATCAAATGATTGACTAATTCAGTGACTTTGAAGCTTAGAATGGCTTGTTACATGATTTTAGCTGATTCTCATCAAATGGTTGACTGATTCGGTGATTTGTAAGCTTAGAATGGCCAGTTACGTTATTGTAGTTGATTTTCATCGAATGGTTGACCGATTTAGTAATTTGTATGCTCAAAATGGCTTTTTACATTTTTACAATTTATTGTCAATCGAACGGTTGACCGATTCAGTGATTTGTAAGCTCAGAATGGCTTGTTACGTGATTGTAGTTGATTCTCATAGAACTGTTGACCGATTCAGTGATTTGTAAGCACAGAATAGCTTGCTATGTGATTGTAGTTGATTCTCATCAAATGGTTGACTGATTCGGTAATTTGTAAGCTCGAAATGGCTTGGTACATGATTGCAATATATTCTCATTGAACGGTTGATCATTTCAGTGATTTGTAAGCACATAATGGCTTGTTATATGATTGTAGCTAATTGTCATCAAATGATTGACTGATTCAATAATTTTTAAGCTCAGAATGGCTTGTTGCGTGATTGTAATTCATTCTCATCAAACAGTTGACTAATTCATTGATTTGTAAGCTCAGAATAGCTTGTTACGTAATTCTAATCAATTCTCATCGAACTGTTGACTAATTTGGTGATTTGTAAGCTCAAAATTGCTTCTTACTTGATTGTAACTGATTCTCATCAAACGGTTGACCGATTCGATAATTTGTAAGCTCAAAATGGCTTGTTACATGATTGTAATTGATTATGATTGAACGGTTGACCGATTCGGTGATTTGTAAGCTCAGAATGGCTTGTTACGTGATTGTAGGTGATTCTCATCAAACGGTTGGCCGATTCGGTGATTTGTAAGCTTACAATGGCTTCTTACTTGATTGTAACTGATTCTCATCGAATGGTTGACTGATTCGGTAATTTGTAAGCTCAAAATGGCTTATTACATGATTGCAATTGATTCTCATCGAATGGTAAACTTATTACATGATTGCAATTGATTCTCATCATACGGTAAACTTATTACATGATTGCAATTGATTCTCATCCAATGGTTTACCATTTCTGTGACTTGTAAGCTCAAAATTGGTTATTACGTGATTGTAGCTGATTCTCATTGAACGGTTGACCGATTCAGTAATTTGTAATCTAACAATGGCTTGTTACAGGATTGTAATTGATTATCATCAAACAGTTGACCAATTAAATGATTTGTAAAATTACAGTGACTTGTTACATGATTGTAGATGATTCTCATCGAACGGTTGACTGATTCAGTGATGTATAAGCTCATAATGGCTTGTTACATGATTGTAGCTGATTCTCATAGAAGAGTTGACCAATTCAGTGGTTTGTAAGCTCAAAATGGCTTGTTACGTGAATGCAATTGGTTCTCATCAAACGGTTGACCAATTCAGTGATTTGTAAGCTCAGAATGGGTTGTTAAATGATTGTAGCTGATTCTCTTTCAACAGTTGACTGATTCGGTGATTTTTAAGCTTAGAATGGTTTGTTCGTGATTGTAGCTAATTCTCATCGAATGATTGACTGATTCAGTGACTTTGAAGCTCAGAATGGCTTGTTACATGATTGTAATTGATTCTCATTGAATGGTTGATCGATTTGGTAATTTGTAAGCTTAGAATAGCTTATTACATCATTGTAAATTGATTCTCATTGAATGGTTAACTAATTCAATGATTTGTAAGCTCAGAATGACTTGTTACATTATTGTAGCTAATTCTCATTGAACAGTTGATCGATTCAGTGATTTGTAAGATGAGAATAGCTTGATACGTGATTGTAGTTGATTCTTATCAAGCGGTTGACCGATTCAGTGATTTGTAAGCTCAAAATGGCTTCTTACGTGATTGTAAATGATTCTAACGGAAGGGTTGACCCATTCAGTGATTTCTAACCTCAGAATGGCTTGTTACATGATTGCAATTGATTCTCATTGAATTGTTGATCATTTTTGTGATTTGTAAGCTTAGAATTGCTTGTTACATGATTGTAACTTATTCTCATCGAAAGGTTGACAAATTCAGTGATTTGTAAGCTTAGAATGGGTTGTTACGTGATTGTAGTTGATTCTCATCGAACAGTTGACCGATTCGATGATTTGTAAGCTCAAAATGGCTTGTTAATGATTGTAGCTGATTCTCATCAAATGGTTGACCGATTCAGTGATTTGTAAACTCAAAATGGCTATTTACATGATTATAGTTGATTCTCATCGAACGGTTGACCGATTAAGTAATTTGTAAGCTCAAAATGGCTTTTTACATGATTGCAATTGATTCTCAACAAATGGTTGACCATTTCGATGATTTGTAAGCTCAGAATGGCTTGTTACATGAGTGTAGCTAATTTTCATTGAATGGTTGACCGATTGAGTGATTTGTAAGCTAAGAATGGCTTGTTACGTGATTGTAATTGATTCTCATCAAGCGGTTGATCAATTCAGTGATTTGTAACCTCAGAATGGCTTCTTACATGATTGTAATTGATTCTCATAGAATAGTTGACTGAGTCGATGATTTGTAAGCTCAGAGTGGCTTTCTACGTGATTGTGGCCTATTCTCATCGAATGGTTGATAGATTCAGTGATTTGAAAGCTTACAATGGCTTGTTACATGATTGTAGGTGATTCTCATCAAACAGTTGACTAGTTCGGTGATTTGTAAGTTCAGAATGGCTTCTTACGTGACTGTAAATGATTCTCGTCAAACGGTTTAGTGATTCTATGATTTCTAAGCTCACAATTGCTTGTTACGTGATTGCAATAGATTCTCATCGAACAATTGATCTTTTCGGTGATTTGTAAGCTAAGAATGGCTTGTTAGATGATTGTAGCTTATTCTCATCGAATGGTTGATTGATTCAGTCATTTATAAGCTGAGAATGGCTTGTTACCTGATTGTAGCTGATTTTGATCAATCGCTTAACCGATTTAGTGATTTGTAAGCTCAGAATGGCTTGTTTCACATGTGAGTTTGATTGTAGCTGATTCTTAGTGAATGGTCGACCAATTCGGTGATTTGTAAGCTAAGAATAGCTTGTTACAAGATTATAATTGATTCTCATCGAACGGTTGACTGATTCAATTATTTGGAAGCTCAAAATGGTTTGTTACATGATTGTAGTTGATTCTCATCGATTGGTTGATGGATTCGGTGATTTGTAAGCTCAGAATGGCTTGTTACATGATTGTAGCCGATTCTCATCGAATGGTTGACCGATTCGGTGATTTGTAAGCTAAGAATGGCTTGTTACTTGATTGTAATTGATTCTCATCGAATGGTTGACCGATTCGGTGATTTGTAAGCTCAGAATGGCTTGTTACGTGACTGTAGTTTATTCTCATCAAAAAGTTGATTAACTCGGTGATTTGTAATCTTAGAATGGCATGTTACATGATTATAGCTGATTCTCATCAAACAGTTGACCGATGCAGTGATTTGTAAGCTCAGAATGGCTTGTTACATGATTGGAATTGATTCTCATCAAATGGTGGACCGATTTGGTGATTTGTTAGCTCAGAATGGCTTGTTACATGATTGTAATCGATTCTCATCAAATGGTTGATAGATTCAGTGATTTGTAAGCACAAAATGACTTGTTACGTGATTGGAGATGATTCTCATCGAACGGTTGACTGATTTGGTGATTTGTAAGCTTAGAATGGCTTGTTACATGATTGTAGCTTATTCTCATTGAACGGTTGATGGATTCAATGATTTGTAAGGTCAGAATGGCTTGTTATGTGATTGTAGCTAATTCTCATTGAATAGTTGACCAATTCAGTGATTTGTTAGTTCACAATCACTTGTCACTTGATTGTAATTGATTCTCATCAAATGGTTGACAAATTCGGTGATTTGTAAGCTCAGAATGGCTTGTTATGTGATTGTAGGTGATTCTTATCGAACGATTGATGGATTTGGTGATTTGTAAGCTCAGAATGGCTTGTTACGTGATTGTAGCTGATTCTCATCGAACGGTTGACTGATTCGCTGATTTGTAAGCTAAGAATGGCTTGTTACATGATTGTAATTGATTCTCATCGAACAGTTGACTGATTCAATGATTTGTAAGCTCAGAATGGGTTGTTACATGATTGTAATTAATTCTTATCGAACGGTTGCCCAATTTGGTGATTTGTAAGCTCAGAATGGCTTGTTACATGATTGTAATTAATTCTCATCGAATGGTTGACCAATTCAGTGATTTCTATGCCCAGAATGGCTTGTTACATGAGTGTAATTGATTCTCATGGAATGGGTGACTGACTCGGTGATTTGTAAGCTCAAATGCCTTGTTACATGATTGTAGCTAATTCCCATCAAACTGTTGATTAATTTCGGTGATTTGTAAGCTCGAAATCACTTGTTACGTGCCTTTAGTTGATTCTCATCAAATAGTTGATGGATTCAGTAATTTGATTCTCATCAAACGGTTGACCGATTTATTGATTTGAAATATTAGAATAGCTTTCTACGTGATTGTAGTTGATTGTCATCGAACGATTGACTGATTCGGTGATTTTCAAGCTCAGAATGGCTTGTTACATGATTGTAATTGATTCTCATCGAACGGTTGACCGATTCGGTGACTTTTAAGCTCAGAATGGCTTGTTATGTTATTGTAGCGTATTCTGATCAAACTGTTGACCGATTTAGTGATTTGTAATCCCAGAATGGCTAGTTACGTGATTGTAGTTGATTCTCATTGAACTATTGACCGATTCGGTGATTTGTAAGCTCAGAATAGCTTGTTACATGATTGTAATTAATTCTCATTGAACGGTTGACTGATTTAGTGATTTGTAAGCTCAGAATGGCTTGTTACATGATTGTAGTTGATTCTCATAGAACGGTTGACCAATTCATTGATTTGTAACCTTAGAATGGCTTCTTACGTGATTGTAATTGATTCTCATCAAACGGTTGACTGACTTGGTGATTTGTAAGCTCAGAATGGCTTCTTATGTGATTGTAATTGATTCTCATTGAATGGTTGACCGATTCGGTGATTTGTAAGCTCAGAATGGCTTGTTACGTGATTGTAGCTAATTCTCATCCTACAGTTGACCGATTCATTTATTTGTAAGATCAGAATGGCTTGTTACGTGATTGTAGCTAATTTTCATCCAATAGTTGACCGATTTAGTTATTTGTAAGCTTAGAATAGCTTGTTATGTGATTGTAGCTAATTCTCATCAAACGGTTGACCGATTTGGTGATTTGTAATTCCCGAATGGCTTGTTACATGATTGTAATTGATTCTCATCGAACGGTTGACCAATATGGTGATTTGTAAGCTTAGAATGGCTTGTTACGTGATTGTAGTTGATTCTCATCGAACGGTTCATCGATTCAATGATTTGTAAGCTCAGAATGGCTTGTTACATGATTGTAATCAATTCTCATCAAACAGGTGACCGATTTGGTGATTTGTAAGCTCAGAATGGCTTGTTACCTAATTGTAACTAATTCTCATCGAATGGTTGACTGATTCAGTGATTTGTAAGAGCAAAATTGCTTCTTACCTGATTGCAGATGATTCTCATCGAAAGGTTGACTAATTCAGTGATTTGCAAGTTCAGAATTACTTGTTATGTCATTGTAATTGATTCTCATCGAACAATTGACCGATTTAGTGATTTGTAAGCTCAAAATTACTTGTTACATGATTGTAATTGATTCTTATCAAACGGTTGACCAATTCGGTGATTTGTTAGCTCAGAATGGCTTATTACGTGATTGTAATTGATTCTCATTGAACGGTTGACCGATTCAGTGATTTCTAAGCTCAGAATAGCTTGTTCAATGATTGTAATTGATTCTCTACCAATGGTTGACCGATTCAATAATTTTTAAGCTCAGAATGGCTTGTTACATGATTGTAATTGATTCGCATCGAAGTGTTGACCGGTTCAGTGATTTGTAAACTCAGAATGGCTTGTTACATGATTGTAATTGATTCTGATTGAATGGTTGACCGATTCGGTGACTTTTAAATTCAGAATGGTTTGTTATGTGATATTAACTGATTCTCATCAAACGGTTGACCGATTCGGTGATTTGTAAGCATAGAATGGCTTGTTACATGATTCGGTAATTTGTAAGCTCAAAATGGCTTATTACATTATTGCAATTGATTCTCATGAAATGGTAAACTTATTACATGATTGCAATTGATTCTCATCGAATGGTTTCCCATTTTGGTGATTTGTAAGCTCAGAATGACTTGTTAACAATGTTATTGTAGATGATTCTCATTGAACGATTGACCGATTCAATAATTTGTAAGCTAAGAATGGTTTGTTAGATGATTGCAATTGATTCTCATCAAATGGTTGACCGATTCAGTGATTTGTAATCTCAGAATGGGTTGTTACGTGATTGTAGCTGATTCTCATCGAACAGTTGACCGATTCAGTGATTTGTAAGCTCATAATGGCTTGTTAATGATTGTAGCTGATTCTCATCAAATGGTTGACCAATTCAGTGATTTGTAAGCTTAGAATGGCTTGTTACATGATTGTAATTGATTCTCATTGAATGGTTGACCGATTCGGTGATTTCTAAGCTCAGAATGTTTTGTTATGTGATTGTAACTGATTCTCATCAAATAGTTATGGTGATTTGTAAGATCAGAATGGCCTGTTACGTGATTGTAGCTGATTCTCATCGAACGGTTGACTGATTCGGTGATTTGTAAGCTCAAAATTGCTTCTTACGTGATTAGAGATTATTCTCATCGAACGGTTGAGCGATTTGGTGATTTGTAAGCTTAGAATTACTTGTTATGTGATTGTAATTGATTCTCATCGAATGGTTGACCGATTCAGTGATTTGTAAGCTCAGAATTGCTTGTTACGTGATTGTAATTGATTCTCATCGAACGGTTGACCGATTTAGTGATTTGTAAGCTTGAAATAGCTTGTTACGTGATTGTAGCTAATTCTCATCAAACAGTTGACCGATTCAATAATTTGTAAGCTAAGAATGACTTGTTACGTGATTGTAATTGATTCTCATCGAATATTTGACCGATTCAATGATTTGTAAGATCATAATCACTTGTTACGTGATTGTAACTGATTCTCATAGAACGATTGACCGATTCTGTGATTTGTAAGCTCAAAATGGCTTCTTACATGAATGCAATTGATTCTCATCGAACGGTTGACTGATTTAGTGATTTGTAAGCTCAAAATAGGTTATCACATGATTGTAGCTGATTCTATTTAAACAATTGACCGATTCGGTAATTTGTAAGCTCAGAATGGTTTGTTCATGATTGTAGCTAATTCTAATCGAATGATTGATGGATTTGGTGACTTGTAGGCTAAGAATGGCTTGTTACATGATTGTAATTGATACTCATCAAATAGTTGACTGATTTGGTAATTTGTAAGCTCATAATGGCTTGTTACATGATTCTAAATTGATTCTCATCGAACAGTTGACTGATTTGGTGATTTGTAAGCTCAGAATGGCTTGTTATGTGATTGTAACTGATTCTCATTGAATGGTTGATCAATTCAACAATTTGTAAGCTCAAAATGGATTGATATGTGATTGCAGTTGTTTCTCATCAAACGATTGACTGATTTAGTGATTTTTAACCTTAGAATGGCTTCTTACATGATTGTAAATGATTCTCATCAAATGGTTGACCGATTCGATGATTTGTAAGTTGAAAATGGCTTGTTACATGATTGCAATTAATTCTCATTGAATGGTTGACCATTTTTGTGATTTGCAAGCTCAGAATGGCTTGTTACGTGATTGTAGCTTATTCTCATGTAATGGTTAACCGATTTGATGATTTGTAAGCTCAGAATGGCTTGTTACGTGATTGTAGCTGATTCTCATCAAATGGTTGACCGATTCAGTGATTTGTAAGCTAAGAATGGCTTGCTACATGATTGTAATTGATTCTCATTAAACAGTTGACCGATTCACTAATTTGTAAGCTCATAATGGCTTGTTACGTTATTGTAGTTGATTCTCATCGAACAGTTGCCTAACTCGGTGATTTGTAAGCTTAGAATGGCTTGTTACATGATTGTAGCTGATTCTCATCAAACAGTTGACCGAGTCAGTGATTTGTAAGCTTAGAATGGCTTGTTACATGATTGCAATTAATTCTCATCAAACGGTTGACTGATTCAGTGATTTGTTAGCTCACAATGGCTTGTTACGTGATTGTAATTGATTCTAATCTAATGGTTGATAGATTCGGTGATTTGTTAGTGCAAAATGGCTTGTTACGTGATTGTAGCTTAGAATGGCTTGTTACGTGATTGTAGCTTATTCTCATTGAATGGTTGATGGATTCAGTGATTTGTAAGGTCAAAATGGCTTGTTACGTGATTGTAGCTAATTCTCATTGAATAGTTGACCAATTCGATGATTTGTAAGCTAAGAATAACTTGTTACATGATTGTAATAGATTCTCATCGAATGGTTGACTGAGTCAGTGATTTCTAAGCTCATAATGGCTTGTTAAATGATTGTAGTTGATTCTCCTTGAACAATTGATTGATTCATTGATTTGTAAGCTCATAATGGCTTATTACTTTATTGTACCTAATTCTCATCGAACGGTTGCCTGATTTGGTGATTTGTAAGCTTACAATGGGTTGTTACATGATTGTAATTAATTCTCATCGAAGAGTTACCCGATTCGATCTTTTGTAAGGTCAGAATGGCTTGTTACGTGATTGTAATTAATTCTCATCGAACAGTTGACTGATTCGGTGATTTGTAAGCCCATAATGGCTTGTTACGTGATTGTAATTGATTCTCATCAAACAGTTAACTGATTCAGTGATTTGTAAGCTTAGAATGACTTGTTACATGATTGTAGCTGATTCTCATCAAACGGTTAACTGATTCAGTGATTTGTAAACTCAGAATGGCTTGTTACCTAGTGGTAATTGATTATCATCAAGCACTTGACCGATTTGATGATTTGTAAGGCCAGAATGGCTTGTTATGTGATTGTAATTGATTCTCGTCGAACGGTTGATCGAATTGGTGGTTTGTAAGCTTAGAATGGCTTGTTACGTCATTGTAAGTGATTCTCATCAAACAGTTGACTGATTCGGTGATTTGTAAGCTCAGAATGGCTTGTTATGTGATTGTAGCTAATTCTCATCAAACGAAAGACTGATTTGGTGATTTGTAAGCTTAGAATAGCTTGTTACATGATTGTAGCTAATTCTCATTGAATGGTTGACTGATTCCATTATTTGTAAGCTCAGAATGGCTTGTTACATGATTGTAGTTGATTCTCATCAAATGGTGGACCGATTCAGTGATTTGTAAGCTTAGAATGACTTGTTACATGATTGTAGCTGATTCTCATCAAACGGTTGTCCGATTCAATGATTTGTAAGCTCAGACTAGCTTATTACATGATTATAGCTGATTCTCATTGAACGGTTGATTGATTCTTTTATTTGTAAGCTCAGAATGGCTTGTTACATGATTGTAGTTGATTCTCATCGAACGGTTGACCGATTCAGTGATTTGTAAGCTAAGAATGGCTTGTTACATGATTATAGGTTATTTTCATCGAACAGTTCACCGATTCAGTGATTTGTAAGCTCAGAATGGCTTGTTACATTATTTTAGCTAATTATCACTGGATAGTTGACCGATTCAATGATTTGTAAGCTGAGAATGACTTGTTACATGATTGTAGATGATTCTCATCAAACGGTTGACTGATTTGGTAATTTTTAAGCTTAGAATGGCTTCTTACATGGATGTAAATGATTCTTATCAAAGGATTGACCAATTCGATGATTTGTAAGCTCAAAATGGTGTATTACATGATTGTACTTGATTCTGATTCAACGGTTGACCGATTCAGTGATTTGTAACCTCAGAATGGCTTGTTACATGTGTTACCCAAAATTTCCTATCATTCATTTTTTGGCCACAATCCTATTTTCCAAAAAATGTTCAAAGTTTGAAAGCCCTCTATGTTTTTTGGCCATACGGTTGTCACATGATCGTATAGGCCTTTTTCACCCTTTGCGATCATGCGACTAAGGGGTTTCTTCTTGCGCCCTGGCTTTTATTTTTATCACGGACTTATCCAGGCAGTCAGCAATGCGAGGTGGTGGTCAGTGGCTAACCTCCTACAGTTGGTCGCATGATCGCATGGGCCTTCCTGTCTGCATGCGATCATGCAACAAACTATCAATAGTTTTCATGGTTAACATCATGCAACAGGCAGTTTGTGGGGGTCCCATTTGAGATGATCAACGACTGCCGTGATTTCACGAAGGATCTGTCAGAGCCTTGCGAAATCGCGACAACCATTGATCTTTCCTTCTCTGCAGCGCTTCAAAGCTTTGGTGGGTCCAGTGCCACATTTTTTGATGTGGAAGTTTCTCATTGGCCAGAGGAAATGACTTGTTCTAATCTATCAAAGCGGGCCCAACGGACTTCCCAGAATGAGATCTAACGGTTATCGCATGATCGCAAGGAATATTCCTTGCCTTTGCGATCATGCACCCGCCGTTGATTTTATTCCGCTGTCACACCTTTGTCAGGTGGGTCCTCATTCGCTGACATGCTTGTTTCTCATTGGTCCATGTGCTGAGTTGGATTGTCTTTCAATGGGACCGTGTTAGAGCCTGCCGAGGTGTATGCTTACAGAGCAGTCAAGAATGAATAAGAGAATGACAAGTGGCAAGGTGGACCCAATTTTGTGGCTTCAGTCGCGTAATTGCCAAAAAGAACTAGGGTTAGTTAAAAAGTTAAGCGATTCAGCGACAAAAGAAAAATTGAAACCTGGGGTAAATACCGAGTTAGTTTTGCAGTCAAGTGCCGAGCCCGGGTAAAGAGGAAGGATCTGACGATCATGCTTTAAAGTAAGGTCAATTTTTTAATACTGACAGTCGATGAGAAATTTATGCGCCACCTCTGACCATTATATCAATTTTTAAAATTCAAATATCTCATAGTATCAGATTTTTGCAGTTATGGCGAGCCCGAGTTGCAGGAAGGTAGATGGATCATGGTGGCTAGATTTTTACAAGAATAAACATGAAGTGAACATGCGAACAAAATATATCTGATCTGCTGGGATATTTTCATGAACATTTATGGCCAGATTGGACTGAATTAGGGTTGGATATTTTATTGTAAACCTCGGTAGCCCTAATTGAGATATTTTTGATTCCTGCCTATGTGCAGGGTTGTATATATTGTTTTTTTTGGAGCTTTTGAGCTCAGAATTCACATTTTGTAAAAAGAGAAAGTCTTTTCTTGGAGAACTGTCTGTAGCATTTTTGCTCTCTATTTTTTCACATCTTGTAAGTTCTCATTGATAATACAAATGTTGTAAAGTATTCTATGACATGTTTTCCTGTCCTTATGCTTTCCTGTTTGGCTTATCTCTTATTGGATTGAAGTTTATGAATGCTTTTCAGTGATACTTAATTTTCCTGATCCCTTTTACTTTCAGCCTATATGTGCACTACTGTGTCTGATCCGATCTGAGTGAGTTGTGGGTATTCTTCAGCCCTTGTCATTCTGTCTCATTCCTGTGTCTTTTCCTGAAGAGAATGTCTGCTTGCAGGTCATAGGTTGTGTCCAATTTTTAGGCCCTCTTATGAAATACTGATGCAAGCCTATTCAGTAAGCTATGATATCCTAGACCTAAGTCTGTCACTGGTCTCATTCCTCTATACTGAGATCCAAACCCTAGTTTCGGTGCATCACCTAGTAGGATAGATTTGCTTTCAATCATTTCCCCTTCCATGCACTCTTTCTACCCCTTTCCCTCAAAAGTTTACTTTCATGTTAAGAGAAAATCAGGGTGATTATCCAAGAGGAACAAGCCTAGAATTCAGAGGTCTCATCTCGGTTAGCAAAAGGTCCCACAACCTTTAGATGATTCCCATGTTATACTGGATTATCAAGACTACGAGAGCTTGAGATCAGAGGCGCAAATTCAGTGTATAACAACATGATTGTAATTAATTCTCATGGAACAGGTGACCGATTCATTGATTTGTATGCTCAAAATGCCTTGTTATATAGTTGTAACTAATTCTCATTGAATAGTTGACCGATTCGGTTATTTGTAAGCCTAGAATGGCTTGTTACATGATTGTAATTCATTCTCATCAAACAGTTGACCGATTCAGTGATTTTTAAGCTCGGAATGGCTTATTACATGATTGTAATTGATTCTCATCGATGTGTTGATGGATTTGGTGATTTGTAAGCTCAAAAAGGCTTGTTACCTGATTGTAATTGATTCTGATTGAACGGTTTACTGATTCCATGATTTGTAAGCTCAGAATGGCTTGTTGCGTGATTGTAACTGTTTCTTATCAAATGGTTAACCGATTTGGTGATTTGTAAGCTCAGAATGGCTTGTTACGTGATTGTAGTTGATTCTCATCGAATGACTGACCAATTTGGTGATTTGTAAGCTCATAATGGCTTGCTACATGATTGTAACTAATTCTCATCGAACGGTTGACCAATTTAGTAATTTGTAAGCTCAAAATGGCTTATTACATGATTGCAATTGATTCTCATCGAACGGTAAACTTATTACATGATTGCAATTGATTCTCATCGAACAATTTACCGTTTCAGTGATTTGTAAGCTAAGAATGGCTTGTTACATGATTGTAGTTGATTCTCATCGAACGGTTGACCAATTTAGTAATTTGTAAGCTAAGAATGGCTTGTTACGTGATTGTAATTGATTCTCATCGAATGGGTTACCCAGTCAGTGATTTGTAAGATCAGAATGGCTTGTTACATGATTGTAGCTGATTCTCATTGAACGGTTGACTGATTCAGTGATTTATAAGCTCATAATGGCTTGTTACGTGATTGTAGATGTTTCTCATCGAATAGTTTATGATTCAATGATTTGTAAGCTAAGAATAGCTTGTTATGTGATTATAATTGATTCTCATTGAATGGTTGACTGATTCAGTGATTTCTAAGCTCCGAATGGCTTTTTACACGATTATAATTGATTCTCATCGAAGAGTTGACCGATTCGGTTATTTGTAAGGTAAGAATGGCTTGTTACATGATTGTAGCTAATTCTCATTGAATTGTTGACTGATTCGGTGATTTATATGCTCATAATGGCTTGTTACATGATTGTAGCTGATTCTCATCGAACAGTTGACTGATTCAGTGATTTGTAAGCTCAAAATGGCATGTTACATGAATGCAATTAATTCGCATCAAATGGTTGACTGATTCAGTCATTTGTAAGCTTAGAATAGCTTGTTACATCATTTTAATTGATTCTCATCAAACGGTTGACCGATTCAGTGATTTCTAAGCTCAGAATGGCTTGTTACGTGAGTATAGCTGATTCTCACCGAATGGTTGACCGATTCGGTGATTTGTAATCTCAAAATGGCTTCTTACCTAATTGTAAATGACTCTCATCAAACGGTTGACCGATTCGATGATTTGTAAGCTTAGAATGGCTTGTTATGTAATTGTAATTGATTTTCATCGAATGGTTGACCGTTTTGGTGATTTGTAAGCTCAGAATGGCCATTTACGTGATTTTAGCTGATTCTCATCGAATGGTTGACCAATTAAGTAATTTGTCAGCTCAAAATGGCTTTTTACATGATTACAATTGATTCTCATATAATGGTTGACTATTCCAGTGACTTGTAAGCTCGGAGTGGCTTGTTACATGATTGTAGCTGATTCTCATTGAACGGTTGATAGATTGAGTGATTTGTAAGCTAAGAATGGCTTGTTACATGATTGTAATTGATTCTCACTGAATGGTTGACTGATTTGGTAATTTGTACACTCAGAATGGCTTGTTACATGATTGTAATTGAATCTCATAGAAAGGTTGACTGATTTGTTGATTTGTAAGCTCAGAATGGCTTTTTACATGATTGTAACTGATTCTCATCGAACAGTTGACCGATTCAATGATTTAAAAGCTTAGAATCACTCGTTACATGATTGTAGGTGATTCTCATCAAACGATTGACTAGTTCGATGATTTGTAAGCTCAGAATGGCTTCTTCCGTGATTGTAAATGATTCTCATCAAACAGGTGACCGATTTAGTGATTTGTAAGCTCATAATGACTTGTTATGTGATTGCAATAATTGATTCTCATTGGACGATTTCCCGATTCAGTGATTTGTAATCTCAAAATGGCATCTTATGTGATTGGAGATGATTCTCAATGAACAGTTGATCGATTCGGTTATTTCTAAGCTTAGAATGGCTTGTTATGTGATTGTAATTGATTCTCATCGAACGGTTGACCGATTCAGTGATTTGTAAGCTTAGAATGGCTTGTTATGTGATTGTAATTGATTCTCATTGAACGGTTGATAGATTCGGTGATTTGTAAGCTCAAAATGGGTTGTTCCATGATTGTAATTGATTCTCATCGAATAGTTAACCGATTTAGTGATTTGTAAGCTAAGAATGGCTTGTTACATTATTGTAGCTGATTCTCATTGAACGGTTGACTAATTCAGTGATTTGTAAGCTCAGAATGGTTTGTTACGTGATTGTAGCTGATTCTCATAGAACGGTTGACAAATTCGGTGATTTGTAAGCTCCGAATGGCTTGTTACATTATTGCAATTGATTATTATTGAACGGTTGACTGAATCGATGATTTGTAAGCTCAGAATGGGTTGTTACGTGATTGTAGCTGATTCGCATCGAACGGTTGACTGATTCAGTGATTTGTAAGCTCAGAATGGCTTGTTACATGATTGTAGTTGAGTCTCATGGAACAGGTGACCGATTTATAGGCTCAGGATGGCTTGTTACATGATTGTAGCTGATTCTCATCAAACAGTTGACCGATTTGGTGATATCTATGCTTAGAATGGCTTGTTATCTGATTGTAATTAATTCTCATCAAACGGTTGACCGATTCATTGATTTGTAAGCTTAGAATGACTTATTACGTGATTGTAATTGATTCTCATTGAACGGTTGACTGATTTGGTGATTTGTAAGCTCAGAATGGCTTGTTACGTGATCGTAGCTGATTCTCATTAAATGGTTGACTGATTCGGTGATTTGTAAGCTCAGAATGGCTTGTTACGTTATTGTAGTTGATTCTCATGGAATGGTTGACCGATTCAATCATTTGTAAGCTTAGAATGACTTGTTATGTGATTGTAGTTCATTCTCATCGAACGGTTGACTGATTCGGTGATTTGTAAGCATACAATGTGTTGTTACATGATTGTAATTTATTCTCATTGAATGATTGACCTATTTAGTGATTTCTAAGCTAAGAATGGCTTGCTACATGATTGTAGCTAATTCTCATCGAACAGTTGACTGATTCAGTGATTTGTAAGCTCAGAATAGTTTTTTATGTGATTGTAATTGATTCTCATAGAACAGTTGACCAATTCGGTAATTTGTAAGTAGAGAATGGCTTGTTACGTGATTGTAATTGATTCTCATCGAACAGTTGACCGATTCAGTGATTTGTAAGCTTAGAATGGCTTGTTACATGATAGTAATTGATTCTCATCGAATGGTTGATCGATTCATTGATTTGTAAGCTCAAAATGGCTTGTTACGTGTTTGTAGCCGATTCTCATCAAACAGTTGACCGATTTGATGATTTGTAAGCTTAGAATTGCTTGTTACATGATTGTAATTGATTCTCATCGAATGGTTGACTGATTCAGTGATTTGTAAACTCAGAATGGCTTGCTACATGATTGTAGCTGATTCTCACCAAATGGTTGACCAATTCCATGATTTGTAAGCCTATAATGGCTTCTTACATGATTGTAAATGATTCTCATCGAACAGTTGACCGATTCGGTGATTTGTAAGCTCAGAATGCCTTGTTACGTCATTGTAGCTAATTCTCATCAAACGGTTGACCGATTCGGTAATTTGTAAACTCAAAATGGCTTGTTACGTGATTCTAGATGAGTCTCATAGAATAGTTGACTGATTTAGTGATTTGTAAGCTCAGAATGGCTTGTTACATGATTGTAATTGATTCTCATCAAACAGTTGAGCGATTCATTGATTTGTAAGCTTAGAATGACTTGTTACATGATTGTAATTGATTCGCATCGAATGGTTGACCAATTTCATGATTTGTAAGCTCAGAATGGCTTGTTATGTGATTGTAGCTGATTCTCATCAAACAGTTGACCAATTCAGTGATTTGAAAGCTCAGAATGACTTGTTACATGATTGGAATTGATTCTGATCGAATAGTTGACCGATTCAGTGATTTGAAAGCTCAGAATGGCTTGTTACATGATTGTAATTGATTCTCATCGAACGGTTGACCAATTCAGTGATTTGTAAACTCAGAATGGCTTGTTACGTGATTCTAGCTAAGTCTCATAGAATAGTTGACTGATTCAGTGATTTGTAAGCTCAGAATGGCTTGTTACATGATTGTAATTGATTCTATCAAATGGTTGACTGATTTATTTATTTATAAGCTCACAATGCCTTGTTACATGATTGTAATTGATTCTCATCGAACGGTTAACCGATTCATTGATTTGTAAGCTCAGAATGGCTTGCTACATGATTGTAGTTGATTCTAATCGAATGGTTGACCATTTCAGCGATTTAGGTCAGAATGGCTTGTTACATTATTGTAGCCGATTCTCATCGAACAATTGACCGATTCAATGATTTGTAAGCTCACAAGGGCTTGTTACGTGATTGTAGCTGATTGTCATCAAATAGGTGACCGATTCAGTGATTTGTAAGCTTAGAATGGCTTCTTATGTTACTATAAATGAGTCTCATCGAACAGTTGACTGAATCGGTGATTTATAAGCTCAAAATGGCTTCTTACATGATTGCAATTGATTCTCATCAAACGGTTGACCATTTCAGTGATTTGTAAGCTCATAATGACTTCTTGCATGATTGTAGCTTATTCTCATCGAACGATTGACTGATTTAGTGATTTGTCAGCTCAAAACGGCTTGTTACGTGATTCTAGCTGATTCTTATTGAACAGATGACCGATTCAGTGATTTGTAAGCTCATAATGGCTTGTTACGTGATTGTAGCTGATTTGTAAGGTCATAATGGCTTGTTATGCGATTGTAGCTGATTCACGTAAAATGGTTGAACAATTCAGTGATTTAAAAGCTCATCATGGCTCTTCACGTGATTGTAGCTGATTTTCATCAATCAGTTGACCGATTCAGGGATTTGTAAGCTCAAAATGGCTAGTTACATGATTGTAGCTGATTCTCATCGAACGGTTGACCGATTCATTGATTTGTAAGCTCAAAATGGCTTGTTACGTAATTGGAGATGACTCTCATCGAATGGTTAACCGATTCAATGATTTGTAAGCTAAAAATGGCTTGTTACATGATTGTAGTTGATTCTTATCGAACAGCTAACCGATTCATTGATTTGTAAGCTCAGAATGACTTGTTACATGATTGTAGTTGATTCTTATTGAACGGTTGACCGATTTGGTGATTTGTAAGCTCAGAATGGCTTGTGACATGTTTTTAATTGATTCTCATTGAACAGTTGACCGATTCAGTGATTTGTAAGCTCAGAATGGCTTGTTACATGATTGTAGCTAATTCTCATCGAATGGTTGACCCATTCGATGATTTATAAGCTCAAAATGGCTTGTTACATGATTGTAGATGATTCTCATCAAACGGTTGACCAATTAGGCTATTTGTAAGTTCAGAATAGCTTGTTACATGATTGTAGCTGATTCTTATCAAACGGCTGACCAATTCATTTTGTTTGTAAGCTTAGAATGGCTTGTTATGTGATTGCAGCTGATTCTCATCGAACGGTTGACCAATTTGGTGAGTTGTAAGCCCAGAATGGCTTTTCACATGATTGTAGCTAATTCTCATCAAACGGTTGACTGATTTGGTGATTTGCAAGCTCAGAATGGCTTGTTACATGATTGTAATTAATTCTCATTGAACAGTTGGCCGATTCGGTGATTTGTAAGCTTAGAATGGCTTTTTACGTGATTGTAGTAGATTCTAATCGAAAGATTGACTGAGTCAGTGATTTGTAAGCTCAGAATGGCTTGTTATGTGATTGTAATTGATTCTCATCGAATGGTTGATCGATTCGCTAATTTGTAAGATCATAATAGCTTGTTTCATGATTATAATTGATTCTCATCGAATGGTTGATCGATTCGGTGATTTTTAAGCTCAGAATGGCTTGTTACGTGATTGTAATTGATTCTCATCGAAGTGTTGACCGATTCGGTGATTTGTAAGCTCAGATTGGCTTGTTACGTGATTGTAGCTGATTCTCATCGAACGGTTGACCGATTCAATAATTTGTAAGGTAAGAATGGCTTTTTACGTAATTGTAATTGATTCTCATCGAACGGTTGACCAAGTTAGTGATTTGTAAGATTAGAATGCCTTGTTACGTGATTGTAGCTGATTCTCATCGAACGATTGACCGGTTCGGTGACTTGTAAGCTTAGAATGACTTGTTACATAATGTTAATTGATTTTCACCAAACGGTTGACCGATTCGGTGATTTGTAAGCTCAGAATGCCTTGTTACATCATTGTAAATTTATTCTCATCGAACGGTTCACTAATTTGGTGATTTGTAAGTTAAGAATGGCTTGTTACATGATTGTAGCTAATTCTCATCGAACTGTTGATCGATTCAGTGATTTGTAAGGTCAGAATGCCTCGATACCTATTTACAGTTGATTCTCATCAAACGGTTGACCGATTCCATGATTTATAAGCTCAGAATGGCTTCTTACGTGATTATAAATGATTTGTAAGTTCAGAATGTGTTGTTATGTTATTGTAGCTGATTCTAATCGAACAGTTGACCGATTCAATGATTTGTAAGCTTAGAATGGCCTTTTAATGATTGTAGCTAATTCTCAATGAATGGTTGACCGATTCAGTGATTTGTAAGCTCAGAATAGCTTGTTACATGATTGTAACTAATTCTCATTGAACGGTTAAATGATTGAGCGATTTGTAAGCTAACAATGGTTTGTTACATGATTGTAATTTATTCTCATTGAACGGTTGACTGATTCGGTGATTTGTAAGCTCAGAATGGCTTGTTACATGATTGTAATTGATTCTCATAGAATGGTTGACTGATTCAGTGATTTGTAAGCTAAGAACAACTTTTTATGTGATTATAGTTAATTCTCATTGAACGGTTGACCGATTCGGTGATTTGTAAGCTCAAAATGGCTTGTTATGTGACTGTAGTTGATTCTTAGTGAACGGTCGACCGATTTGATGATTTGTAAGCTAAGAATGGATTGTTACAAGAATGTAATTGTTTCTCATCAAATAGTTGACCGATTCAGTGATTTGTAAACTCAAAATGGGTTGTTATGTGATTGTGGCTGATTCTCATTGGACGGTTGACCATTTCAGTGATTTGTAAGATAAGAATAGCTTGTTACGTGATTGTCATTGATTCTCATCGGATGGTTGATCGATTCGGTGATTTGTAAGCTCAAATTGGCTTGTTACATGATTGTAGCTAATTCTCAAATGGTTGACTGATTCGGTGATTTGTAAGGTCAAAATGGCTTGTTATGTGATTGTATCTCATTCTCATTGAACGGTTGGCCGATTCGATGATTTGTAAGCTAAGAATGGCTTGTTAGGTGATTGTAATTGATTCTCATCGAACGGTTGACTGATTTGGGGATTTGTAAGCTCAAAATGGCTTGTTACGTGATTGTAGCTGATTCTCATCAAATGGTTGACTAACACAATGATTTTTAAGCTGAGAATGGCTTGTTACATGATTATAGCTGATTGTCATCAAATAGTTGACAGATTCGATGATTTGTAAGCTCAGAATGGCTTGTTACGTGATTGTTGCTGATTCTCATCAAACGGTTGACTGATTCGATGATTTGTTAGCTAAGAATGGCTTGTTACATGATTGTAAATGATTCTGATCAAACAGTTGACCTATTTTGTGATTTGTAAGCTCAAAATGGCTTGTTACGTGATTATAGCTGATTCTCCTCGAACGGTTGACCGATTCGGTGGTTTGTAAGCTCAGAATGGCTTGCTACATAATTGTAGTTGATTCTCCTTGAACGGTTACCTGATTCAGTGATTTGTAAGGTTAGACTGGGTTGTTACATGATTGTAATTGATTCTCATCAAACAGTTTCTTGATTCAGTCATTTGTAAGCTTAAAATGGCTTGTTATGTGATTGTAATTAATTCTTAATGAAGGGTTGACCGAATCGGTGATTTGGAAGCACAGAATGGTTTGTTACATGATTGTAATTGATTCTCATCCAACGGTTGACCAAATCAGTGATTTGTAAGCTTAGAATGGCTTGTTACATGATTGTAGCTTACTCTCATCAAATAGTTGACCGAATCAGTGATTTGTAACCTCAGAATGGCCTTTTACATGATTGTAATTGATTCTCCTCGAATAGTTGACCGATTCAGTGACTTGTAAGCTTAGAATAGTTTGTTACATGATTGTAGATAATTCTTATCGAACAGTTGAATGATTTGGTGATCTATAAGCTCATAATGGTTTGTTACGTGATTGGAGATGATTCTCATTGATCAGTTTACTGATTTGGTGATTTGTATGCTCAGAAAGGCTTGTTACATGATTGTGATTGATTCTCATCAAACAGTTGACCCATTTGATGATTTGTAAGCTTAGAATGACTTATTACATGATTGTAATTCATTCTCATCGAACGGTTGATCAATTCAGTGATTTGTAAGCTCATAATGGCTTGTTACATGATTGTAGTTGATTCTTATCAAATAGTTGACCAATTCACTGATTTGTAAGCTCAAAATAGCTTGTTACGTGATTGGAGATGATTCTCATTGAACGGTTGACTGATTCAATGATTTGTAAGCTCAAAAAGGCTTGTTACATGATTGTAATTGATTCTCAATGAACGGTTGACCGATTCAATGATTTGTAAGGTCAGAATGGCTTATTACATGATTGTAATTGATTCTCATTGAACGGTTGACCGATTTGGTGATTTGTAACCTCAGAATGGCTTGTTACATGATTGAAATTTATTCTGATCGAATGGGTGACTAATTCCATGATTTGTAACATCAGAATGCCTTGTTACATGATTGTAATTGATTATGATTGAATCGTTGACCGATTCGGTGATTTCTGTGCTCAGAATGACTTGTTAGGTGATTGTAACTGATTCTCATCGAACGGTTGACCAATTTGGTGATTTGTAAGCTCAAAATAGCTTGTTACATGATTGTAGTTGATTCTCATCGAACGGTTGAATGATTTGGTGATTTGTAAGCTCAGAATAGCTTGTTACATGATTGTAGCTGATTCTCACTTAACGGTTGACTAATTCCATTATTTGTAAGCTGAGAATGGCTTGTTACATGATTGTAGTTGATTCTCATCAAATAGTTGATCGATTCCATGATTTGTAAGTACAAATGTCTTGTTATATGATTGTAATTGATTTTATTTGAACGGTTGACCGATTTGGTGATTTTTAAGCTCAAAATAGCTTATTAAATGATTGTAATTCATTCTCATCCAACAGTTGATTGATTCGATGATTTGTAAGCTTAGAATGGCCTGTTACATGATTGTAGTTGATTCTCATAGAATGGTTCACTGATTCAATGATTTGTAACCTCAGAAGGGCTTGTTACGTGATTGTAGCTGATTCTGATCAAATGGTTGACCGATGATTTGGTGATTTGTAAGATCAAAATGGCTTCTTACGTGATTGTAAATGATTTTCATTGAAGGGTTGACCGATTTGGTGATATGCAAGGTCAAAATGGCTTGTTACGTGATTGTAGTTGATTCTCATCGAACAGTTGACCGATTCAGAGATTTGTAAGCTCAGAATGGCCATATACATTTTTGTAGCTGATTCTCATCAAATGGTTGATCGATTGAGTAATTTGTAAGCTCAAAAAGGCTTGTTACATGATTACAATTTATTCTCATCGAACAGTTGACCATTTCGGTGATTTGTAAGCTCAAAATTTCTTGTTATGTGATTGTAGCTAATTCTCATCGAACGGTTGACCAATTTGGTGATTTGTAAGCTTAGAATGGCTTGTTACATGATTGTAGCTAATTCTCATAGAATGGTTGACCGATTCGGTGATTTCTACAGTCAGAATGGCTTGTTACATGATTGCAATTGATTATGATCAAACGGTTCATCGATTCGATAATTTGTAAGCTTATAATAGCTTGGTACGTGATTGTAGCTGATTCTCATCGAAAGGTTGATCGATTCGGTAATTTGTAAACTCAAAATGGCTTGTTACATGATTGCAATTGATTCTCATCGAACAGTTGACTGTTTCAATGATTTATAAGCTCAAAATTGCTTGTTACATGATTGTAGCTAATTCTCATCGAACGGTTGACCGATTCAGTGGTTCATAAGCTAAGAATGGCTTGTTACATGTTTGTAATTGATTCTTATCGAATGGTTGACCGATTCGGTGATTTTTTAGCTCAGAATGGCTTGTTACATGATTGTAGCTGATTCTCATAGAACGGTTGATTGATTCAGTAATTTGTAAGCTTAGAAAAGCTTGTTATGTGATTGTAGCTAATTCTCATCGAATGGTTCATTGATTTGGTGATTTGTAACCTAAGAATGGCTTGTTATGTGATTGTAGCTGATTGTCACTGAGCGGTTGACCGATTCAGTGATTTGTAATCTCAGAATGGCTTGTTAAGTGATTGTAATTGATTCTCATTGAATGGTTGACTGATTCAGTGATTTATAAGCTTAGAATGGCTTGTTACATGATTGTAGCTAATTCTCATCCAACGGTTGACCGATTCATTTATTTGTAAGCTTAGAATGGCTTGTTACATGATGGTAGCTGATTCTCATCAAACGTTTGAATGATTCGATGATTTGTAAGCTCACAATGGCTTGTTACATGATTCTAGCTGATTCTAATTGAATGATTAACCGATTCAGTTATTTGTAAGCTCAAAATGGCTTGTTACATGATTCCAGCTAATTCTCATCGAATAGTTGACCAATTCAATGATTTGTAAGCCCAGAATGGCTTGTTAAATGATTGTAATTGATTCTCATCAAATGATTGATTGATATTATAATTTGTAAGCTCAGAATACCTTGTTACATGATTGTAGCTAATTCTCCTCAAACAGTTGACTGATTTGATGATCTGTAAGCTCATAATGGATTCTTACATGATTGTAGCTTATTCTCATCCAATAGTTGACCAATTCAGTGATTTGTAACCTCAAAATGGCTTGTTACATGATTATAGATGATTCTCATTCTGAGGTTCAGAATGGCTTACAATCTCATAACAAGCTAGTCTAAAGTTCTAGATCATCGAATCGGTCAATCATTCGCTAAGAATGAGCTACAATGACATAATAATCCATTCTGATGTTGTAGATCACTGAATCAGTCAATTGTTCACTAAGAATGAGCTACAATGTCATAAGAAGCCATTCTAATGTTCTAGATCACTGAATCGATCAATCATTCTCTAAGAATGAGCTACAATCTCATAACAAGCCATTCTAAAGTTCCAGATCATCGAATCGGTCAATCATTTGCTGAGAATGAGCTACAATGTCATAACAAGTTATTCTGATGTTCTAGATCATTGAATCGGTCAATCATTCACTAAGAATGACCTTAAATGTCATAACAAGCTATTTCAAGGTTCCAGATTGCTGAATCAGTCAATCATTCACTGAGAATGAGCTACAATCTCATAAAAAACCATTTTGAAGTTCTAGATTGCTGAATCGGTCAATCATTCACTGAGAATGAGGTACAATGTCATAATAAGCCATTTTGAGGTTCCAGTTTGGCAAATCGGTCAATCATTCATTAAGAATGAGCTAAAATTTTATAATAAGCCATTCTAAGGTTCCAAATCACTGAATCGGTCAATCATTCACTAAAAATGAGCTACAATCTCATAACAAGTTGTTTTGAAGTTCCAAATCACCGAATTGGTCAATCATTCACTAAGAATGATGTACAATATCATAACAAGCCATTATGTGGTTCTAGATCACTAAATTAGTCAATCATTCACTGAGAATGATCTACAATCCCATAACAAGCCAATCTGAAGTTCCAGATCATTGAAATTGTCAATCATTCGCTAAGAATGAGCTACAATGTCATAATAAGCCATTATGATGTTCTAGATTGCCAATTGGTCAATCATTCCCTAAAAATGAGCTACAATCTCATAACAAGCCATTCTAAAGTTTCAGATCATGGAATCGGTCATTCATTCGCTAAGAATGAGCTACAATGTCATAATAAGCCATTCTGAGGTTCCAAATCACTGAATCGGTCAATCATTCACTGAGAATGGGCTACAATCTCATAACAAGTTGTTCTGAAGTTCCAGATTATAGAATCGGTCAATCATTCGCTAAGAATGAGTTACAATGTTATAATAAGACATTCTGAGGTTCCAGATCACCGAATCGGTCAACCATTCACTAAGAATGACCTACAATATCATAATAAACAATTCTTAGGTTCCAGTTTGTTGAATCAATCAATCATTCACTGAGAATGAGCTACAATCTCATAACAAGCCATTCTGAAGGTCCAAATTGCCAAATCGATCAATCGTTCACTAAGAATGAGCTACAATGTCATAACAAGCCATTCTGACTTTCTAGATCACTGAATTAGTCAATCATTCACTGAGAATGACCTACAATCTCATAACAAGCCATTTTGAAGTTTGACATCGCCGAATCGGTCAATCATTCGCTAAGAATGAGCTACAAAGTCATAATAAGCCATTCTGATGTTCTAGATCACCGAATCAGTCAATCATTCACTAGGAATGAGCTACAATGTTATAAAAGAGCCATTCTAATGTTCTAGATCACTGAATCGGTCAATCGTTCACTAAAAATGAGCTACAATCTCATAACAAGCCATTCTGAAGTTCTATATTGCTGAATCGGTGAATTGTTCACTGAGAATGAGCTACAATGTCATAACAAGCCCTTGTGAAGTTTGAGATTGTGGAATCGGTCAATCATTCACTAAGAATGAGCTACAATGTCATAAGAAGCCATTCTGAGTTCCAGATCACCGAATCGATCAATCGCTCACTAAGAATGAGCTTCAATGCCATAATAAGCCATTATGAGGTTCCAGATTGTTGAATAGGTCAATCTTTCACTCATAATGAGCTACAATCTCATAGCAAGCCATGCTAAAGTTCTAGATGTCCAAATCGGTCAATTGTTCGCTAAGAATGAGTTACAATGTCATAACAAGCTATTCTAAGATTTTAGATTCTTGAATCAGTCACTCGTTCACTGAGATTGAGCTACAAGCTCATAACAAGCCATTCTAAGGTTGCACATCATTGAATCAGTCAATCATTCACTAAGAATGAGCTACAATGTCATAATAAACCATTCTATGGTTCGAGATCACTAAATCGATCAATTGTTCACTAAGAATGAGCTACAATCTCATAACAAGCCGTCCTAAAGTTCTAGATCCTGAAATCGGTCAATCATTTGCTAAGAATGAGCTACAATGTTATAACAAGCCATTTTGAGGTTCGAGATCACTGAATCAATCAATCATTCACTAAGAATGAGCTACAAAGTCATAACAAGTCATTCTAAAGTTCCACATCACCGAATCAGTCAATCATTTGCTAAGAATGAGCTACAATCTCATAATAAGCCATTATGAGGTTGCAGATTGTTGAATCGGTCAATCGTTCACTAAGAATGAGCTACAATCTCATAACAACCTATTCTGAAGTTCTAGATCACTGAATCAGTTAATCATTTGCTAAGAATGAGCTACAATGTCATAACAAGCCATTCTAAGGTTCTAGATTGCTGAATCGGTCAATCGTTCATTGAGAATGACCTATAATCTCATAACAATGTTGACTTGGTGGTCAGCACCTCCTTGGAGATTCATGACATGGCTTAACCACCTCACGTGGATCAGGTTAAATCTGGCATTTGTATCGAGCATTGACAGTTTGAGCTTTTGGTGCAATGGAAAATGATTCCAACAATTGGTATCAGAGCCTTAGGTCACAGGTTCGAGTCTCCCTTCAGTGGGTGCTGAGGGGGAGATTGTTGACTTGGTGGTCAGCACCTCCTTGGAGATTCGTGACATGGTTTAACCGCCTCCCATGGATTAGGTTAAATCTAGCATTTGTATTGGGCATTGACAGTTTGAGCTTTTGGTGCAATGGCAAATGATTCCAACAAACAAGTCTTTCGTAAGTTCCAGATCGCCGAATCAGTTAATCATTCGCTAAGAATGAGTTACAATGTCATAGTAAGGCATTTTTATGTTTTAGATTTTTGAATCGGTCAATCATTCACTTAGAATGAGCTACAATGTCATAACAAGCCATTCTGATGTTCTAGATCATTGAATCAGTCAATCATTCACTAAGAATGAGCTACAATCTCATAACAAGTCATTCTGAAGTTCAAGATCATAGAATTAGTCAATCATTCATTGACAATAAGCTACAATGTCATAACAAGTCATTCAGAAGTTCCAGATCACGGAATCGGTCAATCATTTGCTAAGAATGAGGTACAATGTTATAATAAGACATTCTGAGGTTCTAGATCACCGAATCAGTCAATTGTTCACTAAGAATGAGCTATAATGTCATAATAAACAATTTGGATGTTCTAGTTCGTTGAATCGATCAATCATTCATTGAGAATGAGCTACAATCTCATAACAAAGCATTCTAAAGGTCTAGATTGCCAAATCAATCAATCATTCGCTAAGAATGAGCTATAATGTCATAACAAGCCATTTCAAGGTTCAAAATCACCGAATCAATTAATCATTTGCTAAGAATGAGCTACAATCTCATAAAAAGCCATTCTGAAGTTCCAAATCACCGAATCACTCAATCATTTGCTAAGAATAAGCTACAATATCATAATAAGCCATTCTGATGTTCTAGATCTTTGAATTGGTCAATCATTCGCTAAGAATGAGTGATAATTTCATAACAGGCCATTCTGATGTTCTAGATAGCCAAATTAGTCAATCATTAACTAAGAATTAGCTACAATCTCATAACAAGCCATTCTGAGGTTCCAGATCACCAAATCGGTCAATTGTTCGCTAAGAATGAGCTACAATGTCATAATAAACCATTCTGATGTTCCAAATTGCTGAATTGGTCAATCATTCACTGAGAATGAGCTATTATCTAATAACAAGCTATTCTAAAGTTCCAGATCACATAATCGATCAATCGTTTGTTAAGAATAAGCTACAATGTCATAATAAGCCATTCTCAGGTTCTCGATTGCTAAATCTATCAATCATTCACTAAGAATGAGCTACAATCTCATAACAAGCCATTCTAAAGTTCCAGATCACCGAATCAGTCAATCGTTCACTAAGAATGAGATACAATGTTATAATAAGCCATTCTGAGGTTCCAGATTACTGAATCGGTCAATCATTTACTAAGAATGAGCTACAATCTCATAACAAGCCATTCTAAAGTTCTAGATCACAGAATCGGTCAATCGTTCGCTAAGAATGACATACAATGTCATAATAAGCTATTCTGAGGTGCTAGATCACTAAATCGGTCAATCATTCGCTAAGAATGAGCTACAATCTCATAACAAGCTATTTTGAAGTTCTAGATCACCGAATTGGTCAATCGTTTGCTAAGAATAAGCTACAATGTCATAATAAGCCATTTTGAAGTTCCAGATCATTGAGTCGGTCAATCATTCACTAAGAATGAGCTAAAATGTCATAATAAGATATTCTGAGGTTCTAGATCACTGAATCGGTCAATCGTTCACTAAGAATAAGCTACAATCTTATAAAGAGCCATTCTAAAGTTCTAGATCATTGAATCGGTTAGTCATTCGCTAAGAATGAGCTACAATGTCATAACAAGCCATTCCAAGGTTCCAAATTGCTGAATCGATCAATCATTCACTGAGAATGAGCTACAATCTCATAACCAGCCATTCTGAAGTCCCAGATTGCTGAATTGGTCAATCATTCGCTACAATGTCATAATATGCCATTCTGAGGTTCCAAATACTTGAATCAGTCAAGCGTTCGTTGAGAAGGAGCTACAATCTTATAACAAGTCATTCTAAAGTTCTAGATCATCGAATCAGCCAATCATTCACTAAGAATGAGCTACAATATCATAACAAGCCATTATGAGGTATTAGATCACTAAATCGGTCAATTGTTCGGTGAGAATGAGCTACAATCTGATAACAAGCCATTCTGAAGTTCTAGATCACCAAATTAGTTAATCATTTGCTAAGAATGAGCTACAATGTTAGAATAAGCCATTCTGATGTTCTTGATCCCTGAATCAATCAAATGTTCACTAAGAATGAGCTACAATGTAACAAGCCATTCTAATGTTATAGATCACCGAATCAGTCAATTATTGACTAAGAATGAGCTACAATCTCATAACAAGCCATTCTGAAGTTCCAGATTATTGAATTGGTCAATTGTTCATGAAGAATGAGCTACAATGTCATAATAAGCCATTATGAGGTTTTACAGCGCTGAATCGATCAATCGTTTAGTTAGAATGAGCTACAATCTCATAACAAGCCATTCTAAAGTTTCATATCGCTGAATTGGTCAATCATTCACTAAGAATGAGCTACAATGTAACCAACCATTCTAATGTTCTAGATTGTAGAATCGGTCAATCGTTTGCCAAGAATGAGCTACAATGTCATAATAAGCCATTATGACATTCCAGATCACTGAATAGGCCAATGATTCACTAAGAATGAGCTAAAATGTCATAATAACTCATTCTGAGGTTCTATATCACTAAATCGGTCAATCATTTGCTGAGAATGAGCTACAATCTCATAACAAGAAATTCTAAAGTTCCAGATCACCGAATCAGTTAGTCATTCACTAAGAATGAGCTACAATGTCATAACAAGCCATTCCTAGGTTCCAAATCATTGAATCGGTCAATCATTCATTGAGAATGAGCTACAATCTCATAACAAGCCATTCTTAAGTTCCAGATCACCGAATCAGCCAATCATTTACTAAGAATGAGCTACACTATAATAACAAGCCATTCTGATGTTCTAGATTGCCGAATCGGTCAATCAATTGCTAAGAATGAGCTACAATGACATAACAAGACATTCTAATGTTCTAGATCACCAAATCAGTCTATTATTCACTAAGAATGAGGTACAATCTAATCACAAGCCATTTTAAATTTCCAGATTGCCAAATCAGTCAATTGTTCACTAAGAATGAGCTATAGTGTCATAACAAGCCATTTTGATGTTCAAGATCATTGAATCGGTCAATTGTTCGCTAAGAATGAGCTACAATCTCATAACAAGCTATTCTGAAGTTCCAGATCGTCGAATCGGTCAATCATTTGCTAAGAATGAGCTACAATGTCATAATAAGCCATTCTAAGGTTTCAGATCGCTGAATCAGTCAATCGTTTGATGAGAATGAGCTACAATCTCATAAAAAGATGTTCTAAAGTTTCAGATCACATAATCGGTCAATCGTTCACTAAGAATGACCTACAATATCATAATAAGCTATTCTGAGGTTCTAGATTGCTGAATCGGTCAATCATTCACTAAGAATGAGCTACAATCTCATAACAAGCCATTCAAAAGTTCCCGATCACTTAATCAGTTAATCGTTTACTAAGAATGAGCTACAATGTCATAATAAGCCATTCCTGAGGTTTCAGATCATTGAATCGGTCAATTGTTCACTAAGAATAAGCTACAATGTCATAATAAGCCATTCTAAGGTTCTAGATCGCTGAATCATTCAATCATTTGCTAAGAATAAGCTACAATCTCATAACAAGCCATTCTGAAGTTCCAGATCATCGAATCGGTTAGTCATTCGCTAAGATTGAGCTATAATATCATAACAAGCCATTCTGAGGTTCCAAATCACTGAATTGGTCAATCATTCTATGAGAATGAGCTACAGTCTCATAACTAGCCATTCTGAAGTTTCAGATCACCAAATTAGTCAATCGTTCACTACAATGTCATAATAAGCCATTATGAGGTTCCAGATACTTAAATCGGTCAATCATTTGCAGAGAATGAGCTACAATCTCATAACAAGTCATTCTGAAGTTCTAGATCATGAAATCGGTCAATCATTCGCTAAGAATGGGCTATAATGTAACAAGCCATTCTAATGTTCTAGATCACTGAATCGGTCAATTATTTGCTAAGAATGAGCTACAATCTTATAACAATCCATTTTGAAGTTCCAGATCACCGAATCGG
>BSBK01001108.1:600000-873215 GCA_027943335.1 Chamaecyparis obtusa | reverse complement strand
TAAACAATTTTTTAATTTTTTGGAGGGTTGTGAGAGCGATTTGCCCTTTTTTTTCCATTCTTGCCACACAAGATGATACACAATACCCCTATTTGAAAACCTAAAGCTAAGGCATAATAATTTAATAATCATAAGCAAGGGGAGAAGCCTAAGTAATGATCCTAGAAATCATCAATATGTATGATACATATATAAACCATCAAATTACATCATCATCAAGTTTGAATATAAGCAGCATAGCATCATAACTAGTCCATCACACCATCAAAGTCTTGAAAGACCCTCAACACATAAATAGAGATGAAAACACATAGAAGGATGCCACTAACCATAAACCAATATACCTAACAACATCAATATGTCTATAAGATATAAATCATCCATAACATCATCAAGTATTGAGATATGAAGTGATAACAAATAAGCTACCATAGTAGATTAGAAAAGTACCTTTACATATACACCTAATGCAATGTTACACTCATATTTGCAAAAAGGAAACCATGAAATGATTTTACAACATCCAATAGATTTATCCCAATAGTATCTAAGTATAAGCTCATTATCATAATACCTACTTGGTTGTGTTAGGTTTAGAGAGGTATTACAAGGAAGACCTTCACAACTAAGGTATTATCATCAAGACATGGTACATCTCAATCTCTAGAGAAACATGAAGAGAGTGCTTTCTTTTATATCTCATTGTATTCAATCCATACATAATACATCACACACTACTTTTCATCAACACTTAACATAACAATAACACATAGAATAAGAATACCATAGCCCTTAGGAGGGTAATGACTATGGGATCTCAATAGATGAAACTTATGGTAGATTGAGTGACAACCACAAGCTATGTCCAAAAGAAAATCCAAGGAATCGCAAATCTCTTGGTCACATCCAGTGACCAAAGGAATGTATTAGCTATAACACAAGATATGGGGGGTTCTTTCATGTTCATATAATTTGTGAGATCTTCTAGCGATTCCCCCATGTTATCAAAAGATTGCATAAAATCATGAAATTTGGAAGATATGTCAAAATCTAGTGGCAATCCATCTGATATGTGAGAAAAATGAATATTTAGGCCAAGACAATGATATTCTAATAGAAGAGGGTCACTTGAAGAGGAATTTTCTTTAGTTATTTGGGCATGCCTATGATAAGTTGTAACAAATATGACAATGATAAGTTTTTGAGAATTGCATCATGGGAGTTACACGACCCTAAGTTGGGTATGAAATAACTAGAGCATGAAGAGGATTTCCATTGCCACCCATATCTAGTGGCAACAACTCCTTTCAACATGTACTAGTTATGTTAGTAGGTGATTGTTGAGGATTTTATATCCATAATTAATGTGAAAATTTGTACATTCATGTTAATTGCTATTTGATTATTGGGTCCATTTTGGTTGAGCAACTATACATCGACAAGTGGTAAATTCTTCTATTCGTGTCACTCATTCTCATCCTCTTATTCATTTTTATTTATGTAATTTATCTTCACACTTTTCTTAATGGAGCATTTTTCATGAAAACAATTATTTTAGCTACCTAATACAAGAGCACAAGCCTTAGATTGAACCTCTTTAGTTTAAATCCATGGACTAAGGGGTATCTAAAAGAATTGTCTAGGTCCCAATCACAGCCTCATCCCTTATGACGTCAGAGTCTTGCACTTAGTAAGACTTGATCCCTGGTGGACTCATTAAGAACCTTTCAACTTCACCACCATCTTCTAATCAATTTAGGTTATCTATTTCTCATCTCAAAATTCACATTTGTTTGTCTTGAATGTGTTTTATGGAATTTAGGCTCAATTTTCAATTGCTTAGCATTGATTCCAAATTTAAGATTTTAAACTTCAAATTGTTGACTTCTATCATTTTTTTATCAGTCATCAAGAAGTGGCTTGGTAATGTTTATATGAATTATTGATATGTCTTGATATTCAAAGATATATTATTTTTACAATTATCTAGAGAAGCATTTAATTTGAAAATTAAAAAGAATCAATTGTATTAGAATTTACATATAAGCCTATATATTTACCCAAGAGTCTAAAGTTGGTCCACCGAGGAGGCTAACTTAGTATAGAACCTTACCCTAGCAACGAGATAAGATCTCCAAAGGAATTTCTATATATTGTCTAATACAAACTATGTTAGTAATGGAAAAAATTAAAGAGCATTGATTATGATCTTGTGTGATACATCTAATACTTGTCCAAATTGCTTGTCGTTGGTTGTGATAAATTAATATGATGCCAAAATAATGTTATAACTAATATTTGTACTTGCAACAACAAATCTTTCAATTATGTTCATCTAAATGTAGTTGTTTAAAATAGTATTACTAATGAGATGCTATGTTCATATAGATAATCTTTGATATAACATCTTAATATGATTTTCCATAAGGTATATTCATAGCATTATATATTTGCATGTTGTCATTATACACATTTTAAAGATCTTATTTCAATATAGTAGTCAAATCTTATGTATCTAATGTTTGTTGTATACGCTAATATTTTCTAGTCTTGGATTACTCAACAACTAGTCAATAAAAGGGAAAATCTTGAAAGTAATGACATTCATCAAATCAAATACCGTTAAGTGAATTTACATTTGAAATTATATATAAATATTAAGTTCAACTACATTTTTTAGATAATCATACAAATTGTTAATGGTCTAATTTCAAGATCTTTGTGACTCTACGATATGTTATTTGTTTCAATTTCCCAAAGTGAAGAATTACAAGCCTTTATAGATCTTGTTTATTATGTCAAAGATTTTTTTTTTCCTTTTTTAGTTTTACAAATGAAGCGTGCTATTGTGAATAGTGGGTTGAATTTGATATACATAATTGTATACATAAAAAACTTAAAATTAGAATTGATGCATGGACCTAATATTGTAACATTGATAGTGAGATTCAATTAACTAACTAAATGTGCATAAGTATTTAAGACCCTTTGAAAAATTATAAATGTGGAATGTTTGACTATATCTATATCTATTGACCATTTGGTAACATATCTAACTATCTCTATTAGTATTTTTTTATATAAAAAAACACACCCAACAAACTTATAGACACTAGCATGTGTTAATATAACACCATCATAAATATCTCTCATTAATATTAGAATGTGAAATCAAAAGAAGATTCCATAAAATGAAAATAGTACTCTTAAAGGACACTTAGCTTATTGGTCAAAGGCAAATTTTGACCAGTAAAAATAAGATGACTACTTACCACTTTTATAAAAATGAGATGTCAACTTTAAAGAGTATAAATATAATTACAAAAATTACAAAACAAATAATAAGAAAAAAAAAAAAGATAATGAATATACCTTAAACTTATAGTCCAGCTTTCAGACATATAAAATAATTGTCGTCTTAAAAACATTTTCTAAAAAGAAAGAAATTTGTCATTTACTTTCTTGACAGCCTCCAACCACTGCTTTCACCATTATCCCTTGAAGCCTTTTTCATGAGGTAAATCCAATTTCTTTGTTGACATTGACATCAAATAGTCCACAAAATCTTTCATATTTTTTCCAGGATGATCCTCCTTCACCCAGTGCACTCATTATTGTCTCTCTTACTTCATTACTCCTCTTCCTCATCTCTTCATCTTTCAGCAAAGCTCTCACACACTTGGCAATCTCACCTCCCTCAATTATTGATTCATTTCTGCAACTATCCAACCTCAACCCAGTTTTCCACTGATTTACAACCAGCATTCTATTTGTACTCCTGCCTCTGATCTCACCAAGTCTGAACGGAGTACCCATAGAAATGCCTGTTAAACGAGTAGCCAAATTATGAGTAATAGAAGCAGTTGAATTAAAAAATAAAGAGGTTTGACATAAAAATATATTGGTATTTGTGAAATTTTTTATGGATTAGTAAGAAGTCAAATCTAGAACTTCAAATTTGTTGGAGGGGCATTCTATCACTGAACTAGCCTTCTTGGTGATCAATCCATCTCTGCTTTGGTGTGGCTCATGGGTCTTAGTTTGGCCTAATTCTGCTGACCTGGACTTTAATATCATGTTAGACTTTTCATGGATCAACTATGGGTCAAACTTGGAATTTCCCATTTGCTGCTGGGCTGTTCTATCACTGAACTACCAGTTCTCTTGGTCGTTTGTGTGGCTCATAGATCCTAGTTTGCCTAACTTTGCTTTTCTGGACTTTATATTAGGCCAGATTTTTCATAGGTCATTTATAATAAAATCTATGACCTTCCATTTACTGCTAAGGAGTTCTACCACTGAGCCACTGAACCTTTTTATGACCAATCCATCTCTGATTCGAATGTGACTCATAGATTCTAGTTTGTAAACTACCTTCTACCAAAACGAACTTAAATGCTCTCCAATTACTTATCCCACCCCAATCCCTCAACTACAATTGGAGTGCTAGCCCCCCTACTGCTTGCACATTAATTCACTGATTCCCTCAGAAATATAACACCCTCTCCCATATTCTGACCTGGACTTTAATACCATGTTAGATTTTTTAGGGATCAGCTAAAATCAATCAGATCTAAGATCTCATAGTTGCTATTGAGATGCTCTACTATTAATCTACTGACCCTTTAGTTTAAATATGACTCGTTTTCTATCAAATAAAATACTTTCTTGTAATTGTTAGTTTTTTCCTCCTAAAGATTCTCTTATAATTGTTAGTTTTTATGTAATATAATTTTGGTGGCATATTTCTGTAAAAAAAACCGATTTTTCACAACCACTTGGAAAAAAATAATTTTAATTTAACCTTTTCTAAAGAAACAGAACCTTAAAGATTTAAAAAACATATGTTGTGAATATTGTCTCTGTAGTTTATACAGGCTGGAGAATACCTGCTCGCTTTCCATCAGTCCTCTTGCTATCTCTTGTGCTTGAACTCTAGAGATTTGAGCGAAGCTTCCAAACGAAACATACAAAACAGAACTTTTGGGTTTTGAATCCAGCCATGGTAGGCAATTAGATTCTGCCTGTAGGCTTAATGATCTGGAACTTTCTATGGGAAATTCCTGTTGTTTACCTTCGCCTTCAAAGTAAATTGAGGGTAGTAAAGGACCAATCGAGCGAAAAAGAGGAGATTTTTCTGTAATGACATCATTTGCCTGGCTTTCTAGTTCATAGACTGTGTTGCTTATGATCCAGGCGGCTTCCTCCAGAATAGGGAGCTGTTGCAAAATAACCTGATGCATAGCATTTGATGGGTCTCCTGATTAAATATCTGATGGGAAATCTTGCGGGTGCATTGGGAGAAGACCTGGGATGTAATCTATCATGCCTGTTAAAGCAATCATGCAATTAATACAATTAAACTTAAAATGGGTTCAGCGGAGATATTTAATGGTTGGGCAAGGACTAAATTTCCTCTGCAATTGATAACCTAGAAAGAAAGAAATTGACATGTACTAGTACATACTACATAGTTTATCATTGAATTCTGTTGTTATATAGAACAGAAAAGTTCACCTTTGGGAGGAAAGTCTCCATTGTCAGTAATCATTGACAAATGTCTATAGATGACTTGAACGCTCACTGCCATAGACCAGAAGGCTACAAATGGAAGCTCAAATTTCTTAGCAACTTCAAAAGTCCATGTAAGAAATGAGGTGCCAATAACACAGGAAACTGGAGATTCATAGCTCTGTGTTAAGATTTTGCCAAGAAGTTCTTCTGTAGAAGCTCTCATGGTGATCGTGATCCCATTTGAAGCTTCCACTGGCATGGCCATTCTGTTGAAATCGATTGGCAAGCCATCTGACACTTGTACAAAACGAATATTAAAATATGGACTCTCTAAAATTCCACGAGCGTTGCGAGCTTTCATTGTTTTGAAGTGATTGAAGTCTGTATTGACGAAGGTTATAATAGTGCCTTGAGAGGCAAGCTTTTCAGAAAGTCTTATCAGGGGATTTATTTGTCCCTGAACTGGAAATGGGATTACAACAACATGAGGAGCCATAAGTGGCCTTCTGAATGCCTGTCCTGATAATATTGTTTTTTTCTAAGAAGCAAGCTAAAACATCAATGTTTAAATGTGCTTAATAGAAGAAGAATTATATAGAAAATTAGGGTTACAGACTGGATAAAACCCTGACACTCATTTAAATACCATGCTAGATTATTATTTACTTGGTTTCAATCTTTCTACAACATTAGCTGTAAGGGACTTCAAATAGTCTCTTAAGAGGCCTAAATGTTGCAAATGAATGATTCAACAGTTAGTCTGATGTAAATGAAATTCAGCTGACATCATTGTATTACCAATTACAAGACAAATACAACCTACACATTTCAATATAGCATTATTTGTGTAAATGAAATAGTAATAATAAAACAATGAATTAATTAGAAAAATGATAAAAATTTATTTTTTTTAAATACTTTATTTTGAGATAATTGAAAAAGGATATAAATATCCTGTCAAATCATCTTGATTTATAGAGAAAATCATTATATGGTGGGAATTCTTTTCAAATCCATTTATTAATGATCCAGTTTTTATGAGTAAATTATTTATTTCTTCATTTGACTATAAAATTTAAATTAAATTTCATTATCATTGTATCCATCAAAATCTTTTCAAATTCATTCATCAACCAATACCTTGACAATCACTCATTTGTTTCTTCTTTTAAGATTCCAAAAGTAAGAAAAGATTTTTTATCACAAGCATGCACTCCAATATTCTAAAGAGAGTCATTTTTACATTTTAACTTTAAATGTAAAATCTTATAAGAAAAAATGCGAACTTAATTTTCTTAGTTGCCTGTAAGATTGAGATGCAAAGACTTAAATCTTCATTTGTTTCCTCTTCACAAGTTATCATCTATCTATCTCTACACAACATTAAAAAATGACTATCATTCATTTTTTATTTTTTTGGGGTGTACTTTTTTTTTTTATCAACAAAGGCCGAAGCCGTAGTTGTTATATTAAGCAGAAAATAAAATATATAGTAATTGTTGAAGTACGTTGTGTTTGCAGATGTGGGTTCCAGTCTAGCATAGTAATCTTCCCTATTTTTTCCACCTACCTGGGCTCTTTCTTTAAGCCTTGTCGCATGATCGCAAGGCTTCTCTCTCCTCTCTTGCGATCATGAGACAACCTCTCTATTTGCCCAACATTTGTTTTTATGTGCACCTACGATCTCAATAAATGCCCAGCATTTTTGTTTACCGTCCGCACATATTCCCTGGCTTGTCTTTTGTGTGGGGCCCTCTCCCTTTACCTTTTCGCATGATCGCATAACTCTCATTTGGTTTATGCGATCATACGACCAGTACTTCAAGTGACAACCTTTGCTAACGTTTCAACGGCGCGTGGGTCCCCTCTAATGCTCTTGTCACATGATCGCATGAGCATTATTTTATTCATGTGATCATGCGACCACTCTCATGCGACAACCATTTTTATCCGCCAACTACTGTATTAAATGCAGTGTATTTTATATTGTTTTTTCTCTGACTTTTTGAATCGATCGATTATTCTCCAGGCAATTCAAGAACTTTCTTCAAGAAGAATATTTTGAAAACAAAAGAGGAATGTTTTCTTAGTTTTTTGTGTCCAAAAAATTCTCTGTCTCTGCAAGATATGTGATAGTGTGAGCATTGGCAGCTCTCAGAAAATCTCTGAGTGTGTTTCTGTTCTGTTTGGCTTTATATATCAAGCTCTGTTGATTGCTTTGTTCCTTCCTCCATCAGTAATTATTCTGATTTTTCTTCATCTTCCTTGGTGACCTCTTCTTCATCGTCCTCCTTTGAACCTTGGGGATCATCAAAATTTTCTTCCTCATTCTCGGAAGAGTCTGTTGCAGATGTGGGTTCTAGCCTGGCATAGTAATCTTCCCTATTTTTTCCCACCTACCCGGGCTCTTTCTTTAAGCCTTGATGCATGATCGCAAGGCTTCTCTCTCCTCTCTTGCGATCATGCGACAACCTCTCTATTTGCCCAGCATTTGTTTTTATGCGCACCTGCGATCTCAATAAATGCCCAGTGTTTTTGTTTACCGTCCGCGCATATTCCCTGGCTTGTCTTTTGTGTGGGGCCCTCTCCCTTTACCTTTTTGCATGATCGCATAACACTCATTTGGTTTATGCGATCATGCGACCAGTGCTTCATGCGACAACCTTTGCTAACATTTCAACAGCGCGTGGGTCCCCTCTAATGCTCTTGTCGCATGATTGCATGAGCATTATTTTATTCATGCGATCATGCAACCACTCTCATGCGATAGCCATTTTTCATAAGTCACCACCAAATGGAGAGGGAAGATCATCCTGTTTCTATGCCTTGTTCGAAGAAAATTTGACCACGAATAAGACCACCCTGTGATGCACGCTGCATTGATGGAGTTGGGCAAGGAGATTGCTCGATTTGATAAGTTGGTTTAGGTGATATGATCCTTTTTGAAAGAAGTGTCCATCCTTTCACCTTGTCTGGTTCTGACTAAGATGCCAGTCATTCGAAATGGATCTGACGTGTACTCCACTTGCTGCCATATTAGCCAGCTCATCAGCTTTACTGTTACCTTCACGATAGATATGGTTAGCCGTTGTTGATTCAAATTTGGAGATAATATTCAAAATCACCTCTAAAAAAGATTGAAGTTTCCAGTTTGTAGTGGCTCCTAATCTGATTGCATTTATGATTATCATAGAATCCCCTTCAATTTTCACTTTATTAAATCCTAAATCCCTAACAAGGATTAGACCATGATAAAGGGCTTTAATCTCTGCAGCATTGTTAGTATCTGGTTCTAGAGGAATGGCTAATTGAGCAATAACTTGACCTTGTGAAGAATGAATGATGCACCCAACACCCGAAGGCCCAGGATTACCTCTTGATGAGCCATCAAAATTTAATTTCACCCATCTCGGGGATGGAGATTTCCAAACACATGATTGTCTTAGAAGTCCACTATTCTTGCAACCTCTTCCTAAAGAGCTAGGAGCTTTCAACCAATGCCATCTTTTCAACATCTTATCATCCCAGCTTGTGTAAAATTTATGAATTGGAGAATGTGTTTGATTTCGAGAATTCATGATCTCCACTATTTTGGGGTGTACTTTTATAAGTTAAAATTATAGAATATAAACGCAATCATTTATGTTAATAGACAATCTATAGCCTTCATACGTGCAGAAGGTAGAGAAAATTAAATAATAACATATTCTATAAAAGTTTCTAATTAAGATCTTATCTAATCTTATAAGAGAATTGATCTTAGTGATTGTATACAAGTTTATTCATTTGATAGTCAATATTTTATATTATTTTGGTAAATTATTTATCAAATATAGTTTATCTATTTAGAATATATAAAAGGGATCAAATTTTTGTAGCATATATTTGTAGATTCTATTAAGTCGTTATCAAATTCTACATCTTTTATTTTAGTCATAGAGTTTGCAACATGCATAATGAAAAATGCAATTGCAAACATTGAAATTATAGAGAATAATGTTTGAGATTTTTACTATCCAACTTTGATTTATATGTGATTAAGGATACTTATTTTTAATAGGTATCATATCATGTCCCTTAATAAAGAAGATTTGTTATTCACTAAATATCATATAAAAAATTACAGAGAACCCAATCTGCTCGACGAGCTGATTGATATGACTTCAAGAGCATGCGAAGCACATAATATGAGTTACATCGTATATTTGGAGCTTTAGGGATATAGTCAATGCAATCATCCAATTCCTCCAAAGAAAAGCTTCAAAGTGGTCAGAATTTGAACAGGGTGTATCATGATAAAGTGTGCAAGTGTGTAATTTGAAGTGTGCAAGTATGCATTTGCTCATGATACATGTTGTTGGGACGCAATCTAGAAGTCTTATGAAGCAAAAGATAGAGAGGGTATTCTAAATTTAGAAGGTTAAACCAATAAGATATTGTGTAGACTTTAAATACAATTAGTCAAGCATAGCTAAGAAGAGAATCTTTGTGAGAGGTAAAGTTTGATGATTCGAGTTTTGAATTCAACTTGACAGTCAAAAATTTGGATTAGGATTTGGGATTTGGTAAGGACTCACAAAAAAATTTAGTTAGGACTTAAAAAATAAAATAATTTATAGGGATAGGATCCAATATCTAATACATTCTAATTGTTGTGATAGCAATTGTTAATTTAGTACCTACATTTGTTGATTTAATATCTAATATGTTTTACAACATTGTATCAATAGTTGTGACTTTAAAAGTTGTTTTTGCAAATGATGACTATTTATAATTGATTGAAATGTGTCCTCTATTCTAAAAAGCAACCAATCGTGTGATGCGACATCAGCTGCACAAGTATGGGTGTCCTTAATGCACTGCAATTGTTCTCACTTTTTTTTGGGCTGTTATGGACACCTTGGCAAAAACATGCTGATGTGGCATCATATTTGATGATGTGTCCCTAAAACCCTAGTTATAAGTAGGGGACTTGCCAAGTAAGCTGTTGTAAAAAACAAGAGTGATTTGAAATTTTCATGTAGGATTTTGAGAAGCACAAAGTTAGGGTGCTCAACTACTGAATCCTCTCCCCTAATTTTATCAAAAAAAGATAAAAAAAATAATTGATAACTTTAACCTTATTTGTGTAATTCCACTTCCAAACTCTCTTCCTATTTTACTGTTCAATCTCTTGAGAAATATGAAGAAATTGCTAACTTTCAGATCTTATTATGTTCAAACCAACATACTTAATAGATCACACACTGCTTTTCATCAACTCTTAATATTACAAATACACATAGAATAAGCATACCGAAGTCCTTAGGAGGGTAATAACCATGAGATGTCAACAGATGAAAGTTATGGTAGATTAAGTAGACAGCCACACGCTGTGTCCAAAAGGAAATCCAAGGAATCTCATATTACTTGGTCACATCTAGTGACCAGAATAGGAGTGTATCTGAAACTTGTACAAAACGAATATTAAAACAGGGGCTCTCTAGAATTCCATGATGAACTTTGCGAGCTTTCATTATGTTGAAGTGATTGAAGTCTGTATTGACGAAGGTTATAAAAATGCATTGAGAAGCAAGCTTTTCTGAGAGTCTTATCAGGGGATTTATTTGTCCCTGAATTGGAAATGGGATTACAACAACATTCATGGGGAGCCATAGGTGGTTCTCTCAGAATTGTTTTGAGAACAAAAAGTAAATACAGGGAAATCTCAATTATTTGAATGTGCTTGAGTGGAAGAAGTATTATATAGAAAATTAGTCTCACAAACTGGGTAGAACCATGAGCCTCAAACAAATACCATGCTACTATTTACTTGGTTTTAACGTTTTTGTTTTAGATAATTGGGCATGATGGAATGTTTATCTAACAATAAGTTTAGTATTTTATAGATCTTGATAACCTTTAATCATATTGCGAAATTATTTTAAAATAGACAAATTTTCATGTTCAAAAAAATGGATATAAAAAGGTGGATACAAATACATAAAATTAAAATTGATGCATATATATAATATTCTAATATGATTAATAATGAGTGTCATAAATTAATTTAATCATATTTTATTAGTCTTATTGTTATCTAATCTGGTATTTTGTTGTATATATGTTATAGACACAAATCATTTTTGGATATTGTTAATGACTAATTAGCCAAAGATGCCACATTAATGTATTTGTCAATAGATTAGTTATTTTATAGTGAAGTAATATAAAATATGTTCAAACTTATTTTTTTCATAAGCAACACTTAATAGTGATATGAGATGATTGGTAGACAAATATTTAAAACCCTTTCAAAACATTTAAATGTGGAGTATTTTACCATATCTATTATATTGACTGTTTGTTTTTAAATTTGACTGTTTGTTATAATTCTAAGTAGTAGTACAATAGTAGCAATTATTTTGCTAACACAAACAACCAACAAGCTTACAGACAAAAGAATGTGACTATATAATGTCATTGGCAATACTCATTATTATAAATATTTTTCGAATATAAAATCAAAAAGATATTTCACCAAAATGAAAGAGTTCTTCTTAATAGAAAAACTGTTTACCACTCTTAACAAAGATTAAGTATATTTAAAGTACTTTTGAATAGTTGATCATTAAAGAACATAAAATACATGCCTTAAACTTATCAACATTGCTCTCAAACATTATCTTGAAAGAACCAACAAAATCTTTCAAGTTTTTCTAAAAGCTTCTCTTTCACCTATTGTTTTCATTATTCTCTTGATCTCCTCCTATTGTCATTCTTGTTTTCTTAAGGATTGGAGGTGGCCTAATCGACGTAGCCTTAGAACATTTCCTCTCAAAGTTATCTATAAGCAACTTGTACCTAGCTTGCCAACTTCCACCGACTTAATGTTCTCTAGAGATGTAATCGTAAACAAGCTAACTAGAATAAGTTCAAGTTGCAAATCTAGAAATGCAAAGCTAGCTCTCAATCCCAACTCATCACTTGTAAACTATTGGACACAAAACTACCAATAGGTTTCCGCCTTAAGTTCCTATGTCCACCACCTTCCTTGGAACAAGAGCATCCTAGGTAATTTACAATCAACATCAACCAAAAAAAGTTTTACATTTTATGCTTTGTTGTATTTTCAACTTTTGGTATTTAATAAGCCAAATATTTTCTTAAATTTTTGACATTGTTTCTTATAGACTCATGGTTGAAATTTGGTGTAATTTAGTGGCATTTCACAATGGCAAAATTCAAAAATTGACAAGGTGGATGTTGGAAGTTTGTGGATCCCGAGAAAAAAATTAATTCAAATTCTTGGTTTCTAAGTTTGGGAGTCAAAAGTGGGCATCCAAATTTTTTTTTGTGGGTTTCTAAGTTTGAGAGTCGAGAGGGAGTGCAAGTGGTCTTACATGGACAACTAATTTTAGCATGTTGTAAGAGGTATTGTAAGAGCTCTCTTAATGAAGATTCTAAATTCAAATTTTAATATGAGGCAAGTGGGACATAAATTCATTTAAAATTAAATACACTATGGCAAATTAAAAGTTTAGTCTTACCATAACATGAGGAGTCGATGCCTATTATCCATCCTCATCTCTCACATGAGGGGTCTCTTCATGAGCCGCTCTAGTCCCTGTGCTGACATCTGGTGCATCGCTCATCTCGAACGTGAATGCATCCATACGATCATTGAAAGACTCATCAAGGAGACCCAAACATAAATTCTTGCACATAATGAAAGTATGGGGCACACAAACATATGCACTCCAAGAGGATGTCAAAGCACCAACATCATCAACATGAGGTTGCAACAATGATGGGGTGTGCCCAATCAAATGTATGCTCAAGGTGTGAATGGCCCTAATGTTCTGCGAGTTAGCCTCTGCAATAAAATTTGGATGTTGCACTAGAGGAGGGGGACTAATGTTAGGATGAAGGACATAAGAGCCATGTTTTACTCAATGCACCCTCAGTCTATTCTAGGGAGCACCTCTTCCTACACCCATGCTTGATCTCATGCTCCAATAGTTAATTTTATGACCGGGCACAAATTCAACATATAGTTTATTAAGAAAATAAAAAGGGACCTCCATATTTTTGCGGGGTGGTTTATCAAAAACCATCAACCAACAATCCCAGAAGTTATCCTGCATAGCATCATTCATGCACCATTTGATGGACAACTTTGGCTTTTTGGGATTCATAAATAGCTCAACTATTTTGTCTTTTTTATGTCAACGGCCTGCACTCCATCATAATCCATCCCATCATCAAAGTGGGTATGCATGGTCTCTCACAATTGAAGTGCAACATTATGTTGCATAGTAAACGTCTCCATATTTTCAATTATCAAGTTCAATGTGGTCAACATTGGGCGTAATGTAGGGATATTTCCATACATATTTTGAATGTCCTTTCACTGATTCAAATTATCCCCTATGACATCCTCTAGAGGCTGAGTTCATAACTTGAGGGTTTTCAACATGAGTGTTTTGAGGGGTTTGGTTTTCAAGATCAGTATTTTGCAGGGGTGAGTTTTCTGGCTGACTGTTTTGCGGGGGTGGGTTTTCAACCTCAGGATTGTCATTTGTGTTTGTCATGCCTGATTAAATTACAATTTCATATAATAATAAAAAAAAATTCAAAAAAGATAAACAATTTCGATTTAAAAACCCTATATTTAACCAAAAAACTTAAAAACTTACAAAAAAAGATTTAAAAAAATGACCTACCTCTTGATGAATTTGGGAAGAAATTCACTGTTGATAGATTAGATACTCAATTTGTATCTTGTATACAATAGTTCTATTGTTATTTTTCACCAAAAACTGTGATTGAAAATGACAATCGGTTCAGCTTTTTTGAGTAAATATATGGACAGGTATCGGGTATCTAATACCTATCAAGTATCTGATGGGCATCGGATAGGTCTGATAACTTTCATTGACATATTATATTATAATATAATATAATATTATATTATATTATAATATAATATAATATTATATTATATTATAATATAATATAATATTATATTATATTATAATATAATATAATATTATATTACATTATAGTATAATACATTAAATAATATATTACAATATATTATATTATATTATAATATAATATTATATTATATTATATTATATTATATATTACAATATTGTTGGCTTAAAATCACATTATATATGGGGTATCTGATACCTATTGGATACCCAATATATATATATGTGTGTGTGTGTGTGTGTGTGTGTGTGTGTGTGATATTTGATGTGGCTTGTGCTTTGGTTTCTTCTTTGGCCAGGTGTACCAACACCCAGGCCTACTAAAAGGTCAAACACGCATTTTCCCATTTTTGGGTGGGTGAAAAAGGCATATTTTTTCACATTGCCACTTTTTGGCACAAAATGATCCTACACATACCCTATATGAAACCTAAACGTAAGGCATAATCATTAGATAATCATAAGCAAGGGGAGAAACATAAGTAATGATCCTAACAATATCAATGTGTATGATACATATATAAACAATCAAAACATATCATCATCAAGTTCGAATATCAAAGCATCATACTAGTCCATCACACATCAAAGTCTTGAAAGACCCTCAACACATAAATAGAAATGAAAACACATAGAAGGATGCCACTATAACTGGCTTGTTGGTTGACCACTCTATATTACCGACCGACGGGAAAAATCATTGCACATAAAAGAATATGCAAACCACCAGGGATCCAAACTTACATGTATTAGACTTCACCGACCAGATTGTCTTCATGTTCTCTTCAATCTGCTTCAAAAGAAGCTCGGCAAGGTACAATTGATAACCTTTCTTGATCATTCGGTAAGCTATGTCAATGGATCCACATGACACACTCTTTAGTCTACTCGATGATAAATATTATAACCGATGACATGTGCTGCATATTTTACTTCTGGGTCCTTGATTGTGTTGATCTTCATAGCTCGGTCATCCCACTTGGCTCCTGTGTTCTTCTCAATTTCTATTCTTGGTGCATTGCGAATTGCTTTAGCCTTATCAGTGGTAGGGTACGCGATAACATCATGAATCATTTTCTTAGTTATTTGGACAGGCTCATCCAACCAAAACTTACCATCATGGAACCGACTAAGAACAACCCTAATCCATTCGCTCTTGAACTCTCTCAGAAAATTTAGGGCATTTATCAGACCGAGTACTTCCAGTTACTTGTAATCAAATATCAGTTTACCATCTTCTCCACATAGCTTCTGATAAGCTGCATACATGTCAAAATCTCCAATTTCTCCTATCTTGCAGTGAATGTATGATCGTACATCCTCGACCAGTAGAACCCTAGGTGGTATGCTTAAGAAAGCTCCCGCTTGATCAATTTTTGATGCAACTTTGGGATGAAGTTTGTATCGGGGTTCATTACATGTTGCAGAAACAATAAGGTCGACTTCCTCCTCCTCTACAAACTTAGAATTATTCACCTTTGATGCGGATGCCATAATTTATTGAAATAGGGTTTCGGTAAGTACGAGTATGAACATCTTGTTAATAACAAAACTTACACGAAAGTGTTGATAAATCACTCAGAAGACTTTGAAACCTTGCTGAAATTACTCTGAAAATCCTTTGCTCAAAATCAGTCTGGAAGCTCTTTTCTCTTCGTTAACACTGGTGAAAGAATGAACTAAGTTCATCGTGTATTTATAACTTTTTCAAATTCCTACTCAAAACTTTTAGCAATAAATGCTCGACCTACTCACATATCAACGACAAGCGTCAAACTTGGTGAGTACCACAAAGTACCAATAGCTCGGTTAACATATAATTTTTCACTCAGTTAATACTGATACTCGGTTAACATTGCATAATAGTCATCGACATGTAACTTCTCACTCAGTCTAGCATATACCGACTGTAAACTCTTTAAAGTCCAAAACTTATAAAACCATAATGCATCTCAATTCATGTGGATTTGGTATATGCACATCAAATATAAGTAATTTTATGTAAAATGTGATCAACTTGAAATATTAGTTCCATACATACCTTTTTCAGCTTAGGTGGAGGTGTCGATGTCACACAATCCAATGGACAACGTTTCACCGACTGCATTGCTTGAATCAACATTATCATTTGATGCTTTTCTCCACCTAGTGTTTCTTATCCTCATGATATCTGCAATTGTATTGCCATTCTCAAAAACTTGATCTTCTGGTGCTTGGTCTTTGCAATCTTTACTTAGGTGACCGACTTTGTGATAGTGTAAGCATTCCATACCAATTCTTGTCCAGCTTCGAGATTTTCTAGCCCATCTCTCCCTCATGCAATTAGTTGTAATATGTCCATACCTTCCACATATTGTGCATTTAACTCATGTGTTATAATGCCAAGTGTAAGCATTACCTTGTCTTCTCGGTTGATAGGTTTTTTTTCTTTTCTTTCGGTGTCTAAACTTGCTTCATCTTTGTTTTGTAGTCTTGTGAAGTGTGTCCATGCATGTCGCAAGTGTGATAGTGTTTCTCCATGTAGGGTTTTTTAGGAGTCCTATTCAACTTAGATCTACATTCATATGCTTGATGTCCAAACTTCTTACAATTATAACAATGACCATCAAACTTAGGAGTGGTTTTAGGTTTACCTTGTGCTTTACTCCTGCAAACATTTGAAGTGTGGCCCGATTTACCATAGTGATAGCATGTCAATGTCTTGGGTCTTTGATTCTAGTTGTTATTCATCTGCTCAGCTTGTTTAGATGATTCTCCTTGCTTGGTGTAGCCTAATCTAGTAGTGCTTCCAAGTCCTCTTTGACTAATCAGAAAATCATCAATTTTCTTAGAACTGTCTTCAGCCTTTTTCATCATCTCATTGTGTTGTTGCTGCATCTTCACTTCATTTCTCAGTTTTTCATTTTCTTCCCTGAGTACTCCAATATCTGAACAATTTTCCTTGATAACTCATTATTCACTCGGTTGATCTCTTGGCTTACAACAATCATGTGATTGGATATTTCGAAGTGATGCTCTGTAAGTCTCAGTATCTCAGTTTCCTTCACTTGTAGTTATTCAGTCATTTGTCTTCTATCTTCAATAGCCAAATTTCTCTCTTATTTAGTTTGTCTAGAATTGTTCATCACATTAATCATTCTTACCATTTGTGTCTCTTGACCGATCTATAGGGCTTTCACTTGTTCAGTCAAATGAAGATTTTTCTCAGATAAATATGAAATTGCACTTTTAGAACCATCAAAAATACTGCTTGAACTAGATCCAATATTCTCAAATAGATCATCAATTTCTTCTTCATGATAATTAGTCTCATTATCCAGAATAGCCATGTTCTTTCTCTGAACCAGTAATTTTTTCAATGCATCCTTAGCTTGCTTGTATTGCTCAACAAGAATATGCATCTGAATCTTTTGATTTTCTATAGTTTTGTCCAACTTGTATCTCTCCATGTTTAGATCTTTCCTCTTTAGTGGTTAAACCTTCCAAATAAGAGATCTAGCTCTGATACCAATTGTTGGAATGAAAAGATAAGGGACTGAGAGGGGAGGGGTGAATCATTACCCTCATAAACTTTTAACTTAATACTCAATTTGCAAATAGTAGATAACTAATCTATCCAACTGAATCCATTGTTTGCAACATTCATTCAATAGACTTGTAAATGTAAAGTGCATGAAAAAAAATAGTAATTCAATCACATAACACAGATATTTTGGTTACACAGAAACCCTTATGAGAAGGTAAAATCTGCGGTGGGGATGACACCCACAAATTCTTCACTACTGCAAATAATAAATTATGTTAGTTAAGGCTACACATTGTGATCACTTTTGGTGATCTTACCCTATTAGGAGTAACAATCAGATCGACTAGATCTACCTTGTTAAAGGATTTAACAACACTACTTTAGTGTGTACTCGGTTAAGAGTTTTACAATTAGACTGTTAAGTCTACTCTGTTAAGAGATTTTTCTAACTCTATTACAATAATTAGAGAATAACAAAAAGTATTTGTAAATGACAACTAAACTTGTCTGAATTAGATCTATGATATACTTAGTAAATATCACCTCAATGTGTAGTAGTCTGTCCTCTGTTCTGCTCAGTTGCCTTGGCTAATTCTGAATAAACTGAATTTGTATCTTTGCTTACTACTCAAATCATGTCTGAATTCTGATGTCTTGAAGGCGGCTACTACTTCAAGATCTCCTTGTTCTTGTTCTCATACATGTATCATCCTTCTCATCCTTATGTCAAAATGACATGAATTACAATTATATAGCAAACTGCTATGATTTCCATAACTGTCATGACCTAATTAGGTTTACATCTTCTTAGGAAAAACCTAAGATCTACGGTATACAAAATTAACCTAGATCTGACTATTACATAGGGATCATCATCACATTTAATGAATCCATTGTAACCATTTACATAGATAAATGTGCCATAACAGATTACTATGCCATTTCCTAGATTGCATGGTAAACACAGTCAATACTTCTTGGTAACTATACTGGTGTGTGGTGTCCAGTGTGCTCAGAGTTTACTGACGCTCGGTGCTCGGTATACTCTGATGCTCGGTAAAACTACTCTGGTGCCCGATTAAGCCTTTTTCCATTTAGCTCTCGATACTACCTTATGAATACTCAGTATGAAGGCTTGTTTGTTTGATTAGCATAGATAACCGACTGATCCACTTTGATACTAATGACAACATCTTAATGCTCAAATAGAGATAACAACAACTAGTTAATAAAAGGAAAAATCTTGAAAGTAATGGCATTCATCAAATCAACTACTGTTAAGTGAATTTACATTTGAAATTATATATAAATATTAAGTTCAACTACATGTTTTAGATAATCATGCAAATTGTCAATGGTCTAATTTCAAGATCTTTTGTGACTCTACGAGATGTTATTTGTTTCAATTTCCCAAAGTGAAGAATTGCAAGCCTTTATAGATCTTGTTTATTATGTCGAAGATTGGTTTTCCTTTTTTAGTTTTACAAATGAAGCATGCTATGTAGATAGTGGGTTGAATTTGATATACATAATTGTATACATAAAAAACTTAAAATTAGAATTGATGCATTGACCTAATATTGTAACATTGATAGTGAGATTCAATTAACAAACTAAATTATAATGAAGTAAATTAAAATACATTCTAAGTTGTTTGTTTCCTATAAACAATACTTAACAGCTATAGGAAATAAGTGATGCACAAATATTTAAGACCCTTTGAAAAATTATAAATGTGGAATGTTTGACTATATCTATATCTATTGACCATTTGGTAACATATCTAACTATCCCTATTAATAGTTTTTTTAATAAAAAAAAAACACAACAAACTTATAGACACTAGCATGTGTTAATATAATACCATCATAAATATCTCATTAATATTAGAATGTAAAATAAAAAGAAGATTCCATCAAAATAAAAAAGAGTACTCTTAAACTGGTCAAAGGCAAATTTTGACGAGTAGAAATAAGATGACTATTTACCACTTTTTTTATAAAAATGAAATGTCATCTTTAAAGAATGTAAATATAATTTAAAAATTTAAAAAACAAATAATTAGAAACAAGAAAAAATAAAAAGATACGATAATAAATAATAAATATATCTTAAACATATCAGTCCAACTTTCAAACATATAAAATAATTGTCGTCTTAAAACTATTTTCTAAAAAGAAATCCATTTGCCATTTACTTTCTTGACAGAGATATAACAGAAACTACAAAATCTTTCAATTCTTTCCTACTATATATCCATCCTCCAACCACTGCTTTCACCATTATCCCTTGAAGCCTTTTTCAAGAGGCAAATCCAATTTCTTTGTTGACATTGACATCAAATAGTCCACAAAATCTTTCATATTTTTCCAAGATGATCCTCCTTCACCCACTGCACTCATTATTGTCTCTCTCACTTCATTAGTCGTCTTCCTCATCTCTTCATCTTTCAGCAAATCTCTCACACACCTGTCAATCTCACCTCCCTCAATTATTGAGTCATCTCTGCAACTATCCAACCTCAACCCAATTTTCCATTGGTTAACAACCAGCATTCTATTTGTGCTCTGCTCGAAAACCAGTGGGAAAACCAACATTGGAACACCCAGACTTAGGCTCTCTATTGTAGAATTCCACCCTCCATGAGTGAAGAAGCCTCCAACAGAAGGATGGGATAAAACAAGAAGCTGTGAAGACCATGGAACCAAAAGTCCTCTATCTTTGGTTTTCTCCAAAAATCCCTCAGGAAGAATGTCATTATAGCATGTTGATGATGTTGTTTCTGTATCTGATCTCACCAAGTCTGGACGGAGTACCCATTGAAATGCCTGTTAAACAAGTAGCCAAAGTACGAGTAATAGAAGCAGTTGAATTTAAAAATAAAGAGGGCTATAAACATTGACATAAGAAAACATTGGTATTTGTGAATTTTTTTATGGAATAGTAAGAAGTCAAATCTAGGACTTCAAATTTGTTGGAGGGGCATTCTATCACTGAACTAGCCTTCTTGGTGATCAATCCATCCCTGCTTTGGTGTGGCTCACGGATCTTAGTTTGGCATTGTTGAAAGCAACTGTACTCTGAGAGGGGGAGGGGGTGAATCAGAGTACTGTATATAAAAAAAACTTACCTTTAAATTTCAATCACCGCTGACCATATGCATATGAAATAATCAGACAGAGTATTAAATCAGAAATATTAGAAAAATAGCAAAAGAAAGAACAAGGCTAGATATTTTTGTGCTGAGTGGAAACCTCAAGATCCAACTAGATCTTGTCACAGGGAAAAAACCACTCCAAGTCCTTTATTTCTCAAAAACCAAATTACTTCCAATTTAGCAGCCCTGCTGCAAGGAGATCAAGCCCCTCCAATCTTGCAATATCCAAATGTTATATCAATATTTTCAGTCTGTGCAAAATAAACACAGATTTTTACAAAGATATTGAATGTCAAATTTTTCTTCTTTTCTTTTATTTTTCTTCACACTATCTTCACTGCACGTCACTACATGTAGATATAGATTCCATATATACATGTAATCACAGTTATAAAAAACTGTATTACATTCAACTGCCAGAGACCCGTAAAGGGTTAAAACTGTTTTACATTTAACTGCCAGAGACCCGTAAAGGATAAAACCGTTTTCCTGTTAGATACCCGTAAAGGGTTAAACTGATTTCCTCATGATGATTTGTTAAGTTGATTACCATTTGTGCAGTTCCTGGAGACCAGCATCTTGTTTCCAAGCAAGCTTCTTCCTGCAAGCAAACTTCCAGCCACAAGTGCAACTGTTTTTATTTAGGTTAAACCAAAGATTTTCCTCAACCATAATGAAACGCACTTGAGATCTGCTCAGAACTGCGGTCAAAAGATATGTGCCCGTGATAAAACATTTTAACAACTGTGGTCAATTGCTTTACCCATCATTTTACCACCGTGGTCAATGAACCATATAATAACTTTACTCATGACAAACTTGACTCAGGAGATTGCCGCATCAGCAGTCACGGTCTTGTCATCAAGGACAAACGTGGAGAAGTCAACAGGCATAACCTGGACTTTAATACCATGTTAGACTTTTCATGGATCAACTATGGGTCAAACTTGGGATTTCCCATTTGCTGCTGGGTTGTTCTATCACTGAACTATCAGTTCTCTTGGTGACACCATCTCTCATTTGTGTGTCTCATAGATCCTAGTTTGCCTAACTTTGTTTTCTTAGGCTTTAATACTCGGCCAGATTTTTCATAGGTCACTTATAATAAAATCTAGAACCTCCCATTTACTGCTAAGGTGTTCTGGCCTTTTTTTAATGACCAATCCATCTCTGATTTGAATGTGAATCATAGATTCTAGTTTGTAAACTACCTTCTACCAAAATGAACTTAAATGCCCTCCAATTACTTATCCCACCCATTCCCTCAACTACAGTTGGAGGAGGGCTAGCCCCCCTACTGCTTGCACATTAATTCACTGATTCCCTGAGAAATATAACCCCCACCTCTCCCATATTCTGACCTGGACTTTAATGCTATGTTAGATTTTTTAGGGATCAGCTAAAATCAGTCAGATCTAAGACCTCACAGTTGTTATTGACATCCTCTACTGACCCTTTAATTTAAATATTGCTCTTATTCTATCAAATAAAATATTCTTGTAATTGTTAGTTTTTTCCTCCCAAATACTCTCTTGTAGTTATTAGTTTTTAAGTAATATAATTTTGGTCGTGTATTTCTATTAAACAAAAGGCTCGTTTTTCACAACCACTTAAAGAAACCTTTTCTAAAGAAACAGAACCTCAAAGATTTAACAAACATATGTTGTGAATATTGTCTCTGTAGTTTATACAGGCTGGAGAATACCTGCTCGCTTTCCATCAGTCCTCTTGCTATCTCTTGTGCTTGAACTCTAGAGATTTGAGCAAAGCTTCCAAACGAAACATACAAAACAGAACTTTTGGGTTTTGAATCCAGCCATGGTAGGCAATTAGATTCTGCCTGTAGGCTTAATGATCTCGAACTTTCTATGGAAAAATCCTGTTGTTTACCTTCGCCTTCAAAGTAAATTGAGGGTAGTAAAGGACCAATCGAGCGAAAAAGAGGAGTTTTTTCTGTAATGACATCATTTGCTTGGCTTTCTAGTTCATAGACTGTGTTGCTTATGATCCAGGCGGCTTCCTCCAGAATAGGGAGCTGTTGCAAAATAACCTGATGCATAGGATTTGATGGGTCTCCTGATTGAATATCTGATGGGAAATCTTGCGGGTGCATTGGGGGAAGACCTGGGATGTAATCTATCATGCCTGTTAATGCAATCATGCAATTAATACAACTTAACTTAAAATGGGTTCAGCAGACATATTTAATGGTTGGGCGAGGACTAAATTTTCACTGCAATTGATAACCTAGAAAGAAATAAATTGACATGTACTAGTTAGTACATACTACATAGTTTATCTGTGAATTCTATTGCTATATAGAACAGAAAATTGCACCTTTTGGAGGAAAGTCTCCATTGTCAGTAATCATTGACAAATGTCTGTAGATGACTTGAACGCTCACTGCCATAGACCAGAAGGCTACAAATGGAAGCTCAAATTTCTTAGCAACTTCAAAAGTCCATGTAAGAAATGAGGTGCCAATAACACAGGAAACTGGAGATTCATAGCTCTTTGTTAAGATTTTGCCAAGAAGTTCTTCTGTAGAAGTTCTCATGGTGATCATGATCCCATTGGAAGCTTCCACTGGCATGGCCATTCTGTTGAAATCAAGTGGCAAGCCATCTGACACTTGTACAAAACGAATATTAAAATATGGACTCTCTAAAATTCCATGAGCGTTGCAAGCTTTCATTATTTTGAAGTGATTGAAGTCTGTATTGACGAAGGTTATAATAATGCCTTGAGAGGCAAGCTTTTCAGAAAGTCTTATCAGGGGATTTATTTGTCCCTGAACTGGAAATGGGATTACAACAATATGAGGAGCCATAAGTGGCCCTCTGAATGCCTGTCCTGATAATATTGGTTTTTCTGAGAAGCAAGCTAAAACCTCAATGTTTAAATGTGCTTAATAGAAGAAGAATTATATAGAAAATTAGGGTTCCAGACTGGATAAAACCTGACACTCATTTAATTACCATGCTATTATTATTTACTTGCTTTCAATCTTTCTACAACATTAGCTGTAAGGGACTTCAAATAGTCTCTTAAGAGGCCTAAATGTTGTAAATGAATGATTCAACAGTTAGTCTGATGTAAATGAAATTCAGCTCACATCATTGTACTACCAACCTAACCTGTACAAGACAAATACAACCTACACATTTTAACACATTTTAATATAACATTATTTGAGTAAATGAAATAGTAATAATAAAACAATGAATTAATTAGAAAAATGATAAAAAACTATTTTTAAAAATATTTTATTTTGAGATAATTGAAAAAGGATATAAATATACTGTTAAAGCATCTTAATTTATAGAGAAAATCATTACATGGTGGGAATTCTTTTCAAATTCATCTATTAATGATGGAGTTTTTATATGAGTAAATTATTTATTTTCTTATTTGACTATAAAATTTAAATTAAATTTTGTTATCATTGTATCCATGAAAATCTTTTCAAATCCATTCATCAGCCAATATCTCTTCACAATCACTCATTTGTTTCCTTTTTTAAGATTCTATAAGTAAGAATTTTTTTTTTAATCACAAGCATTCACTCCAATATTCTAAAGAGAATAATTTTTACATTTTAACTTTTAATGTAAAATCTTATAAGAAAAATTGCAAACTTAATTTTCTTAGTTGCGTGTAAGGTTGAGATGCAAAGACTTAAATCTTCATTTGTTTCCTCTTCACAAATTATCATCTATTTATCTCCACACAACATTAAAAAATGACTATCATTCATTTTTTGGGGGGGGCTTTTACTTTTATAAGTTAAAATTATAGAATATAAATGTAAAGTTTAATCATTTGATAGTCAATATTTTGCATTATTTTGCTAGATTATTTCTCAAATATATTTTCTCTATTTAGAGTATATAGAAGGGATCAAATTTTTGTAGCATATATTTGTAGAGTCCATTAAGTCATTATCAAATTCTACATCTTTTTATTTTAATCATAGAGTTCACAACATGCATATTGCCAACATTAAAATTATAGAAAATAATATTTGAGATATTTACAATCTAACTTTGATTTATATGTGATCAAGGATACTTTTAATAGGTATCATATCATGTCCCTTAATAAAGAAGATTTGTTATTCACTAAACATCATAAATAGAATTACAGAGAACACAGTCTGCTCGATGAGCTGATTGATATGACTTCAAGAGCATGCCAAGCACATAATATGAGTTGGGATCTTGAAGCTGTAGAAATGACGAAAGTTCTATACATCGTATTTTTGGAACTTTAGGGATATAGTCAATGCAATCGTCTAATTCCTCCGCAAGAAAAGCTTCAAAGTGGTCAGAATTTGAACAGGGCGTATCATGATATAAGTGTGCAAGTGTGTAAGTTGATTCTCTAACGAATTGGATTTTTGCTTATGATGCATGTTGTTGGGATGCAATCTAGACGTCATATGAAGCAAAATACAGACAGTGTATGCTAATTTTAAAAGGTTAAACCAATAAGATATTCTGTACATTTTAAATACAATTAGTCAAGCGTAGCTAAGAAGAGAATCTTTGTGAGAGGTAAAGTTTGAGGATTCGAATTCTGAACTCAACTTGACAGTCAAAATATAGATTAGGATTTGGGACTTGCATGGACTCACAAAAAATTCGGTTAAGATTCAGCAAACAAAAAAATTTTATAGGGGAGAGGATTCAGTACCTAAATATATTCTAATTGTTGTGATAAAAGTTGTTAATTTAATATTCATACTTGTTGATTTAATATTTAATATGTTTAGCAACATTGATACTACTCATAATTGATTGAAATGTGTTCCTTATTCGAAAAAGCAACCAATCGTGTGATGCCACATCAGCTGCACAAGTATGGGTGTCCCTAATGCACTACAATTGATCTCACTTTTTTGGGGCTTTTATGGACACCTTGGCAAAAAACATGATGATGTGGCGTTATATTTGATGATATGGCCCTGAAACCCTAGTTATAAGTAGGGGACTTGCCAAGTAAGCTGCTGTAAAAAAATAGGAGTGATTTGAAATTTTCATGTAGGATTTTGAGAAGCACAAAGTTACGGTGCTCAACTACTCGATCCTGAACCAAAATATAAGGGATCAACCATTTTGCTACAACACCACCAAAGATAATGCAGGTTATATATATATTTATCCCCTAACATAAAGAAGATCAATAACAAAAATTCAAAATATTTGATTTGTATAGTATGCATTAGAATTAAAAAAACCGCAATAAAAAATTGTCGAACTAGATAATTCTAAAATGTAGAAGTATAATGGAGGGAAAAGAATCAGAAGCATTTTAAAACCAAAGAAAATTCTTTGAAAGCTACAATTGAGAGCATAAAACTCAAGAGATAAAGAGATTTAGAGATGCTCTCTAAAAAGTTATAGAGAACTCTTGTCTGAACTCATGGAATTTGATCAAAGATAAGACTAAGGATCCTTCATTTCTACATGTGGGTTTCTCATCTTATGAAGTAGATCGCAATTGTTTTGACAATATCTTAACCACTAAGGTATTATCATCTAGCATGAGATCAATTAGAAAGCATGAATGTCCATCTAAAGACATGGTACATTTCAATCTCCAGAGAAATATGAAGAGATTGCTAACTTTCAAATCTTATTATATTCAAGCCATACATACTTAATAGATCACGCACTGCTTTTCATCAACTCTTAATATCACAAATACACATAGAATAAGCATACCAAAGTCCTTAGGAGGGTAATAACCATGAGAAGTCAACAGATGAAAGTAATGGTAGATTAAGTAGACAGCCACACACTGTGTCCAAAAGGAAATCCAAGGAATCCCATATCACTTGGTCACAGCTAGTGACCAGAATAGGAGTGTATCAACTATGACACAGGATATGGGGGGCTCTTTCTTGTTCAGATCATTCATAAGCTCTTCTAGAGCTTCATCCATGTTATCAACAGATTGCATCATGGGAGTTACATGGCCCTGAGTTGGGTATGGAATAACCAGATCATGAAGAGGCTTTCCATTGCCATCCATATCTGTTAGCAGCAACTCCTTTCAACGTGTAATGGTTATATGCCAATAGGTGATAGTGGAGGATTATAAATGATAAAATTTGTATATTCATGTCAAATATTGCTATTTGATTATGGGTTCATTTTGGTTGAACAATTGTACATTGACAAGCGGCAGATTTTTCTATCTATTTTGCTCATTCTCATCCTCTTATCAAATTCAATCCGTTCATTTCACTCATTCTCATACTCTTATTCAATTCGATTTTTTTTTATTTTTTTATATATTCGATTTTATCCTAATTTCATTTGTATTATGTTCACACTTTTTTAAAGAATTTTTATTGATAAATTTGTTTTAACTATCTAATATAAGAGCACAGGCTGAAAATCAAGGAGTAAGGAGTATATGCTGAATTTGTGTGGGGCACAATCCCAGGCTCATTCCTTTTGATGCCAAAGCCTTGCACTCAGCCTTTCGATCAAAGTTTTACAAAATGTGGTGCATGTCATCTCAAAATCTCTACAAAATATACATTTGTATACAATGTGGCATATGCCATCTCAAAATGTGCCATATAAAATCTCAAAATATCTACAACTAGAAATGTTTATATGAAATCCTATGCCATTCATGGATCATCAAAATGCAACCTCTTCGGAGTAGTTTTTGGCTGTGATGGATCCTGCCCAAACAAAAAAATTGAAACCACAATTCAGATTACTTAATTTATATGATTCAAGTACATATAGAAAATTAACATTAAAATTCATATTGAATAGTAATTTAATTTAAATTTAAAATTGAATTCTCATGTACCTCTGCTCTACATTTCCTTATGCGCTCAGGAGTCCTAACATATGTCCTTGGTAGAAAAGGGACATTGCTAACAGTGTCAGTTTTGACCTATATATGTTTGCAACCATGATATTGGTACGAGTTATCCTATAAAGTTGTTGTTCATAGAAAATTAAATTTACAAATGTTTAGTTGAATTAAGATAAAAACTTACCTCTAGTGAACCTTCTTCTGCCAATGTTAGTTGGGTCAACAAGGATAGAAATCCTCGATACTATACCTCTCTCGCACTACGTGTTACCTACAAGAGTCAAATAAGATAAAATATTTGTTAATGTGTAATAATGACAATTTAAATGAAAATCACATGTATACTTGATACAAAAATGTAAACAATTAAATATAGAAATATACGTACTATGGGGCTATAGTGGCCAAATAAAATTCTTGAGAGGGTAGGGTTGCAAACCTTTGTCACGACATCATAAGACATCAACCTATGTACAATAAACCATGTAAAATAAATATTGGTACACATAAGTGACAAGTACATGATGCATAATTATTCTAAAACTCTTAATTACCTTCCCCTTGTCAATGTGTGTCGCTGCACAACCCCCTCACATTTCCCCTCCCTGGTAGTAGTTGAAACCTGCAAGAGTAAATAAGATGAAAATATTAATTAGTATATGATTTTTATAATGTTATTTTTTATGAAAAAATATGTATACTGATAAGAAAAGTAAACCAATGAGTGTGAATGCATATAACATAGAGCTATCAAGGCCAATTGAAATAGACGAGAGCATGGCACCCTCCACCCATCTCATCTCTTCCTTTGTCATCAACTAAACATAAATGGACCATATATATATAAACATAAGTGTGAAGTCATTATAAGTTATCTACTAACAAAATTCATTTAAAATTAAATACACTATGGCATTAAAAGTTTAGTCTTACCATAACAAGAGGAGTACATGTCTCTTGTCCCTCCTCATCTCTCACATGAGGGGTCTGTCCATGACACTCTCTAGTCCTTATGGTGACATCTGGTGCATCGCCCATCTCAAACGTGAATGAATAAATATGATCATTAAAAGACTCATCAAGGAGACCCAAACATAAATTATTGCACATAATGAAAGTATGGGGCACATAAACATGTGCACTCCAAGAGGATGTCAAAGTGCCAACATCATCAACATGGGGCTGCAACAATGATGCGGTGTGCCCAATCAAATGCCCACTCAAGGTGTGAATGACCCTAATGTTCTGCGAGTTAGCCTTTGCAATAACATTTGGATGTTACCTTGGAGGAGGGGGACTAATGTTAGGATGGAGGACATAAGGGCCATGTTTTACTCAATGCACCCCTGGTCTATTCTGGGGAGCCCCTCTTCCTATGCCCATGTTTGATCTCATGCTCCAATAGTTAATTTTCTAATTGGGCACAAATTCAACATATAGTTTAATAAGAAAATAAAAAGGGACCTTCATATTGTTGTGGGGTGGTTTTTCAAAAACCATCCACCAACAATCCCATAAGTTATCCTACATAGCATTGAATTCTTTCATCATTTGATGGCCAACTTTTGCTCTTTGGGATAAACTTTAGCCCATTTTTGGGATTCACAAATAGCTCAACTATTTGGTCTTTTTTTATGCTAAGAGCCCGCACTCCATCATAATCAATCCCATCATCAAACTGGGTATGCATGGTCAACATTGGGTGTAATGTAAGGATATTATCATATACATTTTGAATGTCCTTCAAATAATTCAAATTATCCCCTGCAAGGTCCTCTAAAGGCCGAGGGTTCATAAATGGAGGGTTTTTAGCACATGGGTGTTTTCAGGGGTTTGGTTTTCAGGATCGGTGTTTTGTAGGGGTGGCTTTTCTGGATGACTATTTTGCGGGGGTGAGTTTTCAGCCTCAGGATTGTCATTTGTGTTTTCCATGCCTGCTTAAATTACAATTTCATATAATTAAAATAAATTTCACAAAAGATAAATAATTTCGATTTAAAAATCCTATATGTAACTAAAAAACTTACAAAAAAATATAAAAATTAAAAAAATGACTTACCTCTTGATGAATTTGGGAAGAAATTCACTGTTGATAGATCAGATACTTGATTTGTATAGTGTATACAATAGCTCTATTGTATTGCTATTTTTCACCAAAAACCGTGATTGAAAATGACAATCGATTCGGCTTTTTGGGTAAATTTATGGACAAGTATCAGGTATCTAATACCTATCAAGTATCTAATGGGTATCAGATACCTAATAACTTTCATTGACATATATAATATAATATAATATAATATAATATAATATAATATAATATAATATAATATATTATAATATAATATATTATAATATATTATAATATAATATATATTATAATATATTATAGTATAATATATATTATAATATATTATAGTATAATATATATTATAATATATTATAGTATAATATATATTATAATATATTATAATATATTATATCATATTATATCATATTATAATATATTATAATATATTATATTGTAATATATTATATTGTAATATATTATAATATATTATAATATAATATATTATAATATATTATAATATAATATATTATTATTTTATTTTATTTTTATTGATGAAGGGCCGAAGCCGGGATTTTTATATATATAAATATAAACATAAATGAAAAAAGTATCTATTATCAGTTCAAGTCCACTGTTGCAGGGCCTAATGTTCAGAACGAAATCATTTCAACTTTCAACAACAGTAATCAGCTGATACCGATATTTACTTCTAATTTCTTCAGTACAGAACACCAGGGATAGCCATGAAAACAGTACAAATCACCGCCTACAAAAAGCTTCTCGAGTTTGAAAACCTACTCCACTAGGTACAAAATATCACTGCAAATGGTCACCGAGCCCCTTGGATCAGTCAGCAATAACTACACCACCAAACTAGTTGAAAACTGCTTCTAGTACTTCCTATCGCGAAAATCCTCTAGAAATTTGAACTTGAAATGCAACGGTCATCCTTAGGGCGCCAACAATCTATCAATGGTCAACATCTGAACTAAGATCTACTTTATATCACCACCATTAGATCATCATGTTTCACAGGCTTGGCAGCTTTAACTCCGCAATGCCGACATTCCCTTAATGGTTGTCGCATGATCGCATAGTTTGAAAATGGCTTATGCGAACATGCAACACCCCATAAACCTTCACCACCGTTACCTGCCCTTGGCTATGGGACCCACGATGCATATCCATCTTAGTGCTTGTTGGTCAATCAGAAAGGGACACGTTAGCAAGACCCAACACACGGACCCACCTTTAATTCCGCAACATTGTCTTTCAACAATTGTCGCATGATCGCATAGCTAGGAAAAGGGCTATGCGAACATGTGACACACCGTAGCCCTTTACCACCATTAACCGCCGCTGCATAAAGTTACCACAAAGGGCTTATCGCATGATCACATAACACAAAACTAGCTCATGCGAACATGCGACAAGCCACCAGCACTCACCACAAACCTTAGGGCCACGTCGGCAAGACCCGACACATGGACCCACCTTTAATTCTGCAACAACGTCTTTCAATAGTTGTCGCATGATCGCATAGCCAGGAAAAGGGCTATGCGAACATGTGACACACCATAGCCCTTTACCACCGTTAACCGCCGCCGCATAAAGTTACCACAAAGGGCTTGTTGCATGATTGCATAACACAAAACTGGCTCATGCGAACATACGACAAGCCACCAGCACTCACCACAAACCTTAGGGCCATGTCGGCAAGACTTGACACACAGAGCCAACTTTAATTCCGCAACAGCGTCTTTCAACAGTTGTCACATGATCGCATAGCCAGGAAAAGGGCTATGCGAACATGCGACACATTGTAGCCCTTTACCACCATTAAAATTTTGAGCCTTGGTTGTAAGCTCAAGTCAAAGGAAATATTCTCCAATTGAAGCAAGTTTCTCTCTCATGAAGGCCGAGTAGAGGAATTCTTAATCAAACAAGAAGATCCATCATCCATTCATTCTTCTCTTCCCTTCTTTGCAAGTGTTTTCAAGCACATCAACATTCAAGATCTAGAAGTGGCATTCATAGATCCATGCATTTGTGAGGACATCCTTAATTCTACATCACATTCCAAGGTCAACCCTTTGGGTTCCAAGTACATTCAAGCATCTTCATAGGTATGCGTGATTTATACATCTACCCACAAGGGTTTATGCAAGGTAAATCTACCATTTTCCTTTTTACATAATTTCCTTTATGCAATTTATTTTCATTTCAAGGTTGATTCCTAAACAAGAGTTTGACCAAGACAAACCCTTTAGACAACCTTTTGCACCATTTTTCTATGTGCACAAATAGGTTATGAAGCCATTGGACCAGTATCAGACAGATCAAGTATAATAAGAAGTCCTCAAAAAAATTAAACCAAAATTGCCATGTACAAAACACCATTGGTGATCTATCCCTGAGTATAGGATGAGTTTTGGCCTGTTCCTACCACTTTTAGCTCAAGTTTTACTAGTAGGTCAATTCTTATCTCTATGTTCCAGATCTATTATTTTTTTCTCAATATCAGTATGTTTTTATATGTTATTTCTAGTTTTTTTCATTTTGTCCAATTGAGCACTTTAATCATATTTATGCATCATTTCCATCTCGTCAAGCACATTATTTTAGGAAAGAATCCAATGTCCCACTTAGCACTTGAGTCTCCTTTAAGACGTAGTAGGGCTTATTCCCTTTGAATGTGTAATTGTTGAAAAGGGAGGTGATTTAATTATCTTTTGCATTACTTCCCTTTTCCCATTATACAATAAAAAAATGGATAAGAGGATGAGAAAGAGTGACATGAATGGAAGAATTTTCTAGTTGTTGATGTATAGTTGTTCAACCAAAATGGACCCATATTACCAAATAGAAATTAACATGAATATACAAATATTCACATTAATTACATTATGGATATAAAATTGTCAACAATCACCGATTGGCATAAGTAGTACATGTTAAAAGGAGTTACTTCTAGTAGATATGGGTGACAATCAACAACCTCTTCATGCTTTGGTTATTCCAAACCCAACTCAAGGTTGTGTAACTCCCATGACGCAATTCTCAAAAACTTATCATTTTAACTTTTGTTACAACTTATCATAGGCGTGCTCAAATAACTAAAGAAAAATCCTCTTCAAGTGATCCTCTTCTATTGGAATATCATTTCCTAGGAATACATATTCATTTTTCTCAAATATCAGATGGATTGCACTAGATTTTGATAGATCTTTTAAATTTCATGATTTTATGCAATCTATTGATAATATGGGTGAAGCACTAGAAGAGATTATGAATGATCTAAACAAGAAAGAGCCCCCCATATCTTGTGTTATAGATGATGCACTCCTATTTTAGTCACTATATGCGACCAAGAGATTTGGGATTCTTTGGATTTCCTTTTGGACACAGCTTGTGGTTGTCACCCAATCTACCATAAATTTCATCTATTGAGATCTCATAGGCATTGGCCTCCTAAGGACTTTGATACTCTTATTCTATGTGTGTTTGTTACGTTAAGAGTTGATGAAAAGTGGTGTGTGATGTTTTATGTATGGGTTGAATGTGCAATAAGATCTAAAAGTAAGAACTCTCTTCATGTTTCTCTAGAGATTGAAATGCACCATGTCTTGATGATAATACCCTGGTTGTGAAGGTCTTCTTTGTAATACCTCTCTAACCCTAACACAACCAAGTAGATATTATGATAATGAGCTTATACTTAGATTCTATTGAGTTAAATCTGTTCGATGTTGTAAAATCATTTCATGCTTTCCATTTTTCAAATATGAGTGTGACATTGTATTGGGTGTATATGTAAATGTACCTATCTAATCTACTTCAGTATCTTATTCATTATGGATTCATAACTCAATACTTGATGATGCTATTGATGATTTATATCTTATAGATATATTGATGTTGTTAGGTATATTATTTTATGGTTAGAGACACCCTTATATGTGTTTTCATCTATATTTATGTGTTGAGGGTTTTTGAAAACTTTGATGTATATGATGGACTAGTTATGATGCTTTGATATTCAAGACTTGATGATGATGTCTTTTGATGGTTTATGTATGTAACAGACATATTGATATTGTTAGGATAATTACTTATGCTTCTCCCTCACTTATGATTATGAAATGGTTATTCCTTACGTTTATATATTTCATATACATATATATAGTTGTGTTTTAACCCATGATTCTATTAATAAGGATTATTAGGTTATGGATATTATTTATGTAATTTTCATGTTGATCTTCTCTATGATGTGTTTGAATGAGGAGGGAGGATTTTGCATTACTCTCCCATCAAGCCCATATGATGTGTTGAGTCTTTCTTCATTGTTTGTGTTATCTAACATGCATGTATACATACATACATACATACATACATGGTTCTAGTCATGTAGGTCATTTATAGGTACCATTCATCAACTCCACTTGGCTCCATAGGTCTAAGCATGCCTTTATATTCCTTGATTGTGGTGGAAGAGAAATAGCATTAAGGCCCAAATTGAACCTAGTCTTATCATCGTTCTAAGTAAAGGAATGATCATGACAATTATTGATGAAGGGTGCTCCCCTTAATACCACAAACACATAACAGAAATAGAGAACAAACAACAACAATTTGCAAGAACAGAAAATGGGCTTCTTATTATCTCCACAACTGTGGAATTACAAATTTCAGAATTACAATATGCAAAGCCACATGGGAATTTTCCCTTACAATATTTTGTAAGACAAAGCCTCGAATTATTACCTAGATCTACCCAGAACTACTATGAACTACCTAAGACAACACTACAACCTTCCTTATATAGGCAATTTTCCATCACCTGGGAAGGTTCCAGAATTTTAGCCAATAAGGCCGACCAAACTTAAAATTATTTTATTTTACAATTTATTACATCAAAGTCAGCTCAAAAAAACTTTTGAAACCCAAACAGAAATTTTGAAGGAAAATCATTTTCTACCAATTCAGGTGACCCAACTTCCGGAGACCATAAATCATCACCCGTTGACCTGATTGACTACTATAACCCCATTTTGGAAAGGGCACAAAGTGCTCCACAATGCCTGCACGAATTAACCAAGCTTCATTCAGCCAAAGTTTTGACCTCATCCGGGCCTCTAAAGCCTTCAAAACTAAGTTCAAAGTTTTTGTACCCTACTGCCAATACCGAAAATCTTCAATATCTACAAAGCTAGACTTGATCTGTAAATGAAACTTTACTGGCAAGCTGATATGACCAAAATGAACCTCTAGAGAAGAAAATGGACCATTCTGAGCCTGAACAGAAAACTTACTAAAATTAGTAACTTTCTAAAAATAGCAACTCTGCACAAGATAACCCTTATTGAAAAGAAACCAAAAATATTTTTGGGTGATGCAAGATTGCTCTTACACCTAGGATGCTCCTGCATCAGACACCTGGGGTAATTTGAGAAGTGACTCTATCACGACTCATGTGTGAAGAGGGAAACCAAGATGGTTAACCTCCTCCTTTGTTAGCCATGATGAATCTTCAACAGGTCATCCTTTCCAGTTGACCAGATATTCTTCATATGTCCTAATCCTTGTGCTTTTGCCAACATGACTATCTAGTATGTCCTCAATCTCCTTGGTATATGAACTAGTGGCTAGAATACTCCATTGTGCTACTGTGATCTCATCTTCAACACCTCCTTTATGATACTCTATCAAATCTAAAATATTAAATACTGGTGAAATATTCAGCTCAATAGGAAATTCTACCATATAGGCATTTCCTAAATGATGCTTCTTCAGTATCTTACATGGCCCAAACTTCTTCATTTTCAACTTGTTATATGTACCAACTAGAAATCTCTCCTTCTGCAAATGAACTATGACTTCATCCCCAACCTAAAATTACTTATGCCTTCTTTTCTCATCTTCCTTAGCCTTATACTGTGCATTCATCTTGGTAATGTGCTTCCTCACTTCCTCATGGATGTTCTTCAAATGTTTTGCAAAATCTTCAGCTTCAACACTACTTATTTCTCCTTTATGTATCTTCCTCAACTCAGATGCATTTCTAGGACTACTTTCATATACAATCTAGAATGTTGATTTACCAGTGCTCCTATTGACAAAATTATTGTATGCAAATTCTTCCTGTGGCAAAATCAAATCCCATCCTGTTGGCTTGTCTCCAACCAAATATCTCAGCAAATTTCCCAAACTCCTATTCACCACCTCTATCTGTCCATCAGTCTATGGATGATGTGTTGAACTGAACTTCAAATATGTCTTCAACTTCTTCCACAATGTGCGCCAAAAATATCCAACAAACTTAGTGTCCCGATCTGAAACTATGCTCTTCAGAAAACCATGTAGTCTCACCACTTCTCTGAAAAATAATTCTGCTATATGAACAACATCATTAGTCTTCTTATAGGGAATGAAATGTGTCATCTTTGAAAATCTATCAACCACCACAAAAATTGAATCATGTCCCCGCTGAGTCCTCAGTAAACCAAGAATAAAGTCCATATTGATATCCTCCCAAGGCTTTTCTGGTACAGGTAATGGCTGATACAACCCTGTATTTTTCTTCACTCCTTTTGCCATCTGACATACTCTACAACTCTGTACAAACTTCTTGACATTTTGCTACAACTATGGCCAATAATAGTTCTCATTAACCAAAGAAAAGGTTTTATCTCGACCAAAATGCCTAGCCAATCCTCCACTATGCTTCTTCTTGATGAGATTCTCCCTCATAGAACTTCATGGAATGCACAACTGGCTCCCTCTGAATAGCATATCATCCTGAATGATGAAATCCAACCACTTCATTCTATCTAGAGTAATAGGTTTTTTACAAGCTTTCCAAGCTTCACCAAAATCAAGATCCTCTGGATACAAATTCTTGAGTTCCTTGAACCCAACCACCTCAATCTACATCTTTGTCAGCAATAATTGCCTTATGCTAAGCACATCTGCAACCTTGTTAGACTTTCCACTCTTGTGTTTTAACAAAAATGTATAACTCTGCAAAAACTCAACCCATTTCAAATGCCTTTGATTCAACTTTCCTTGACTATTCAAATATTGCAAAGCTTGATGATTAGTATACAAAACAAACTCCTTAGGAAGGAGATAGTGTCTCCACTTCTTCAATGCCTGAACTATAGCATAAAATTTCTAATCATAAACAAAATATTTTCTCTTGGCATCATTTAACTTTTCACTGAAATAAGCAATAGGTTTACCTTCTTGACTCATAATAGCTCCTATCGCAGTACCACTAGCATCACAGTCTACTTGAAACACCTTATTAAAATCTGGAAGTGCTAAAACAGGCTATTCTGTAACTTTTTGTTTCAATAGTTTAAAACTCTTATCTGCCCCAATAGTCCACTTGAACTCTTTTCTATCCCCTCTCATTGTTTCAATCAAGGGTCCACAAATACTGCCAAAATTTTTGATAAAATTTTTGTAAAAGCTAGCCAAACCATGAAAAGATCTTACCTCCATAGCACTCCTTGGGGTAGGCCATTCAAGGATAGCCTGCACTTTCTTTGGGTCCATTTTTAGACCTTCTGCTGAAACAAAAAATCCCAAATACACTAATTCCTTCTTCACAAAACTGCACTTTTTTAAATTAATCAACAATTTCTCTTCCCTTAACTTCTCAAACACCATATGAATATGCACCATATGTTCCTCCAATGTTTTACTAAAGATCAAAATATCATCTAGGTAAACAATGACAAACTTACATAGAAATTCTTTCAGAACCTCGTTCATGAGCTGCATGAAAGTGCTCGGTGCATTGGTTAGCCCAAAAGGCATGACTAACCACTCATATTGTCCTTCCTTTGTTTTGAAAGTAGTCTTCCACTCATCTCCTTCTTTGATCTGAATCTAGTGATATCCACTCTTTAGATCTATCTTTGAAAAATACATAGCTCCACTCAAACAATCCATAATATCATCCATTCGTGGCAATGGAAACCTGTACTTGATTGTGATCTTGTTTATTTCTCTGAAATCTGTACACATCCTCCATTCTCTATTTTTCTTTGGTCCTTATACTACTGGTACATCACATGGACTTAGGCTCTCCCGAATCAACCCCTTCTGTAACAACTCATGTACTTGTCTGTTCAACTCTTCACTTTCTGCTGGTGTCATTTTGTGTGCTGCCTTGTTTGGCAAACTGGATCCTGGAATCAAGTTCATCTGATGACTGGTCTTCCTTACTTGTGGTAGTCCATCAGGAACATTATCAGATACAATATCTTGAAACTCATTCAACAAATGTATATTGACAAGTGGTAGATTTTTCTATCCATTTTGCTCATTCTCGTCCTCTTATAAATTTCAATCTATTTATTTCACTGATTCTCATACTCTTATCTAATTTGATTTATTTTATTTTTTATATATTCAATTTTATCCTGATTTCATTTGTATTATGTTCACACTTTTTTTTTGGAGAATTTTTTATTGATAAATTTGTTTTAGCTATCTAATATAAGAGCACAATCTGAAAATCAAGGAGTAAGGAATATATGCTAAATTTGTGTGGGGCACAATCCCAGCCTCATCCCTTTTGATCTCAAAGCCTTGCACTCAGCAAGACTTGATCCTCACAGGCTCATTAGAAACCTTTCAACTTCACCATCATCTTCTAATTAGTTTAGATTATCTATTTCTAATCCCAAAATTTGCATTTCTTTGTCCTGAATGTGTTTCATGGAATTTAGATTCAATTTTAAATTGCTTAGCATTGATTTAAAATTTAAAAATTTAAAATTTGAATTGCTAACTTCTATCATTTTTTATTAGTGGTTAAGCACTAGCTTGATACATGTTTATATGAATTATTGACGTGTCTTGATATTTAAATATATATTTATTTTTACAATTATTTTAAAAATATTTAAATTTGAAAATAAAAAAGAATCCATGTTAGAATTTATATATAAGCTTCATATATTTACCCAAGATTCTAAAACAAGTCCACCAAGGAGGTTGCCTTTGTATAGAAACTTACCCTAGCCATGGAATAAGATTAAAGGAATTTCTTTATGTTTTTTTATACAAATTATGTTGGCAATGGGAAAAATAAAGAGTATTGATTATGATCTTGTCTAAGATAACTAATATATGTCTAGCTTGTGTGTGGTTGGTTGTGACAAATTAAAATGATGTCAAAATAATGTCACAACTAATCTTTGTACATGCAACACTTAAGTCTTTCAATTATGTTCATGTAAATAAAGTTGTATAAAATAATATTACTAATGAGATGTTATGTTCACATAGATAATCTTTTGATATACCATCTTAATATGGTTTCCTATAAGATAGATTCATAATATTTATATATATGCATGTTGTCAATATACTCATGTTCTATAAATTCTTTCAATATAGGAGTCAATTCTTATGTATCTAATCTTTGTATTGTACACTAATACTTTATATAGTCTTTGGTCCAATAGAAGAAAAAATGGTGAAAGTAATGACATTCATCATATCAACTATTGGTGAGTGAATTTAATTTGATATTATATATAAAAGTTGAGTTCAACTATCCTTTTTAGATAAGTATGCAAATTGTCAATAGCCTAATTTTGAGATCTTTGTGACTCTATAGGATGTTATTTGTTTCAATTTCCCAAAGTGAAGAGTTACAAGTCTTTCTAGGTCACGTTTAAAAGATATTCTAACACACACAAAAATTCCAAATCAATGGACTATAAATAAGTCAGATGGTTTCAAACCTTACCTCAAGTCTTATGGAGCGGAAGGAGGAAGAATAATGAAAAAGGATGCAATCCAACTACAATGCACAATAACAAATACAAATAAAAATATCCAAAAATAAAAGGTCAATATCAATCCAAATCCAAGCCAAAATCATCTCTAGTCCAATGCCAAATTATTACTCCAACAATCCAAAGAAACCTCCAACTTAAATCATCCCAAAATTGATAAAAAAAATTCAAGAATGCAAATCCAAAATCCCTCCAACAATTTCCAGAAATCCATCCTCCAAAAACACCATCCATCCCCCAAAAATGAAATTTAAATATTTAATACAAATAAACATCCCAAGGGTTGTGAGGAAAATGAAAGCTATTCCCAACCACTTCACAACTAATAGGAAATAAAATAACTCTAATATTAACAGCATGAGATTTCCACAATCCATTAGTAATGAGATGATATTTCTGGATTCGATTGTGTTTATTTTTAGCATCAACGTTTCGGATCACACTCTGTGATCCATCATCAGGATAGAGAAAGTGCCAAGAAGAATAGTAAAAAGCCTTATTTTTACTATTCTTCTTGGCACTTTCTCTATCCTGATGATGGATCACAGAGTGTGATCTGAAATGTTGATGCTAAAAATAAACACAATCGAATCCAGAAATATCATCTCATCAACTCTAATATTATTATGATCATAAAATACTTCCCACTCAATTGAATAATAATATTTAATAAGTACAATTACACATGCACATATATCTACTAAACAATAGGCCAACCCACACTAAGCATATAACATGACTATTAAAGAATTATAACAAAATAGGACTAAACTATTAAGGAAGAAAATAAATTAAAATAACAATTATAATGAAAGAAAATCATTGACATCTCTTGAAGAACAAATACATCAATATAAAATAATTCAAAGATGAATTCATCATCAAACACCATTAAGTCAATAAAATCAATGTTCACAAACCAAACCAAACACAATATGAGTAATCAGGTGAGTCAAGATTTGTCACCATGACAACCCAACAAAGTGTAGATAATTGATGCAGGAGCAACCTGGGTGTAAGAGCAATCTTGCATCACCCAAAAATATTTCTAGTTTCTTTTCAATAAGGGCTATCTTGTGTAGAGCTGCTATTTTTGGAAAGTTAATATTTTTAGTAAGTTTTTTGGTCGGGCTCAGAATAGTCTATTTTCTTCTCTGGAGGTTCATTTTGGTCATATCATCCTGTTAGTAAAGTTTCATTGACATATCAAGTCTAGCTTTGTAGATATTGAAGATTTTCGGTATTGGCAGCAGGGTACAGAAACTTTGAACTCAATTTTGAAGGCTTTAGAGGCCCCGGATGAGGTTGAAACTTTGGTTGAATGAAGCTTGCTTAACTCATTTATGCATTGTAGAGCGCTTTGTGCCCTTTCCGAAATGGGGTTATAATAGTCAATCAGGTCAACAGGTGATTACTGATGGTCTCCGGAAGTTGGGTCACCTGAATTGGAAGAAAATGATTTTCCTTCAAAATTTCTATTTGGGTTTCAAAAGTTGTTTTGAGCCGACTCTGATGTAATAAATTGTAAAATAAAATAATTCTAAGTTTGGTCAGCCTTATTGGCTAAAATTTTGGAACCTTCCTAGGCGGTGGAAAATTGCCTATATAAGGAAGGCTGTAGTTTTGTCTTAGGTAGTTCAGAACAGTTCTGGGTAGATCTGGGTAATAATTCGAGGCTTTTTCCTACAAAATATTGTAAGGGAAAATGCCCATGTGGCTTTGCATATTATGATTCTGAAATTTGTAATTCCACAGTTGTGGAGATAATAAGAAGTCCATTTTCTGTTCTTGCAAATTGTTGTTGTTTGTTCTCTATTTTTGTTATGTGTTTGTGGTATTAAGGGGAGCACCCTTCATCAAGAGATATTAGAGTAGGAGTTCCTGAGTGTGTAAACAGATCATCGACTATGAGGAAGTTTGCACTAGGATCATGGTTAGGGTTCTAGTGAGCAGCGCAAAAATGCTTCCATGAAGGGAACGTGGCGGAAGAGCTGGTGGTGTAACACCTAAGGTTAGAGTGCTCCAGAGACAAGTGCGAGCATTGCAAGAAGAGATTTGCAGAGGAATGAATCTTAATGTCAAAGATGAAAGCGAGGATGAAGCTGAAGGAGAAGTCAAAATTGTGAATCAGGAAGAAGAAAGACTTTTTCGGGCCATTTCCAAGATCGGGAAAAGACCTAAGATTGAGGTTCCTACATTTTCAAGAAATCTTAACCCAAAGGAGTTGATTGACTAGATCAATGAATGTGAAGAATATTTTGAGCATGAAGATATTGAAGATCCTGATAGGGTCAAGTTTGCAAAGGCTAGATTGAAGGGCCATGCAAAGATTTGGTGGCAAGAGATTCAATTGGAGCGAATAGAAGAGGAAAAGAGAAAATCACAAGATGGGATCGAATGGTGGACAAATTAAAGTGACAGTTCATTCCTGTTGATTATGAGCTTGAACTACTGAAGAAAATGCAAAGTTTTAAGCAAGGAGGAAGATCTATTCAGGAGTATACAGAGGAGTTCTATCGAATTCTCATCAGAATAGGCCATGCGGAAGCTGATAAGGAGAAAGTTGCCCGTTACCTTAATGGGTTGAGGCCGAACATTCAAGAGGAGTTGAATTTGGTTCGAATGAACAGTATTGAAGAGGCATATCAGTTTGCCCTAAAAGTAGAGGAAAAGTTGAACAAGAAGATTGAGAGCAAACAAAATAGAAGAGGTCGTGGTGGAAGATCTGGTGCACGATCATATGGAGGCCGAAATGAAAATTTGAAAAAGAAGGATGAGGCCAAAAATATTCAAAATCAGAGAGGAAACAATTCCAATCGTTTCCATGATCAGAATAATAGAGATCAGAGAGGAAGAGGAAGAGGACAAGGATCTGGAAGAGGAGGCTTCCATGGAACATGTTTTCATTGTGGAGAAGAAGGTCATAGGGCATATGAATGTCCTCAACACCAAGGAAGGACAGATAAGAGGAATGAAGGCCAGGCCAGAGTTGTACATGTAGATGAAGATGCCAGATCATCACATTTGTAAGATGCTGAAAGAGGAGAAACACTAATTAACAGGAGAGTCTTGCTGAGTGGGGAGAATGAACCTAAGAAAAGAAGAAGCCTGTTTCGCACCAGGTGTAAGTGTGAAGGTAAATGCCATGATATGATTATCGATAGTGGAAGTACTGACAATTTGGTGTTAGAAGAGATGGTGACAAAGTTGAAGCTCAAGAGAGAGAAACACACACATCCATATCGGATTGCCTAGGTGCAGGATGACCACAAGGTCATGGTCAATGAACAATGCCTAGTGAAGTTCAAGATTGGTAGATACCAAGATGAGGTACTATGTGATATCATATCTATGGATGCATGTCATATGTTGTTGGGTAGACCATGGTAGTTTGATAGGTGTGTTGTACATGATGGTCGTGTGAATACCTATTCCCTAACAAAGGATGAAGTGCAACATAAGCTAAAGCCATTGAATGACATAGAAGAAAAGGTATGTGATAATGTAAGAATAACTTTTGTTGATGGAAGAAAGTTCATAGATGATATGAGGCATGATCATGTGTGTTTTTCTTTAATTCCAAAAGCTAGTAAAGAGGAGGTAGAAAATGTACCTATAGAAGTTGCAGATTTGTTGAATGAGTTTCAAGATATTGTAAATGATAATGTTCCTGATGGACTACCACAAGTAAGGAAGACCAGTCATCAGATGGACTTGATTCCAGGATCCAGTTTTCCAAATAAGGCAGCACATAGAATGACACCAACAGAAAGTGAAGAGTTGAACAAACAAGTACATGAGTTGTTACAGAAGGGGTTGATTCGAGAGAGCCTAAGTCCATGTGCTATACCAGTAGTATAAGCACCAAAGAATAATGGAGAATGGAGGATGTGTACAAATTCTAGAGCAATAAACAAGATCACAATCAAGTACAGGTTTCCATTGCCACGAATGGATGATATTATGGACTGTTTGAGTGGAGCTGTGTATTTTTCAAAGATAGATTTGAAGAGTGGATATCACTAGATTCAGATCAAAGAAGGAGATGAGTGGAAGACTACTTTCAAAACAAAGGAAGGACTATATGAGTGGTTAGTCATGCTTTTTGGGCTAACCAATGCACTGAGCACTTTCATGCGGCTCATTAACGAGGTTATGAAAGAATTTCTAAGTAAGTTTGTCATTGTTTACCTAGATGATATTTTGATCTTTAGTAAAACATTGGAGGAACATATGGTGCATATTCGTATGGTGTTTGAGAAGTTAAGGGAAGAGAAATTGTTGATTAATTTGAAGAAGTGCAGTTTTGTGAAGAAGGAATTAGTGTATTTGGGATTTTTTGTTTCAGCAGAAAGTCTAAAAATGGACCCAGAGAAAGTGCAAGCTATTCTTGAATGGCCTACCCCAAGGAGTGCTACGGAGGTAAGATCTTTTCATGGTTTGGCTAGCTTTTACAGAAAGTTTATCAAAAAATTTAGCAGTATTTGTGGACCCTTGACTGAAACAATGAGAGGGGATAGAAAAGAGTTCAAGTGGACTATTAGGGCAGATAAGAGTTTTAAACTATTGAAACAGAAAGTTACAGAACAACCTATTTTAGCACTTCCAAATTTTAATAAGGTGTTTCAAGTAGACTCTGATGCTAGTGGTATTGCAATAGGAGCTATTATGAGTTAAGAAGGTAAACCTGTTGCTTATTTTAGTGAAAAGTTAAATGATGCCAAGAGAAAATATTTTGTTTATGATCAGGAATTTTATGCTATAGTTCAGGCATTGAAGAAGTGGAGACACTATCTGCTTCCTAAGGAGTTTGTTTTATATACTGATCATCAAGCTTTGCAATATTTGAATAGTCAAGGAAAGTTGAATCAAAGGCATTTGAAATGGGTTGAGTTTTTGCAGAGTTATACATTTGCTTTAAAACATAGGAGTAGAAAGTCTAGCAGGGTTGTAGATGCACTTAGCATAAGGCAACTATTGCTAACAAAGATGCAGATTGAGGTGGTTGGGTTCAAAGAACTCAAGAATTTGTATCCAGAGGATCTTGATTTTGGTGAAGCTTGAAAAGCTTGTAAAGAACCTGTTACTCTAGATAGAACAAAGTGGTTGGATTTCATCATTCAGGATGATATGCTATTCAGAGGGAGTCATTTGTGCATTCCACGAAGTTCTACGAGGGAGAATCTCATCAAGGAGAAGCATAGTGGAGGATTGGCTAGACATTTTGGTCCAGATAAAACCCTTTCTTTGGTTAGTGAGAACTATTATTGGCCATAGTTGCAGCAAGATGTCAAGAAGTTTGTACAGAGTTGCAGAGTATGTCAGATGACAAAAGGAGTGAAGAAAAATATAGGGTTGTATCCGCCATTACCTGTACTAGAAAAGACTTGGGAGGATATCAGTATGGACTTTATTCTTGGTTTACCAAGGACTCGGTGGGGACATGATTCAATTTTTGTTGTGGTTGACAGATTTTTAAAGATGGCACATTTCATTCCCTGTAAGATGACTAATGATGTTTTTCATGTAGTAGAATTGTTTTTCAAAGAAGTGGTGAGACTACATGGTTTGCTGAAGACCATAGTTTCAGATCGGGACACTAAGTTCGTTGGATATTTCTGGCGCACATTGTGGAAGAAGTTGAAGACATATTTGAAGTTCAGTTCAACACATCATCCACAGATTGATGGACAGACAGAGGTGGTGAATAGGAGTTTGGGAAATTTGTTGAGATGTTTGGTTGGAGACAAGCCAAGAGGATGGGATTTGATTTTGCCACAAGCAGAATTTGCATACAATAATTTTGTCAATAGGAGCACTGGTAAATCACCATTCCAGATTGTATATGAAAGTAGTCCTAGAAATGCATCTGAGTTGAGGAAGATACATAAAGGAGAAATACATAGTGTTGAAGCTGAGGACTTTGCAGAACATTTGAAGAACATCCAAAATGAACCACTTATCAATATACATTTGTTCAACCAAAATGAACCCATAATCAAATAACAATTGACATGAATATACAAATTTCATCATTTATAATCCTCCACTATCACCTATTGACATATAACCATTACACGTTGAAAGGAGTTGCTGCTAATAGATATGGGTGGCAATGGAAAGCCTCTTCATGCTCTGGTTATTCCATACCCAACCCAGGGCCATGTAACTCCCATGATGCAATCTGTTGATAACATGGATTAATCTCTAGAAGGGCTTATGAATGATTTGAACGAGAAAGAGCCCCCCCATATCTTGTGTCATAGTTGATACACTCATATTCTGTTCACCAGCTGTGACCAAGTGATATGGGATTCCTTGGATTTCCTTTTGGACACGGCATGTGGCTGTCTACTTAATCTACCATTACTTTCATTTGTTGACATCTCATGGTTATTACCCTCCTAAGGACTTTGGTATGCTTATTCTATGTGTATTTGTGATATTGAGAGTTGATGAAAAGTAGTGTGTTTAATCTATTAAGTATGTATGGCTTGAACATAATAAGATTTGAAAGTTAGCAATCTCTTCATATTTCTCTGGAGATTGAAATGTACTATGTCTTGAGATGGACATTCATGCTTTCTAATTGATCTCATGCTAGATGATAATACCTTAGTGGTTAAGATATTGTCAAAACAATTACCATCCACTTCATAGGATGAGAAACACACATTTATAATTGGAGGATCCTTAGTCTTATCTTTGATCAAATTCCATGAGTTCAGACAAGAGTTCTCTATAACTTTTTAGTGAGCATCTCTAAATCTCTTTATCTGTTGACTTTTATGCTCTCAATTGTATCTTTCAAATAATTTTCTTTGGTTTTAAAATACTTCTAATTTTTTTCCCTCCATTAGACCTCTGTACATTTTAGGATTATCTAGTTTGACAATTTTTTTTTAAATCCTAATGGATACTGTACAAATAAAACATTTTAAATTTTTGGTTCTTGATCCTCTTTATTTTAGGGGATAAATATATAGATAACCTGCACTATTTTTTTGGTGGTGTTGTAGCAAAATGGTAGACACTTCATATTTTGGCTCAGGCTCATTCATTTCAGGTTTAAACAGTAAAACAACAGGGAGTTTGGAAGTGGAATTACACAAATGAGGTTAAAATTATCAACTAATTTATTTTTTTCTTTTTTGATAAAATTAGGGGAGATGATCCAGTAGTTGAGCACCCTAATTTTGTGCTTCTCAAAATTCTACATGGAAATTTCAAGTCACTCTTGTTTTTCAGCAACTTACTTGGCAAGTCCCCTACTTATAACTAGGGTTTTAGGGCCACATCATCAAATATGATGCCACATCAACATGTTTTTTGCCAAGGTGTCCATAAAAGCCCAAAAAAGTGAGACCAATCATAGTGCATCAGGGACACCCATACTTGTGCAGCTAATGTGGCATCACATGTTTAGAATAAGAGACACATTTCAATCAATTATGGGTAGTCATCAATGTTGTTAAAAATATTAAATCAACAAATGTAGGTATTAAATTAACAACTGCTATCACAACAAATAGAGCATATTCAGATATTGAATCCTCTCCCCTATAAATTTTTTTGTTTGTTGAATCTTAACTAAATTTTTTGTGAGTCCCAAATCCTAATCCATATTTTTAGCTGTCGAATCAAGAGTTCAAAATTCGAATCCTTAAACTTTACCTCTCACAAAGATTCTCTTCTTAACTATGCTTGACTAATTGTATTTAAAGTGTACAAAATATCTTATTGGTTTAACCTTCTAAATTTAGCATACCCTGTCTATATTTTTCTTCATAAGACTTCTAGATTGCATCCCAACACCATGTATCATGAGCAAAAATCCAATTCGTTTGAGAATCAACTTACACACTCGCACACTTTTATCATGATACGCCCTGTTCAAATTCTGACCACTTTGAAGCTTTTCTTGCGGAGGAATTAGACGATTGCATTGACTATATCCCTAAAGTTCCAAATATACGATGTGTAGACCTTCCATCATTTCTACAGCTTCAAGGCGCCAACTCATATTATTTTCTTGGCATGCTCTTCAATTCATATCAATCAGCTCGTCGAGCAGACTGGGTTCTCTGTAATTCTTTCTATGGTATTTAGTCAATAAGAAATCTTCTTTATAAATCAAAGTTAGATTGTAAATATCTCAAACATTATTCTCTATAACTTCAATGTTTACAATTGCATTTTTCATCATGCATGTTGTGAACTCTATGACTAAAATAAAAAGATAAAGATGTAGAATTTGATAATGACTTAATAGATTCTATAAATATATGCTAAAAACTTTGATCTTTTCTATATATTCTAAATAGACAAAATATTTTTGAAAAATAATCTAACAAACTAATGTAAAATATTGACTATCAAAGAAATAAACTTTTATACCATCACCAAGATCAATTCTCTTATAAAATTAGATAAGATCTCAAATAAAAATTTGTATAGAATATATTACTATTTAATTTGTTCTACCTTCTGCATGTATGAAGGATATAGATTGTCAATTAACATAAGTGATTACGTTTATATTCTATAATTTTAACTTGTAAAAGTACAATTGCCGCCCTCCCCCCCCCCCCCAACCCCCCTTAAAAAAAATGAATGGTAGTCATTTTTTAGATGTTGTGTGGAGATAGATAGATAATAATTTGTGATGAGGAAATAAAAGAAGATTTAAGTCTTTGCATCTCAATCTTACACGCAACTAAGAGAATTAAGTTTGCATTTTTCCTTACAAGATTTTACATTAAAAGTTAAAATGTGAAAATGACTTTTTTTAGGATATTAGAGTGTCTCCTTGTGATAAAATATTTTCTTACTTTTGGAATCTTAAAAGAAGAAACAAATAAGTGATTGTCAAGGGGTATTGGTTGATAAATGGATTTGAAAAGATTTTGATGGATACAATGAAAATGAAATTTAATTTAAATTTTATAGTCAAATGAAGAAATAAATAATTTACTGATATAAAAACTTGATCATTAATAGATAGATTTGAAAAGAATCTCCACTATGTAATGATTTGCCCTATATATTAGAATGATTTGACAAGATATTTATATCCTTTTTCAATTATCTAAAAATAAAGTATTTAAAAAAATAGGTTTTTATCATTTTTCTGATTAATTCATTTGTTTTATTATTACTATTTCATTTGTATTTAGGTTGTATTTGTCCTGCACAGGATGCGTTGGTAGTTCCATGACGTGAGCTGAATTTTATTTACATCAGACTAACTGTTGATTCATTCATTTACAACATTTAAGCCTCTTAAGAGACTATTTGAAGTGCCTTGTAGCTAATGTTCTAGAAATATTGAATCCAAGTAAATAATAATAACATGGTATTTAAATGAGTGTCAGGGTTTTATCCAGTCTGTAACCCTAATTTTCTATATAATTCTTCTTCTATTAAGCACATTTAAACATTGAGGTTTTAGCTTGCTTCTCAGAAAAAACAATACTAACAGGACAGGCACTCAGAGGGCTACTTATGGCTCCTCATGTTGTTGTAATCCCATTTCCAGTTCAGGGACAAATAAATCCCCTGATAAGACTTTCTGAAAAGCTTGCCTCTCAAGGCATTATTATAACCTTCATCAATACAGACTTCAATCACTTCAAAATAATGAAAGCTCGCAACGCTCATGGAATTTTAGAGAGTCCATATTTTAATATTCGTTTTGTACAAGTGTCAGATGGCTTGCCACTTGATTTCAACAGAATGGCCATGCCAGTGGAAGCTTCCAATGGGATCATGATCACCATGAGAACTTCTACAGAAGAATTTCTTGGCAAAATCTTAACACAGAGTTATGAATCTCCAGTTTGCTGTGTTATTGGCACATCATTTCTTACATGGACTTTTGAAGTTGCTAAGAAATTTGAGCTTCCATTTGTAGCCTTCTGGTCTATGGCAGTAAGCGTTCAAGTCATCTACAGACATTTGTCAATGATTACTGACAATGGAGACTTTCCTCCCAAAGGTGCAGTTTTCTGTTCTATAGTTATATAGAATTCACAGATAAACTATGTAGTATGTACTAGTACATGTCAATTTCTTTCTTTCTAGGTTATCAATTGCAGAGGAAATTTAGTCCTTGCCCAACCATTAAATATCTCCGCTGAACCCATTTTAAGTTTAATTGTATTAATTGCATGATTGCATTAACAGGCATGATAGATTACATCCCAGGTCTTCCCCCAATGCACCCGCAAGATTTCCCATCAGATATTCAATCAGGAGACCCGTCAAATCCTATGCATCGGGTTATTTTGCAACAGCTCCCTATTCTGGAGGAAGCCGCCTGGATCATAAGCAACACAGTCTATGAACTAGAAAACCAAGCAAATGATGTCATTACAGAAAAATCTCCTCTTTTTCGCTCGATTGGTCCTTTACTACCCTCAATTTACTTTGAAGGCGAAGGTAAACAACAGGTTTTTTCCATAGAAAGTTCGAGATCATCAAGCCTACAGGCAGAATCTAAATGCCTACCATGGCTGGATTCAAAACCCAAAAGTTCTGTTTTGTATGTTTCGTTTGGAAGCTTTGCTCAAATCTCTAGAGTTCAAGCACAAGAGATAGCAAGAGGATTGTTGGAAAGCGAGCAGGTATTCTCCAGCCTGTATAAATTACAGAGACAATATTCACAGCATATGTTTTTTAAATCTTTGAGGTTCTGTTTCTTTACAAAAGGTTAAATTAAAATTATTTTTCTTCAAAGTGGTTGTGAAAAATGAGTTTTTTTTTATATATAGAAATAGGCCATCAAAATTATATTATTTCAAAACTAACAATTACAAGAGAGTATTTGGGAAGTAAAATCTAACAATTACAAAGAGCATTTGATAGATCACGAGCCATATTTAAATTGAAGGATCAGTTGATTAATGGTAGAGCATCTCAGAAGCAACTGTGAGGTCTTAAATCTGACTGATTTTAGCTGATCCCTAAAAAATCTAACATGGTATTAAAGTCCAGGTCAGAATATGGGAGAGCTGGGGGGTTATATTTCTCAGGGAATCAGTGAATGAATGTGCAAGCAGTAGGGGGCTAGCCCTCCTCCAATTGTAGTTGACGGAATGGGTGGGATAAGTAATTGGAGGGCATTTAAGTTCATTTTGGGAGAAGGTAGTTTACAAACTATAATTTCAAATCAGAGATGGATTGGTCATAAAAAGCTCTAGTAGCTCAGTGGTTGAACACCTTAGCAGTAAATGGGAGGCCTGGGAGGTCTTAGATTTTATTATAAGTGACCTATGAAAAATCTGGCCTAGTGCTAAAGCCCAGGAAAGCAAAGTTAGGCAAACTAGGATCTATGAGCCACACACAAACAAGGTAGTTCAGTGATAGAACAGCCCAGCAGCAAATGGGAAATCCCAAATTTGACCCATAGTTAGATCCATGAATAGTCTAACATGGTATTTAAGTCCAGGTCAGCAGAAAACTAAGATCCATGAGCCACAAAAAAGCAGAGATGGATTGATCACCAAGAAGGCCCCTCCAACATACTTGAAGCCTAGATTTGACTTCTTACTAATCCATAAAAAATTTCATAAATACCAATATTTTTTTATGTCAATGTTTATAGCCCTCTTTATTTTTAAATTCAACTGCTTCTATTACTCATACTTTGGCTACTTGTTTAACAGGCATTTCTATGGGTACTCCGTCCAGACTTGGTGAGATCAGAGGCGGGAACAGCATTATCATCAGACTATAATGACATTCTTACCGAGGGATTTTTGGAGAAAACAAAAGATAAAGGACTTTTGGTTCCATGGTCTCCACAGCTTCTTGTTTTATCCCATCCATCTGTTGGAGGTTTCTTCACTCATGGGGGATGGAATTCAACAGTGGAGAGCCTAAGTTTGGGTGTTCCAATGTTGGTTTTCCCTCAGGGAATTGACCAGAGCACAAATAGAATGCTTGTTGTAAATCAGTGGAAAATTGGGTTAAGGTTGGATAGTTGCAGAGATGACTCAATAATTGAGGGAGGTGAGATTGCCAAGTGTGTGAGAGCTTTGCTGAAAGATGAAGAGATGAGGAAGAGGAGTAATGAAGTAAGAGAGACCATAATGAGTGTAGTGGGTGAAGGAGGATCATCTTGGAAAAATATGAAAGATTTTGTGGACTATTTGATGTCAATGTCAACAAAGAAATTGGACTTACCTCTTGAAAAAGGCTTCAAGGGGTAATGGTGAAAGCAGTGGTTGGAGGATGGATATATAAATGAAAAAGTTTCAAAGATTTTATTGTTTTGTGGTTTTAAGATGACAATTATTTTATATGTTTGAAAGTTTGACTTTTAAGGTGACAATTATTTTATATGTTTGAAAGTTGGACCGATAAGTTTAAGGTATATTCATTATTTATTATCTATCTTTTTTTTGTCTTATTATTTGTTTTGTAAATTTTTTAATTATATTTACATTCTTTAAAGTTGACATCTCATTTCTATAAAAAGTGGTAAGTAGTCATCTTATTTCTATTTGTCAAAATTTGTCTTTTACCAGTAAGCTAAGTGCTGTTTAAGAGTAGTCTTTTCATTTCCAAGGAATATTCTTTTTGTTTTACATTCTAATATTAATGAGAGATATTTATGATGGTATTATATTAACATATGCTAGTGTCTATAAACTTGTTGGGTGTACTTTTTTATTAAAAAAAATACTAATAGGGGTGGTTAGATATGTTACTAAATCGTCAATAGATATAGATATAGTCAAACATTCCACATTTATAATTTTCCAAAGGATCTTAAATATTTGTGCACCACTTATTTCCTATAGCTATTAAGTGTTGTTTATAGGAAACAAACAACTTAGAATATATTTTAATTTACTTCATTATAATTTAGTTTGTTAATTGAATTCCACTATCAATGTTACAATATTAGGACCATGCATCAATTTTAATTTTAATTTTTTTTATGTATATTATGTATATCAAATTCAACCCACTATCTACAATAGCATGCTTCATTTGTAAAACTAAAAAAGGAAATCAAATCTTTGACATAATAAACAAGATCTATAAAGGCTTGTAATTCTTCACTTTGGGAAATTGAAACAAATAACATATCATAGAGTCACAAAGATCTTGAAATTAGACCGTTGACAATTTGCATGATTATCTAAAAAATGTAGTTGAACTTAATATTTATATATAATTTCAAATGTAAATTCACTTAGCAGTAGTTGATTTGATGAATGTGTCATTACTTTAAGGATTTTTCCTTTTATTGACTAGTTGTTGAGTAATCCAAGACTAGAAAGTATTAGTGTACACTACAAACATTAGATACATAAGATTTGACTACTATATTGAAATAAAATCTTAAAAATGTGTATAATGACAACATGCAAATATATAAATGCTATGAATCTACCTTATGGAAAATCATATTAAGATGTTATATCAAAGATTATCTAGGTATATGAACATAACATCTCATTAGTAATATTATTTTAAATGACTACATTCACATGAGCATAATTGAAAGATTTTTTGTTGCAAGTACAAATATTGGTTATAACATTATTTTGGCATCATATTAATTTATCACAACCAACGACAAGCAAATTGGACAAGTATTAGATGTATCAGACAAGATCATAATCAATGCTCTTTAATTTTTCCCATTTCTAACATAGTTTTTATTAGACATTAGATAGAAATTCCTTTGGAGATCTTATCTCGTTGCTAGGGTAAGGTTCTATACTAAGTTATCCTCCTTGGTGGACCAACTTTAGACTCTTGGGTGAGTATATAGGCTTATATGTAAATTCTAATACAATGGATTCTTTTTAATTTTCAAATTAAATGCTTCTAGAATAATTGTCTCTTGGTAGTTCTCCTGACTTTTGAATATTTTGATGATGAATAATTGTAAAAATAAATGTATCTTTGAATATCAACACATATCAATAATTCATATAAACATGTACCAAGCCACTTCTTTATGACTGATAAAAAATGATAGAAGTCAACAATTTGAATTTTAAAATCTTAAATTTGGAATCAATGCTAAGCAATTGAAAATTGAACCTAAATTCCATGAAACACATTCAAGGAAAACAAATGTGAATCTTGAGATGAGAAATAGATAACCTAAATTGCTCAGAAGATGGTGGTGAAGTCGAAAGGTTCTTAATGAGTTCACCAGGGATCAGGGCTTTCTAAGTGCAAGACTCTGATGTCATAAGGTATGGGGTTGTGATTGCGACCTCGACAAATTTTTTAGATACCCCTTAGTCCTTGCCTTTAAACTAAAGAGGTTTAATCTAAAACTCATTCTTTTGTATTAGGTAGCTAAAATAATTTTCCATGAAAAATCCTCCATTAAGAAAAGTGTGAACATAAATACATACATAAAAATGAATAAGAGGACTAGAATGAGTAACATGAATAGAAGAATTTTCCATGTGTCGATGTACAGTTGCTCAGCCAAAATGGACCCAATAATCAAATAGAAATTAACATGAATGTACAAATTTTCACATTAATTATGGATATAAAATCCTCAAGAATTACCTATTGACATAACTAGTACATATTGAAAGGAGTTGTTACCACTTGATATGGGTGGCAATGGAAAGCCTCTTCATGCTCTGGTTATTTCATACCCAACTTAGAGTCATATAACTCCTATTTATCATTGTCACATTTGTTACAACTTATCATAGGCATGCCCAAATAACTAAAGAAAATTCCTCTTCAAGTGACCCTCTTCTATTGGAATATCATTGCTTGGGCCTAGATATTCATTTTTCTCAAATATCAAATGGATTGCCACTAGATTTTGACAAATCTTCCAAATTTCATGATTTTACGCAATATTTTGATAACATGGGTGAAGTGCTAGAAGAATTTACAAATTATATGAACACAAAAGAGTCCCCATATCTCATGTTATAGCTAATACACTCCTATTTTGGTCACTAGATGTAACCAAGAGATTTCAGATTCCTTGGATTTTCTTTTGGACACAACTTGTGGTTGTCACTCAATCTACCATAAGTTTCATTTGTTGAGATCCCATAGTCATTACCCTCCTAAGGAATTTATTATTCTTATTCTATGTGTTCTTGTTATGTTAAGAGTTGATGAAAAGTAGTGTGTGTTCTATTATGTATGGATTGAACACAATATTATCTAAAATTAATCACTCTCTTCATGTTTGTCTAGAGATTGAGATGTGCCATGTCTTGATGATAGTACCTTAGTTGTGAAGGTCTTCTTTCTAATACCTCTCTAACCCTAACACAACCAAGTAGGTATTATGATAGTGAGCTTATACTTAGATGCTATTCGGTTAAATCTATTGGATGTTTTAAGATCATTTCATGCTTACCTTTTTGCAAATATGAGTGTGACATTGCATTAGGTCTATATGTAAAGGTACTTTTCTAATCTACTATGGTAGCTTATTCGTTATCGCTTCATATCTTAATACTTGATGATTTATATAGATTATAGAAATATTGATGTTGTTAGGTATATTGTTTATGGTTAGTGACATCCTTCTATGTGTTTTCATCTCTATTTATGTGATGAGGGTCTTTCAAGAATTTGATGTGTGTGATGAACTAGTTATGATGCTTTGATATTCAAACTTGATGATGATGCGTTTTGATGGTTTATGTATGTATCATACATATTGATATTGTTAGGACCATTCATTATCTTTCTCCCATTTCTTATGATTATGCCTTACGCTTAGGTTTCATATAGGGTATGTGCAGGATCATGTTGTCCCAAAAAGTGGTGATGTGAAAAAATATGCCTTTTTCACCCACCCAAAAATGTGAAAATATGTGTTTGACTTTTTAGTAGGCCTGGGTGTTAGTACACCTAGCCAAAGGAAACACCAAAGCACAAGCCACATCGGATATTTGATATATATCCAATATCCGATAGGTATCAGAAACCCAATATATAATGTGATTTTAAGCCAACAATATAATAATATATAATATAATATTATAATATATTATAATATATTATAATATATTATATCATATATAATATATTATAATATATTATAATATATTATAATATATTATAATATATTATAATATGATATAATATAATATTATATCATATTATAATATATTATAATATGATATAATATAATATATTATATCATATTATAATATATTATAATATATTATAATATGATGGGTATGACCCTTTGGAGAAATGGTGGGGCTTCTTGCCTGTAGAGCCAACAACCAAGGTTCAAATCCCCACGGGGTCGCTCTCTACCATGTCAACAATTGAGAGCCCTTACCTTGACCCTCAATGAATGAGTGGGGCTTCTTGCCTATAGGTCTTGGAGAGATGGAAACTTAGAGATCTTGAACTTGGATGCTTTCCTTCAAGTCTTAAATCCAAGTGCTCAATTGCTCTTGATTGCTTGAAAATCTTGATAGTTCAATTGTCAAAATCCTTGTATTTAGTTGTCATATGAAAATTGAGGAGAGACAAGGTCTTTTTGCTTTACTCCATCATTTTAAGATTCAAAATTGATCAAAACAACTTCAAAAATCTTGCAAATACCCCAACCTTAGGCCCTGGGCAAAGTTTGGGCCCAAAATGCTTAGGACATAATGCCATTGGCAATCTGTTCCATTGAAAATGAGCCCAAAATTGCAGGGGATGCCTGGATGGATGAAAATAGGTGTGGGGGGGGGGGGGCGGGGGGAGACAGGTTGCTAGGATCAAGCATAACAGACATTCAAACCTCAAAATCCCCAAAATGGGGTCTAATATGTCCTAGTAAAGTATCCGATAATGGGTGCTAACTTTAGAGGACTATACATTTATGTATTTATGTTCACACATTTTTTAATGGAGGATTTTTCATGGATATAATTTTTTTAGCTACCTCATGCAAGAGCAAGAGCCTTAGACTAAACCTCTTCAATTTCAAACCAAGGACTAAGGGGTATCTAAATTTTTTCTCTGGGCCACAACCATAGCCTCATCCCTTATGATGTCAAACAGTATCTAAATTACATTTAGAAGTTCTAAATTTTCTGCAATGCAGAAAGTAGAGCAAATTAAATAGTAATATATTTTATAAAAGTTTCTACTTGAGATCTTATCTAAAGAATTGATCTGGTATAAAAGTTTATTCCTTTGATAGTCAATATTTTACATTATTTTTCTAGATTATTTTTTAAATAATTTTTCTCTATTTAAAATATATAGAAGGGGTCAAATTTTTGTAGCATATATTTGTAGAGTCTATTAAGTCATTATCAAATTCTACATCTTAATCTTTTTATTTTAGTCAGAATTCACAACTTGCATAATGAAAAATGCAATTGTAAACATTGAAATTATAGAGAAATATTATAGAGAATAATGTTTGAGATATTTACAATCTACTGATTTATATGTGATCAAGGATACTTATTTTTAATAGGTATCATATCATGTCCCTTAATAAAGAAGATTTGTTATTCGCTAAATACCATAGAAAGAATTACAGACACCCAGTCTGCTCGACGAGCTGATTGATATGACTTCAAGAGCATGCCAAGAAAATAATATGAGTTGGGGCCTTGAAGCTGTAGAAATGATGGAAGGTCTATACATCGTATATTTGGTCTAATTTCTCCGCAAGAAAAGCTTCAAAATGGTCAGAATTTGAACAGGGTGTATCATGATAAATGTGTGGAAGTGTGTAAGTTGATTCTCAAACGAATTGGATTTTTGCTCATGATACATGTTGTTGGGATGCAATCTAGAAATCTTATGAAGCAAAATACAGACAGGGTATCCTAAATTTAGAAGGTTAAACCAATAGATATTCTGTACACTTTAAATACAATTAGTCAAGCATAGCTAAGAAGAGAATCTTTGTGAGAGGTAAAGTTTGAGGATTCGAATTTTGAACTCGACTCCACAGTCAGAAAATATGGATTATGATTTGGGACTTGGTATGGACTCATAAAAAATTTGGTTAAGACTCAGCAAATAAAAAAAATTATAGGGGAGAGGATTCACTACCTGAATATTTTCTAATTGTTGTTATAGCAGTTGTTAATTTAATACTTAGTGGGTTTATCCATTCTTGTTGATTTAATATTTAATATTTATCTGTTGATTTAATATTTAATATTCTTAACAACATTGATGACTATCCATAATTGATTGAAATGTGTCCCTTATTCTAAAAAGAAACCAATCAGGTGATGCCACATCAGCTGCACAAGTATGGGTGTCCCTAACGCACTATGATTGATCTCATTTTTTTGGGGCTTTTATGGACACCTTGGCAAAAAACATGCTGATGTGGCATCATATTTGATGATGTGGCCCTGAAACACTAGTTATAAATAGGGGACTTGCCAAGTAAGCTTCTGTAAAAAAAATAGGAGTGATTTGAAATTTTCATGTAGGATTTTGAGAAGCACAAAGTTAGGGTGCTCAACTACTGAATCCTCTCCACTAATTTTATCAAAAAAGAAAAAAAAATTAGTTGATAATTTTAACCTCATTTGTGTAATTCCACTTCCTAACTCCCTTACCATTTGGTAGCGCGAATTAGGAAATGTTGGATTTGATCAAATGCTGGAAATGGTCAAATCCAACCAAAATTTGAAAAAAAATTTGGAAAAAAAATTCTAGAAAATTTTTTTTAAAAAAAAAATCAATCAAATTCCAATTCCACCTTTTCAAGTGGAAGATGTAAATGCTCATTTTGGGTAAAATGAGCATTTACATCTTCCTATTCTATTTTCATATTGCACTCCCAAACTGAAGATTTGACGAAATCGGAAATAGCAAATGCCAATTCCAGGCTAATTCCTGCTACCAAACAGACCTATAAGTTTTACTGTTTAAACCTGAAATGAACGAGCCTGAGCCAAAATATGAAGGGTCAACCATTTTGCTACAACACGAAAAAAATAATGCAGATTATATATATATTTATCCCCTCACATAAAGAGGATCAAGAACCAAAAATTCAAAATGTTTGATTTGTACAGTACCCATTGATATTAAAATTATTGCAATAAAAAATTGTTAAACTAGATAATTCTAAAATGAAGAGGTATAATGGAGGGAAAAAAATTAGAGGTATTTTAAAACCAAAGAAAATTCTTTGAAAGCTACAATTGAGAGCATAAAACACAAGAGCTAAAAGAGATTTAGAGATGCTCTAGTAAAAAGTTATAGAGAACTCCTGTCTGAACTCATGGAATTTGATCAAAGATAAGTCTAAGGATCCTTCAAATCTAAATGTGGGTTTCTCATCCTATGAAGTGGACGGCCATAGTTTTGACTATCTCTTAACCACTAAGTTATTATCATCTAGTATTAGATCAATTAGAAAGCATGAATGTCCATCTCAAGAGCATTCAGTATGAGATCATCAAGACATGGTACATTTCAATCTCTAGAGAAATATGAAGAGATTGCTAACTTTCAGATCGTATTATGTTCAAGCCATACATACTTAATAGATAACACACTACTTTTCATCAACTATTAATATCACAAATACACATAGAATAAGCATACCAAAGTCCTTAGGAGGGTAATAACCATGAGATGTCAACAGATGAAAGTTATGGTAGATTAAGTAGACAGCCACACGCTGTGTCCAAAAGGAATCCAAGGAATCTCATATCACTTGGTCACATCTACTGACCAGATTAGGAGTGTATCAGCAATGACACAGGATACATGGGGGGCTCTTTCTTGTTCAGATCATTAATAAGCTCTTCTAGAGCTTCATCCATGTTATCAACAGATTTCATAAAATAATAAAATTTAGAAGATCTATCAAAATCTAGTTGCAATCCATTTGAAATTTTGAGCAGAACGAATATCTGGATCTAGAATATGAGCTTCCAATAGAACAGGGTCACTTGAAGAAGAATTTTCTTGAGTTATTTGAGCATGCCTATGATAAGTTGTAACAAATGTGACAATCAGGCCTGTTGCCGCCAGAGTTTTTGAGAATTGCATCATTGGGAGTTACATTGCCCTGAGTTGGGTATGGAGTAACCAGAGCATGAAGAGGCTTTCCATTGCCACCCATATCTACAAGCAGAAACTCCTTTCAATGTATAATGGTTAAGTTAATAGGTCATAGTTGAGGATTTTAAAAGGTGGAATTTGTATAGTCAATTGCTATTCGGTTATGGGTTCATTTTGGTTAAACAATTGTACATTGACAAGTGACAGATTCTTATATCCATTTCACTCATTCTCATCTTCTTATCAAATTTGATATGTTCATTTCACTCATTCTCATACTCTTATCCAGTGAGATTTATTTTATTTTTTTATATATTCGATTTTATCTTAGTTTCATTTGTATTATGTTCACACATTTTTCTATGGAGGATTTTTTATTGACAAATTAGTTTTAGCTATCTAATATAAAAACAAAGGCTGAAAGTCAAGGACTAAGAAGTATTTGCTAAATTTGCCTGGGGCACAATCCCAGCCTCATCTCATTTGATGTTAAAGCCTTGTACTCAGCAAGACTTGATCCTGATAGGCTATTAGAAACCTTTCAACTTCACCACCATCTTCTAATCAGTTTAGATTATCTATTTCTAATCTCAAAATTTGCATTTCTTTTTCCTAAATGAATTTTGTAAAATTTAGATTTAATTTTAAATTACTTAGCATTGATTTAAAATTTAAAGTTTAAAAATTCGAATTGCTAACTTCTATCATTTTTTATTAGTGGTTAGGCACTAGCTTGATACATGTTTATGTGAATTATTGATGTGTCTTGATATTTAAAAATATATTTATTTTTTATAATTATTTTAGAAACATTTAAATTTGAAACTAAAAAAGAATCCACATCAGAATTTACATATAAGCTTCATATATTTACCCAAGACTCTAAAACTGATCCACCAAGGAGGTTGACTTTGTATAAAAACTTACCTTGGCCATGGAATAAGATCTCCAAAGGAATTTCTATATGTTGTCTGATACAAATTATGTTAGCAATGGGAAAAATAAAGAGTATTGATTATGATCTTGTCTGAGAGAACTAATATATGTCCAGTTTGTGGTTGGTTGTGATAAATTTAAATGATGTCAAAATAATGTCACAACTAATCTTTGTACATGTAACAATTAAGTCTTTCATGTTCATGTAAATATAGTTGTATAAAATAATATTATTAATGAGATGTTATGTTCATATAGATAATCTTTTGATATACCATCTTAATATGGTTTCCTATAAGGTAGATTCATAATATTTATATATTTGCATGTTGTCAATATACTCATGTTCAAAAAATTCTTTCAATATAGGAGTCAAGTCTTATGTATCTAATCTTTGTATTGTGTACTAATACTTTCTATAGTCTTTAGGCCAATAGAAGAAAAAATGGTGAAAGTAATGACATTCACCATATCATATTGGTGAGTGAATTTTATTTGATATTATATATAAAAGTTGAACTCAGCTATCCTTTTTAGATAATTATGCAAATTGTCAATAGTCTAATTTTGAGATCTTTGTGACCCTGCAAGATGTTATTTGTTTAGATTTTCCAAAGTGAAGAATTACAAGCCTTTCTAGATCCGTTTATTATGTCGAAGAATTCATAATTTTTTTTAGTTTTGTAAATGAAGCATGCTATTGTGGATTGTGGGTTGAATTTGATATACATAACTATATACATAAAAACTTGAAGTTACAATTAATGAAAAGACATAATATTGTAGCATGATTGATAGTGAGCTGCAATTAATTAATTGAATTAGAGTAAAGTAAACTCAAATATATAGAAGATTGTTTGTTTCCTATAAACAACACTTAATAGCTATATGAAATGAGTTATACACAAATATTTAAGAACTTTTAAAAAATTAGAAACTTGGAGTGTTTGACCATATACCTACTAGTAAGTTTTTTATAAAACAAATACAACCAACAAGCTTATAGCCACTAGCATTTGGTAATATAATATCATAAACAACATCTATCATTATAAATGTATTAGAATAAATAATCATTAGAATATTCCATAGAAATGAAAAGACTACTCTTAAACTACACCGAGTTTGATCAATTTTGACTGTTACTGCACTTTCTGCGTATGCTGTGCTGCTCCCAGGCAGAGTATCCAACTTTTTACTGCACACACAGTGAAAATGAAATTTAGAAATCGAAAGATATTCTTTCAAATAAATTATGTATCTAAAAACGTTTTAACATAATTTTATTTACATATTTATTAAATATTTTTATATTGATCATCTAATTATTTCTAAGTTAGATTGAGTCAATATTTTTTATCAACATTTAAGATCACTCTCTAATCCATCATCATTTATCATCAGGATGAATAATAGAGAACATGAGAAGAAAAATGAGCTAGGATTAGGATTTGGGACTTGGCATGGATTCACAAAAAAATCAGTTAAGACTCAGCAAACAAAAAAAATCTATAGGGGAGAGGATCCAGTACTTGAATATGTTCTAATTGTTGTGATAGCAGTTGTTAATTTAATACCCACACTTGTTGATTTAATATTTAATATTTTTAACAACATTGATGACTACCCATAATTGATTGAAATGTGTCCCTTATTCTAAAAAGCAACCAATCGTATGATGCCACATCAGCTGCACAAGTATGGGTGTCTTTAATGTACTACGATTGGTCTCAATTTTTTTGGACTGTTACGGACACCTTGGAAAAAAGTATGTTGATGTGGCATCACATTTGATGATATGTCCCTAAAACCCTAGTTATAAGTAGGGGACTTGCCAAGTAAGCTGCTGGAAAAAAATAGGAGTGATTTTAAATTTCCATGTAAGATTTTGAGAAGCACAAAGTTAGGGTGCTCAACTACTAGATCCTCTCCACTAATTTTTTCAAAAAAGAAAAAAAAATTAGTTGATAATTTTAACCTCATTTGTATAATTCCACTTCCTAACTCCTTGTTTTACTGTTTAAATCTGAAATGAACGAACTTGAGCCAAAATATGAAAGGTCAACCATTTTCCTACAACACCACCAAAAAACAGTGCAGGTTATATATATATATTTATCCCCTTACATAAAGAAGATCAAGAAACCAAAATTCAAAATGTTTGATTTGTACAGTACCATTAGGATTAAAAAAATCACAATAAAAAATTGTCAAACTAGATAATTCTAAAATGTAGAGGTATAATGGAGGGAAAAAAATCAGAAGTATTTTAAAACCAAAGAAAATTCTTTGAAAGCTATAATTGAGAGCATAAAACTCAAGAGATAAAGAGATTTAGAGATGTTATGGTAAAAAGTTATAGAGAATTCTTGTCTAAACTCATGGAATTTGATCAAAGATAAGACTAAGGATCCTTCAATTCTAAATGTGGGTTTCTCATCCTATGAAGTGGATGGCCATAGTTTTAACAATATCTTAACCACTAAGTTATTAGAAAGCATGAATGTCTATCTGAAGAGCATTCAGTCAACTAGCAACAACTCCTTTCAACGTGTAATGTTATGTCAATAGGTGATAGTTGAGGATTTTAAATGGTGAAATTTGTATATTTATGTGAATTGTTTTTCGGTTATGAGTTCATTTTGGTTGAGCAATTGTATATTGACAAATGACAGATTCTTCTGTCTATTTCATTCATTCTCATTGTCTTATCAAGTTCGATCTGTTCATTTCACTCATTCTCGTCCTCTTATCTAATTCGGTTTATTTTATTTTTTATATATATTCGATTGTATTCTACTTTCATTTGCATTTACGTTCACACTTTTCTTTAATGGGGGATTTTTTGGACAGAGTTGTTTTAGTTATCTAATATAAGAGCACAAGCTGAAAGCCAAGGACTAAGGAGTATATGCTAAATTTTTCTGGGGCACAATCCCAGCCTCATCCCTTTTGATGTCAAAGCCTTGCTAAGCTAAATTTTTCTGGGGCACAATCCCAGCCTCATCCCTTTTGATGTCAAAGCCTTGCACTTAGCAAGACTCAATCCTAATAGGCTCATTAAAAATTGTTCAACTTCACTGTCATCTTCTAATCAATTTAGATTAAATCTATTTCTAATCTCAAAATTAGCATTTCTTTGTTTTGAATGAATTTCATGGAATTTAGATTCAATTTCGAATTGCTTAGCATTGATTTAAATTTTAAAATTCAAATTGTAAACTTCTATCATTTTTATTTGTCATTAAACACTCACTTGATATATATATATATATATATATATATATATATATATATATATATATATATATATATATATCTTGATATTTAAAAATATATTTATTTTTACAATTATTCTAAAAACATTTAAATTTGAAAATAAAAAAGAATCCACATCAGAAGTTACATGTAAGCTTTATATATTTACCCATGACTCTAAAACCGGTCCACCAAGGAGGTTGACTCAAATGTATAGAAACTTACCCTGGCCATGGAATAAGATCTCCAAAGAAATTTCTATATGTTTTCTTATACAAATTATGTTAGCGATGGAAAAAATAAAGAGTACTGATTATGATCTTGTCTGAGACAACTAATATATGTCCAGTTTGTTTGTGGTTGGTTGTGATACATTTTAAAATGATGTCAAAATAATGTTACAACTAGTTTTTGTATATGCAAGAATTAAGTCTTTCAATTATGTTTATTTTTTTAATTATGTTCATGTAAATATAGTTGTATAAAATAATATTACTAATGAGATGTTATGTTCACATAGATAATCTTTTGATATACCATCTTAATATGGTTTCCTATAAGATAGATTCATAATATTTATATATTTGTATGTTGTCAATATATTCATGTTCTAGAAATTCTTTCAATATAGGAGTCAAGCCTTATGTATCTAATTTTTGTATTGTACACTAATACTTTCTATAGTCTTCAGGCCAATAGAAGAAAAAATGGTGAAAGTAATAGCATTCATCATATCAATTATTGGTGAGTGAATTTAATTTGATATTATATACAAAAGTTGAGTTCAACTATCAGTTTTAGATAATTATGCAAATTGTCAATAGTCTAGTTTTGAGATCTTTGTGACTCTACAGAATGTTATTTGTTTCAATTTTCCAAAGTGAAGAATTACAAGCCTTTTTAGGTCACGTTTATTATGTCAAAGAATTCATAAATTTATTTAGTTTTGTAAATGAAGCATGCTATTTTGGATGGTGGGTTGAATTGGATATACATAACTATATACATAAAAACTTAAAGTTACAATTAATGGATAGATATAATATTGTAGCATGATTGATAGTGAGATGTAATCAATTAATTGAATTATAGTGAAGTAAACTAAAATATATCGAAGATTGTTTGTTTCCTATAAACAACACTTAATAGTTATATGAAATGAGTGATACACAAATATTTAAGATCTATTGAAAAATTAGAAACTTGGAGTGTTTGACCATATCCCTACTAGTAAGTTTTTTGACAAGACAAATACAACCAACAAGCTTATAGACACTAACATTTGGTAATATACCATAAGCAATATCTATCATTATAAATATATTAAAATATATAATCATTAGAATATTCCATAGAAATAAAAAGACAACTCTTAAACTACACCTAATTCAGTGATCAAAGACAAATTTTGACTAGTAGAAATAAAATAACTACTCACCATACTTTTATAAAAATGATATTTTAAATACTTAACTATTAAAGATTATATAATTAATAAAAAAAATAACAAAACAAACAATAAAAGACAAAAATAAAATAATAGATAATAAATAATGAATACACCTTAAAACTTATCTATCCACCTTATCAAACATATAAAATAATTATTGTTTTGAAACCATTTTCAAAAGAGAAACCTTTGACAAATGGCATTAAAAAAACACAAAATCTTTCATATTTTTCCAAAGACAATCCATCCTCCAATCACTGCTTTCATTATTATCCTTTAAAGCCACTTTCAAGAGTTAAATCCATTTTCTTTGTTGGCAGTGAAATCAAATAGGCCACAAAGTCCTTCATGTTTATCCAAGATGATCCTCCTTCACCCACTGCTCTCATTACAGTCCCTCTCACTTGCTTACTCCTCTTCCTCATCTCTTCATTTTTCAGCAAAGCTCTCACACACCCGGCAATCTCAGATCCCTCAATTATTGAATCATCTTTGCAACTTTCTAACCTCAAACCAATTTTCCACTGGCTTACAATCAGCATTCTGTTTGTGGTCTGCTCAACTCCCTGGGGGAAAACCAACATGGGAACACCCAGAGTTAGGCTCTCCATTGTAGAATTCCACCCCCCATGAGTGAAGAAGCCTCCAAGTGAAGGATGGGATAAAACAAGAAGCTGAGGGCACCATGGAACCAAACATCCTCTATCTTTTGTTTTCTCCAAAAATCCTTCGGGAAGAATGTCATTATAGTCTGATGATAATGCTGTTCCCGCCTCTAATCTCACCAAGTCTGGACGGATTACCCATAGAAAAGCCTGTTAAAAAGTAGTCAAATATTAATAATAGAGGCAGTTTAATTTAAAAATAAGCAGGGCTATAAACATTGACATTAAAAAAATTGGTATTCGTTAATTTTTTTCATGAATAGTAAGAAGTCAAATTTAGGACTTTAAATTTGGTGGCGAGGGCTTGGTGATCAATCTATCTCTGGTTTGGTGTTGCTTATGGATCCTAGTTTGGTCTAATTTTGCTGACCTGGACTTTATCGCCATTTTGGACATTTCATTGATCAGTTACGAGTCAAATTTAGGATCTCCCATTATTTGTTGTTGGGCTGTTCTATTATTGAACTATTAGTTCTTTTGGTTGACGGGTCCATCTTTGATTTCTGTGTGACTCAGATCCTATCTTGTCTAACTCTGCTTTCCTAGACTTTAATACTATGATACCAGAAACAAGAAACACAACGACAACACAACAAGAAACACAATATCTAAGGTTGCGTAAAAGAAATATATATATCTAGACACATGAATATTGTCTCTGTAGTTTATACAGCCATATATATAGATATATTGTTTCTGTAGTTTATACAGGCTGGAGAATACCTGTTCGCTTTCCATCAGTCCTCTTGCTATTTCTTGCAGCTGAACTTTGGAGATTTGAGCTAAGCTTCCAAATGAAACATACATAACAGAACATTTGGGTTTCGAATCCAGCCATGGTATGCAATTAGTTTCTGCCAACAAGCTCAATGATCTAGGACTTACTATAGAGAAATCCTCTTGTTTACCTTCGCTTTCAAGGTAAATTGAGGGTATTAAGGGACAAATTGAGCGAAAAAGAGGAGATTTTTCTTTCAGAGCATCGCTTGCTTAGCTTTCTAGTTCATAGACTGTGTTGCTAATAATCCATGCAGCTTCCTCGAGAGCAGGGAGCTGTTGCACAACAAGCTGGTGTATATAATTTGATGGGTCTCCGGATTGAATATCAGATGGGAGATCTTGCGGGTGCATTGAGGGAAGGCCTGGAATGTAATCTATCATGCCTGTTAATGCAATCATGCAATTAGTACAATTAAACTTGAATATGGGTTCAGCAGAGATTTTTAAATGTTGGGCAAGAAAAAATTTCCTCTGCAATTGATAACCTAGAAAGAAATAAATTGACATGTACTAGTACATACTAGATAGTTTATCTGTGAATTCTATTGCTATATAGAACAGAAAAGTGCACCTTTGGGAGGAAAGTCACCATTGCCAATAATCATCGACAAATGTCTGTAGATGACTTGAACGCTCACTGCCTGTGACCAGAAGGGCACAAATGGAAGCTCAAATTTCTTAGTAACATCAAAAGTCCATGGAAGAAATGAGCTGCCAATAACACACGAAACTGGAAGTTCACAATTCTGTGTTAAGAGTTTGTCAAGAAGATCTTCTGCAGAAGCTCTCATGGTGATCATGACCGCATTAAAGGATTCCACTGGCATGGCCATTCGGTCGAAATCGAGTGGCAAACCATCTGAAACTTGTTCAAAACGAATATTAAAACAAGGGCTCTCTAGAATTCCATGATGAGCTTTGCGAGCTTTCATTATGTTGAAGTGATTGATATCTGTATTTACGAAGGTTATAATAATGCCTTGAGAAGCAAGCTTTTCTGAGAGTCTTATCAAGGGATTTATTTGTCCCTGAATTGGAAATGGGATTACAACAACATGGGGAGCCATAGGTGGCTCTCTGAACGCCTGTCCTAAGAATTGTTTTGAGAACAAAAAGAAAATGCAGGGAAATCTCAATTTGAATGTGCTTGAATGGAAGAAGTATTATATAGAAAATTAGTGTCACAAACCGGGTAGAACCATGAGCCTCAAACAAATACCATGCTATTATTTAATTGGTTTTAACGTTTTTGTTTTAGATAATTGGGCATGATGGAATGTTTATCTACCAACAAGTTTAGGAATAACCTTTAATCATATTGCTAAATTAATTTAAAATGGACAAACTTTCATGTTCAAAAAAGATCGATATAAAAATGGTGGATACAAATGCATAAAATTAAAATGGATGCATAGATATAGTATTCTAATATGATTAATAATGAATATCATAAATTAATTTAATCATACTTTATTAGTCTTATCGTTATCTATATATGGTATTTTGTTGTATATATGTTATAGAGTTCTGACACATCATTTTTTGATATTGTTAATGACTACTTAGTCAAAGATGTCATATTAATATCATTTGTCAATAGATTAGTTATGTAGTGAAGTAATCTAGAATATGTTCAAACTTGTTTTTTTCATAAGCAACACTTAATAGTGATATCAGATGACACAAATATTTAAGACCCTTTCAAAACATTTAAATGTGGAGTATTTGATCATATCTATTATATTGACTATTTGTTTTTAAATTTGACTGTTTGTTATGATTCTATGTAGTAGTAGTAGTAGCAATTATTTTGATAACACAAACAACCAACAAGCTTATAGACAAAAGAATGTGATACTATAATACCATTAGCAATATTCATTATTATAAATAATTTTCAAATATAAAATCAAAAAGATATTTCACCAAAATGAAAGAGTTAAATTCTTAATAGAAAAACTGTTTACCATTCTTAACAAAGATTAAATATAAAAAGTACTTTTGAATAATTGGTCATTAAAGAACATAAAATACACGTCTTAAACTTATCGGCATTCCTCTCAAACATTATCTTGAAAGAACCCACAAAATCTTTGAAGTTTTTTTGAAGCCTTTTCTTTCACCTATTGTTTTAATTATTCTCGTGATCTCCTCCTATTGTCATTATTGTTTTCTTAAGGAATGGAGGTGGCCTAATGGATGTAGCCTTAGAACATTCCTTTCAAATTTATCTATAAGTAACTTGTGCCTAGCTCGCCATTTTTTGTGAACTTAATGCTCTCTAGAGATGTAATCTTTAATAAGCTAACTAGAATAAGCTCAACCTGCAAATCTAGAAATGTGAAGTTGACTCTCAATCCCAACTCACCACTTGGAATCTATTGCATGCAGAACTCCCAATAGGTTCCTGCTTGAAGTTCCTAAGTCCATCACCTTCCTTGATGCATGAGCATCTTGGGTGAATTTGCAATCAACATCAACCACAAAAAAGATACATTTTATGCTTTATCGTATTTTCAACTTTTGGTGAAATTTTAATATTTAATAAGCCAAATATTTTCTTAAATATTATTGGCATTGCTTCTTATAGACTCATGGTTGAAATTTGGTGGCATTTCACAATAGTAAATTAAAAAATTGACAAGGTGGGACCATTGGGAGTTTGTGGATCCCATCTTCAACTCAAATGGAGCCAAAAGTTAACTCAAATTCAGATTCTTGGGGGTTACATTGTATGACAAAGAATCTCCTACAAAAGTGGGCATCCAAAAAATTATTTCTAGGTTTCTAAGTTTGGGAGTCAAGAGGGAGTGCAAGTGTTCTTACATGGACAAATAATTTTAGCATGTTGTAAGAGGCATTGTAAGAAATCTCTTTTAATGGAGATTCCAAATTCAAATTTTAAATTCAGATCTTAATATGAGGCAAGTGGGACATAAATTGGAGTAAATGAAATAAAATGGAGGGTGGTGAAGGAAAAAGGGGGTGTGCTTTGAGTTTCATTTTAAGGTAGTTTGAAGTATTTACATTAATTTAATCTATCAATAGTTGTGACTATCCTATTAGGATAATGAATTAACAATTTTGAGAGACTTTGTAATTAGCCACTATGATTTATGACACTTGTACTAGGAAGAGGTTGTAACTTCATTGAATACATTGGGATGGTGTATTCCAAATGCTCTAAAACAAACTCCAAGTTAGGAAATCCTTAATATTGTTATCACATTAGTCAAGTGTGAAGCATTATCCCTGTCAAGCCAAGGACAGTGCATGTTAAGAACTACAACTGAAAGACTACTTGGAGAACAGAATGAGAGAATGTGAAGATGATCACCGAACTACTAAAGTATATGTGAGACATTAGATCAATTATTTTTTATTAAGGTAAAAATAGGTTTTGAAGGGACCTCGAAACCCTGTACAAGAAGGTCACAAAAGATATTCAAGTATGCCCACTAAATGAAATAGAGCAAGACCAATGAGAGGGTTTTACGACAAGCTCCCCCAACCTAGATGGATCAAAGCAAGAAACCCCAAAACACAATAGAAGAAAGCTATCTGTTCGTCCCCCTATTATGGGACCAAAAAGTCATATCAAACGAAGAGGGGGGTCTTTTTGAATTTTTACCTTTGATAGTAACCCAACCATCTTCAACCTTAGCAGCCTTATCCTAGCAACACAAAAGATCCAAAGTTGAGGACCCAACACCCAGCAAAGAAAAATCCAACAAATCAACCAGCACCAGGCCAATAGAAGCCACAACCAAAGGTCTACCAGTAGGAGGAACCACCGAACTAGGACCAGAAGGGCCCAAAACACCAGGCAAACTAGCAGCCCCAGTCCCACCAACAACAACAGTCAAAGAAGGTTCAACACCAATAGGCCCCAAACTCCTAGCAAGATCAACGTCACTGGAAACTTGTTGAGAAACAACATGGATAATTTCAGTAGTCTCAGAAGAATTCCCAGCAACCACAAAAGACAAGGCAGCTGGAAGGGAAATGAAATCGTCCATCTTAGCTTCCTAAGAAGAGTTTTTTAGAACAGTATAGTGTTGGGTAGAAGCTCCCTTCCACCAAGAGAGAGAAGATTTTTTTTTTCTTAATTTCCAGGCCACATAGGGAAGAGACATGACCACTTTTAAAGTATTTATGACATCTAAAGAGAATACCCTTGTAGTCAAGCTGTTGGATCCAAGATCCTTATGAAGATTCTATTTTTATTTCAGCTAGGAGGCCCTTCAAAATGTCAAGTTCTACTAAAATACAAGCAAAGGTGGAATGGTAAATATTGTAGGAATAATGATCCAACATCAAAAAATCCCCTAGAGCTTCTCCCACCTCCTCAAGGATGGAGTCTTGCCAGAGGTGAAGAGGGAGGTTCGAGAGTCTAACCCAAATAGGGACTTTATTGAAGACTTTGGAAGAGGGATTAAAATCTGGGTGCTAGGGTTTCATCATAAGTATAAATTTATCATCCTCTTGGCAGAAAAAATTATCACATAGGATCTTCGTTCTATCCTCATCGAGTTCAAACTTAGCGATGAAAAAACCCTTTTCCATAGGGAAGATGTGAACCGAATCAGCAAGTAGAGGTTCCCATTTATGAGTAATCTACTCATGCAAAAGGGGGAGGCTGGGCCAGAAACCCCTAAAATGATAGATCAGACCATGATCTTTAAAGGTTCCTGAGTTGTTCTCCAAATCCTCTTCAGCCACAGTAGAAAGCCTGACTGAAAGGGAACCACACACATGAACCAGAGAAGAGACCCTATGAAGTTGCTCCATCCCAGAAGGCTTGGAGACTATGTTAGGAAAAGACATCCCCTAAGAACTAGAAACCACAAGAGTAGGATCCCAGATAGGAGAAGACTCTATCACCAAAACCCTAGTCTACAACACCCTCTCAGGACTAGGCAAAACCACAATAGAGGGATCTGGTAGAAGAGGAGCAGAACCCTCTAAAGGAAAAGCAGAGAGGGCGCTAACAAAAAAGAGGGGTGCAAGACCCGTGATTTTCCCTTTTGCAGAAGAAGAGGCATTTTGCCCTAATTTAGAGACCACTCGATCAGAAGAAGATGACGAGGAAGAAACTGGCAGGAGGGCAGAGGGCAGAAAGAAATCTACAGTAGCCTAAGAGCCATCCACTACAGGTGGAGAGCACACTACAGACGTAGAACAGTGCATTGCAGATGGTGCACCAGATGGTTGTGCCATTTTTTTTCTACATTATATCAATTGTTATATTGTCATTGATGTCAACTATATTTGACTTTACTTATCATGATAGTTGCAAATATCTAAAGAAGGTACTAGTGGTCAAGGAAAGGAGAATTAGCATGAAGATGAGATGTATGAGTAAGTTATACATAAGGTATTCATTGGGAAACTTATTGATGAATCTATATGACATTATGATAGTGATTTGATTGGCTTACATGATTTTGTTAAGTGTTGAAGATCAAGAATGTACAAGTTAATTTGATTAGTATATGATGAACTTAGTATACACTGAGCAAATGCAGTGTATACTGAGTGCGGTATTAATCAAGTAGGAAGAAACTAACACATCACAGTATTGACTGAGTGGGAGAAATAAAGTGGAACATGTGATTTCTGACATGAGATGATGAACTGGATGAATCTAGAATATTCCAAGGATAAAGAAAAAGTTAGTATATGTGAGGGATAATCTGAGGATCTTGTAAATTTTCTATGCTTTAGTAGAATGAATATGAAGATGGAATAAATTTTGGTCTTCTTTCTTTCATATCATTAACAGACAAGGAGACCAAGAGAAAGGTACAATGTTGCCATGTTTTCTATTCTTACAAAACTATTTCAGTCAATGACATCAGAAAATTATTTGTTACAAAACTATATGACAAGGGAAGTGAACTATTTAACAAAATACCTCAAATAAAAATGGTCTGCACAAAATGAATTTGTTCAAAACACTCTAGAAACATTCAAACAAATGCAATTGGTAGGGTATAGAGCCAAGTTCTGCAACTTTTTGTCAGCATCCTTCCTATCTGTGTCATAGTGGGAGTTTTGGAGCAAGGTATGGACATCCATAAAAAGATAATAGAATAAGGATTTTTGTTGAAAAATAAAGAAAACAAAGTTCTTTCATGATGAGGATCAAAAGGCTAAACAAATATTTGAAAATGAAAAGCACTGATTTCAGCACAGAGACAAATGAGAGAACAAGAAAGAAATCAAAAGGCTAAACAAATTAAAATTGAAAAGCACCGATTTCAGCGCAGAGACAAATGAGAGAACAAGAAAGAAATGGGATTCTGAAGAACATACAAGATTGGAGGCTCAAGAATCAACATGAGAAGAAAAGAAAGAGTATGAGTGGTTCAATTTTATGGTCATTTTCTATTGTGGGTTTTCAATTTTATGGTATTGAGCAAACCCTTTCATGTGTTTCTATGACCACTTAACAATTTCATGTTCATATATTTAATGATGGCTCGTTATCACTATTTCATAGAACACTTTCATAGAGTTAATAGGTGTCAAAGCTATTACTATGTGATGTGGAGGACAAATTCCTAAGAAGTTGAAGGTGCCACCACCAATGAATGAGATATTAATATATTGTTGGGTTGCTATGTGGATGAAGTAAACGTAGAGGAGGTTGTGATTAAGATGGATTTTGATTCAAGCATTAGTTGTTAGTTATAAGTATATCTCTAGATAGTGTGATATTTATGTAATTTATCTTTAATGTGATATTTATGTAATTTATCTTTTACCTCCACTTCTTTTTCTCAAAGTTTTTCTTGAAAACATGTATGTGAAAATTCATGAGTGGAGGTTGTCATTCGTCACACACTTTTTTGTGCTCTATCACTGAGATACAATGGGTTCGATGGCCCAATTCCTGCTGAGTATTGTGTTAAGGTTACCGATGGTGTGAATCCTTTAGTTAGGTTGTTTTAGGATAACAATTATCTTTATGGTGGGGTTCCTGCATAGTTTCTCAAAATTTGCACCGAGAAAATCAGTGGGAGCTTTGTTGAGAATTGTCTTAAGAGCTTCCCATCTAGTGTTATCCTATGCCAACGCGAGCCAAAATCCATTAAAGGAGAGCATATGGGAGGAGAGCTCATGTCCCATGAGCTTGTTTCAGAATGAAGATTATTGTATAATTCTAAGAGTTGGGCTCTCTCCAATGGAGACTCTTTATAGAGTTACTGATAGAAAGGTCCAAATTTTTAGTCTTGGGAATTGAAATTCACGCCATCTATTAAAACATAAATAGTTTGAATTATTACAGTATTCTTAATAGAATATAGTCTATGTTTTGCTTCTCATTCAATAACAATAATTTTGTAGAGAAATGTTGTGAATTACAGCCAAGCCTGTTAATAGAAACTTGTCGAATCTGATTCCTATACAATTGATTCTAGATGAACATTATCATTTAATTGATTCTAAAGATATTAATAAAGATGCATTGTCTTTGTTCCTTCAACTACTTTATTGCAATCTTTTCAAATGGGATCGGCGGGGTTCTCCAAATCTTTTATTGACTTACCCAGCACATGAAGATAAGGAAATAGTAAATTTCTCAACAGAAAGGACCATATCGAAGGGGGAATATTGGTTAGATTTCAGAATTTACAATGAGACTTTTCACAAATTTAGGTCCTTGACTAAGGCTCATTTGCCTCCCTCCCTTCAACCATCATTATTGCCATCCAACAATTTTCAGGTGTCCTAGCTGGAGAATTACATCACATATTGGGTAAGATAAGTTCAGAAGGAATTACTGGAGGAAATTGTTGATCAAGTCCTTCAAGAGGATAACATTCAAACTCCTAACAACAATCGGAAGGATATCATCAAACAAAGGGACAGGAATGCTACCATTTTTAGCTTAGATGAGGATATCCCGAACACGAAACTCTGTGACCTTAAGAATTATGATCAAATTCGTCAAAATTCAAAGATCCTTAATTCCCTTGAATCACAGAACCACTTTAGCAAGGAGGATGACATTTTGAAAATCAGACTTTGTGATCTTAAGAATTTACCAAAATCTAGCACCCCAGAGAAAAGTAATTATTCTCCAGGATTGGGTTGCAAGAAATCCTCCAGAATAAGAAATAAAAGGAATAAGGATTCCACTCAGGAATCCCTAGCAGAATTACCCCTAGTTTCATCTAGAAATAAAGTGAAGGGAGGTTTAATCTCACTCAAACCTCTGAAAAATTCATCAAACCAAAAGTCTATTTCTTCAAGATGGTTAGGAAGGACAGGAAGTATAGAAGAACCAATCCCATCCAAACTCCAAGCTATTTATGATCTTTTTGGGACTAGTCCAGATAGTCATGATACAAATAATACTTCATCACACTCTTTTTTGGAAAAAATGTTGGAAGATGATTTTTTGGAAGAGGAGGATAGATTCATGGATGTGGACAATTCAATCCTTCAATCAGAGATAACAGAAAACTCTCAGGGTATGGCAGAATTTGAGAACAGGGAATCAGACTCTAAAATAGAGTTGGAAGGCTCTAATTCTCTACTAGGAATGATGCAGGTGGATCACAAAATAGTTTTAGATTGTGGATCTGGGAAAAAGAGAGGGAAAGGTAGAAAATCAGCTGCTACTTTAAGAGAAGAAAGGGGAGAGGATCATGATCAAGCTAAGATCACAGCATATCTGAATGTAGGGAAGGGGAAGTTCCTTCCCAATTCTCAATGAGACTCCTCTCTTGGAATGTTAGGGGTCTAAATGCCCCTAACAAGCAGCGTTTAGTCAAACGCTGCATCTGGATAGCTAAGGTTGATGTCATCTTCTTTCAAGAAACCAAAATGAGTCAAGCACAAATAGAAGTCTTCATTAAATCCTTGGGAGATTGGAAAGCTTCTGTTGTTGAGGTAGCAGGGGCCTCAGGGGGTTTAGCAATCATTTGGAATCCCAGAACTTCATTTTACTCACATGTCAAGGATACTCAAAGCTGGATGGGGGGAAAAATTACTAGCACCCAATAAAACATATCTATATATCTAATTAATGTTTATGGACCTATAACAAGGAGGAGAAAATTGGAGATATGGGATGACATTAGTAATTGGTTCTCTCTTTTGCCGGATTCTAATTTCATTGTGGGAGGTGATTTCAATGCCATCATCCATTCATCAGAGAAAAAGGGGGGGTCGCAAAGACTTTCACAATCACAATCAGACTTTCAAGAGTGGCTTCAAAAAGAGGATATGTTCAAAATTGAACTGGATAATGGGGCTTTTACTTGGTCCAATAGAAGATTGGGCTTGGATAATATTTCAAAAAAATTGGATAGGTTCCTTTATAAAGGAGACATCACGTCCTTTCCCTTTGGGTTAAAAGCATCCATCTGCCCCTCCTCAGGATCATATCACTTTCCCATTTGTCTTGATATGTTAGAAGAAGATAAGCCACTCAAATGTTCTTTTAAATTTGAAAATATGTGGCTTAAAGAAGAAAAATTCTTAGAATGGATTGAAAAATGGTGGGCTGAAGTGAAGGTGGAGGGGTCCAAAATGTACTGCTTTGTCACAAAACTCAAATTCATCAAACAAAATTTTCTCACCTGGAATAGAACTCATTTTAAAAATATTTTCTCTTCTAAGGAGGAAATTGAGTCAAAATTGGAAGAGTTAAATAATGAGATTATGAAGCAAGGAATGAATCAAAAAATATATTTCAAAGAGAAGGAGTTGCTAAAGGAATTAGAGGATGTGCTTAGTAAGGAGGAAATTTTTTGGAAACAAAAATCAAGAGAATCTTGGCTGGCAGCTGGAGATAAAAATACCAAGTTCTTCCATACCAGTACTAAATGTCACAGGAACACCAACAAGATTCTTCAAATCACTAATCAAGATGGTTCAATTATCTCCAATCAGAAAGAGATCCAACATGAAATAGTATCCTACTTCTCCAAGGTGTTGAACTCTTCAGATATCTCTCCTCTCACAAGTCAACAAGAACTTCTCTGCAATGTGCCTAAGTTGCTCTCAGACTTGGACAACCGTATGTTAATGAGGTCGTTCACATCTGAGGAAATACATCAGACCTTATCTTCAATGGCTCCAGATAAAGCTCTAGGACCGGATGGGTTTCCTCCTACTTTCTTCCTCCATTGCTAGCCGTTGATTGGGATGGAACTCATTGAGGCCCTTGAAACAGCAAGATCATCAAGTAGGTTTCTTACTGAAATCAACATCACTTTTATTGCCCTTATTCCCAAATCAGAAAATGCAAATTCGATGGATGAATTTAGGCCCATTGCTTTGTGTAATACCATATATAAGATTCTATCCAAGACACTTGCAAATAGGCTAAAGGTGATTTTAGATAAAATCATTGGAGAAGAACAAACTGGCTTTATACTAGGTAGATCTATCTTTGATGGCATTATTATTGCACAAGAGGCTATTCATTCCATACAACTCTCCAAAAAACCTAGCATGATCATTAAACTAGATATTAAGAAGGCTTATGATAAGGTGAATTGGAGGTTTCTTTCAAAGTGTATGCAATGCTTTGGCTTCTCCAAAGCATGGATAAATCTGATATTCTATTGCATATCAACACCAAAATATTCTATCCTCATTAATGGATCCCCTCATGGCTTCTTTGATGGTTCAAATGGTATTAGACAAGGTGATCTCCTATCTCCCTTCCTATACATTATCATGGCAGAAGCTTTAGGGAGGAGCATCATTAATCTTCAATCTCAGGGAAGCATTAGAGGCATCTCAGTCACATCTGCGGTGCCTCCTATTACACATGAACAATTTGCTGATGATAACCTCCTATTTGGCCTTGGATCAGTTAGAGAAGCATCCACTTTCAAAAGTATCCTAAAAAATTATGCTCTAGCTTTAGGACAATCAGTGAATAAAGATAAATCAGTCATATTTTTCTTTCATACAAAAAAGAGAGTCCAATCAAAGATTGAATCCCTCCTAGCCTTCAAGGTAGGCTCTCTTCCATGCAATTATCTGGGAATCCCCATTGATAAAAGTCTCAAAACCACAGGAATTTGGAAAACAATAAATGAAAGACTGGACCGAAAATTGGCAAGCTGGAAAGCAAAATGGTTATCATGGGCAGGGAGGATTGTAATGATTAAAGCCACACTTTCAACCATTCCCATTTACCTCCTCTCCTGCCTTTCTTTGTCATTAACATGATATATGGATATAGTGAAAAAATTGAGGACTTTTTTTTGGCATGGCACTGATCAAAATAGGAAATTCAAATTGATCTCTTGGGAGAATTTGCAAACCAATTTCTGCAGGGGGTACAGGGATCAAGAATCAGTTATGGAAGAACTCAGCATTAGGGGTCAAATTATATTGGAAGCTCATTAAGATTAAGGATTGCAAATGGGTTAGAATTCTCAAGGGCAAATACCTAGGTTCAGTGGGGATGCAAGAAGTATTCAGGATAAAAAATGCTCCAAGAGGATCTAGAATTTGGAATTTTATTGTAAAATCTAGACATGTCATTGACTCCAATCTTTCTTGGAACATCAAAAGTGGTAATCTGGCCAGATTTTGGGAAGACTCATGGGGAGGACTTCAAAGCCTCCATTCTATTCTAGGGCTCCAATGGATCATGCAGGTTAGTCAGGGGGTGTGGGGAACAATGCTGAAAGACTATATCTTTCCTTCTTCCTCTCAAGAGGATGGATCTTGGAGATGGAAGGATTTCACAAATATTGGGGCCAATTACCAAGAATTACAGCTGATAAAATCCACTTTACAAAAAATATCTATTCTTTTAAAAAATGGCAATGATGAAATTATTTGGTTTGGATCAAAGGATGGTAACTATAAGGTGAAGGAAGGGTATAAATTATTAACAAAACATTCTCAAAAAACTTCCTCGATCCCCATTCACCTTTGTTGGAACAAAATGTGTTTGCCTAAAGCTGGCACATTCCTTTGGGTAGCTTTTCAAGACCGTATTCTGACTGTAGAGAAATTCACAAAAATGGGGTTCTTTGGGCCATCTAGATGCACACTATGCCATAATCATGAAGAGAATCTCAATCATTTATTATTCTCTTGTCAATTTTCAGCGGAATGTTGGGATTGGTTACACTCAAAACTGAATCGGATAGCTGCTTCTCCACAAGATCTGCAATCACACCTTATTGCTTGGCCATCTCTCTTCAAAGAAAGCTTATGTGGAAACCTTTGGATCATATCCCCATCAATACTTCTATGGGAATTATGGAAGGAAAGGAATAGAATATTATTCCAAGAGAAAGCATTGAACATGAATCAGCTATTGAATAGAATTGAGGCAGCTATAGTGGAGATCATGAATTCCAAGAGTCAGACATTCTCAACCATTCATAAATTTTACACTAGTTGGGATGATAGGATATTAAGAAGCTGGCATGGATTGAAAACGCCTACCATTATTGGTAGAGGCAGCAAGGGCAGCTCTTTCCACAGATTGACATGTGTCTGGAAATCTCCTTCTCCAAGCTGGGTTAAATTAAATTTTGATGGGGCATCAAGAGGAAATCTGGGTCCCTCTGGGGTGGGTTGTATTATTCATTCAGTAGATGGCCAAATTATTGCTCAATTAGCCCAGCCATTAAACCCAGACACTAACAATGTAGGAGAAATAAAAGCTCTTTATCATGGTTTGGTTCTAGCCAGAGAACTTAATCTTAATAGAATTGAAATAGAAGGAGATTCAATGATTATTATAAATGCAATAAGGACAGGGTCCATTTCAAATTGGAAACTTCAATCCTATTTAGAAAACATATTAAGCCTGATTTCAAATTTTGAATCTTCAACGACTAATCACATCTACCGCGAAGGCAATGGCAAAGCAGATGAGCTAGCAAATCAGGCAACAGATGGAATACATGTTAGATCAATCTCCAACGGTTGGCTCCCTAGTCAATTCCACCAAAGTTAATGTGTAGAGTACAACTTCAAAATGGATCACTTCGCAGATAGGAGTTGGATTAGCTAATGGAGGAAGAAACAGAACAACATGGTTTCATCGCTTGCACCCTCATCCACTTATTGTTCTTGATATCACCATTCTCCAGTTTAGATCACACCTCCTAATACGTAGAAAACCCAAGTGAATTGCTTTGCCCTAGTTCTGACACAGTTTTCATTGGCGAGCTGGATTTATGAAGTTTCATGGTTTGCACTCTTAGTATAAAATAGTTCTTTGTGTTTCCAAGGTCAGGTTAAGAGTGCATATCCTAAAGTGTTGAAACCAGGGAGATATTCATGTTTCAAGGTCTGCTGGAAATTATTCTTTCATGTCGCAAGATTCCAAAAACTGTCTAAGCATAAAACCCTTGATGTTTTTGCATTTCTCTGTTACCTTTGTGTTAATGTGAAAACCCTGGATGTTTTCGATCTCACACTTCTGCCTTGTTTGTCAGCATTCCCTATCTGCACAACTGCAACCAATTGGTGGGACCCAGTTCTTCTCGGTTGTTTGGTGTGGTTAAGGTTCGGTCAGAATCAATGGTTGTCACATGTTCGCATGGAAAAGTTGCGAGATATTTACTCTTCACGAAGTTGCGACCGACTACCACCTGTCTTGTGGGGCCCAGTTTTTCATGTCTTGTTAGTCACTCAATCTCCAAATAAAAGAAGAATATTCCTTTCCTTCTCACGACTGTGAGTTTGCCTTTGTCGCGCAATCTCGTATTGGTGGGCCCTGCTTCTAAACGGTGGTACGCGCAGACTGGTGTCAAATTAGTGCTAATCTGTTAGTTTCCAATTGGTTGCTATGTGACATGGGCCCCGGGTCTTCAAAACCTTTTAATCTACGGATGGTGTACAAGCATAAGGAATATTCTCATGTCATGAGATCATGCGACGTCTATTGATCTGGGATCTAGGCACGAAGGATTAAGGTGGGTCCGCTGTCAATTTTGTTGCGATGTGTGCACTCTTCATTGGCTGCGAGTGGTGACATGGATGTTCTTGGTGTGCCAATTGTCAGTGGGACCTATTTTCTAACAGGTTCATGGTCTGTCGCATGATCTCATGAGCCATTTTTCATGCTATGCGATCATGCGACAAACCCTTTGTGTCGAGCTCACAATGGCGGCAGTTATGCGGCAAGGTAAAGGGGTGACGTGGCAGTGTGTCGCATGTTCACATAGCCCTTTTCCTGGCTATGCGATCATGCGACAACTATTAAGAGAATGTCACAGTTGCGGAGTTGTGAGGTGGATCCATGGTGCCAATGCTGCTAACGTGCTAGATTGTGATTGGTTGCTGGCTGGTAATGTGACCGAGGACCTTTCAAAGGGGTTTTGTGACTGTTGACCGCGACTGAGAGACTGCGGTCGCATGATCACAAGGGTTAATAAAGTGCCTTGCGATCATGCGACTAATCTAAAATGCAAACCAGGATTCCTGGGGTGGTTAAGTAGATGACCGCGCGACTGCACAACTAAAGATAAATGGTTAAGTTGTCGAGCCTGGGAAAGTAAGGATCTGATGGCAGAGGTGTAAAGTTGACTTGATTCTGATTGCTGGCCGTTGACATGTGTCTGGCGTCATCAAGTGACCGTTTGTTTTCAAATTTGAATTTCCTGAGAGGTTTTTTTCACCAAAAAGGACTGGTTTTAATTGTCTCTTCAGCTGGATTTGATTTGGTTTGTGGCACCAATTGTTGTAGACTACTCCGAGGGTCTCTATGGTTGATTGCATGATGTTTTTGTACCCGGTGAAGTCTAGTTTTGTGCTTGAGGCATGTTGTAGGCGACTAAAAGGACTGATTGACATAGATTTCCATTGATTTGCAGTACTCTCCTAGAAGTCTATTATAAAATAAAGCTGAATTAAACACTGCAGGTGGGGGTATGAATCTGGTCGCATGATCGCAAGAGTGGAAGAGCTGCCTTGCGATCATGCGACAAGGCATATGCAATAATTGACGGTTAATGGCAGTTTTAGAGGCCATTTTACAACTCATGGATAAATTTGATTCAAAAACCATCAACCATACTTTCAGAGAAGGAAACACAGAAGCGGATGAGCTGGCGGACTTGGCAGCTAGAGGATCGAATTTGAAAAGTATATCTGACGTCAGCAAAGCTCTTCAAGTCTAGTCATCAAAATACTTTGGTTGGTTCAGACCCCGATGGTTTCTTGCCTCGCAAGTTGACAGAACGGCTCCTTGAGGTGATAAGATGGGTGTCTTTCCTCATAGCATGGATATGAGCTCAGAGCATTAAATGAAATCCAAATCGAGGACAAGAGGAGTAGCCACTTATTGATCAATGATGGGATGTTTTCCATTGCTCAAACCCAAACAGTACGCTTCAGTGTTAGCAAAATCTGACAGGACAAAATTAGTAGAGATCTAGCAGATAGTATAGCGGATAGCTTCTCAAGGCCACTTGCTGCAAGTATTCCTCCTCCTCCTCCACAGAAATGGACTCTTCATCGGGTTTGACATTAAATGGGTGCTATTTACTTGGTTTGTTGGAAGCATTTTGGTAACATTTTGGAAATCAGCTAGAAAATAGGGGTAGAATTAGAAGTTTTACATCGGCCTTGCGAACATGTGTCTTCTTAAACCTTGGTTGTTTTTGACCTTATGCTTTTCTGCGTTTGCACACTTATCTTTTGGTGTCGAAAACCCTAGATGTTTTCAACCTCACGCTTCTTCCCTTTTGTCGACACTCCTTGTCCATCGGTCTTATGTGCGCAAGTGCGATCGGTTGGTGGGCCTGACTCCCTAACAGGTTTCTCATCTAACGGTGGGCGTAAGAGCTTATGAGATGTGTCAGAGGCATGCGAATATGAGACCAGCTGTAGATCTTGCTCTGTCTGCTTTTCCCGGCTGGCGGTCCCGTTTGTCAGAGAATAAAGTGATGTGCTGTGTTTTGGTTGGTCCGCGTGATCTGAGGTGGCAGGATGGCAGATGGGCCCGGTTCTTTTGGAAAGATTCTTGATCCTGTGGTTGTCGTATGATCGCATGGAATCTTTCCAGCCCATGCGATCATGTGACCATCGTCTGATATTCCCAAAAGGTAAAGCTTCTCTCGGCAGTGGGCCCGTTGTCTTGTGTTGCTGGTGGTGCGCATTTTTCATTGGTAGGGAGTGGTGATGTGGTGGTGACTTGGCAGTTTGTCGGTGGGGTGAATGTTAATGGTTTGTCACATGTTCACATGAGCCAGTTTCATGCTATCCGATCATGTGACAAACCCTTTGGAAAAATAGTGGCGGCAAATATTTGGTCAGCGTGGCAGTGACGGTGGTAAGTGTAAGCGGTTTGTCGCATGTTCGCATAGCCCTTTTCCTGGCTATGCGATCATGTGACAACCATTAAGAATGTCACCATTGCGGAGTAAAAGTGGGTCTTGCCAACATGCTTGTATCTGTTTGGCTGCTTGCTGGTAAAGTGACCAAGGATCTTTCAAGGGGTTTGTGACTGTTGACTGCGTGACTTTGTGACACTGGCGCCATAAACATGACCGTTTGTTTTCAAATTCAAAATTCTCTGAGGGGTTTTCGCGACATGAAGTACTTGAATTTATGGTTTTGCGGCTGATCTCGACTGGTTTGGTGGCGCTAGATGTTGTCGACTGATCCGAGGGTCTCAGTGGTCAATAGCAATGATGTTTTTGTACCTGGTGGTGAGTGGTGGAGGTGTGTCGCATGTTCGCATAGCCCTTTTCCTGGCTATGCGATCATGCGACAACCATTGTTTTGTAGGGTCTTTAAGCAGTTAGTTGTTTGCGATGAAAGTGGTAGCCGATTACTATTGTCTACAATTTCTAGCACTCTGCTATGAACATTGGGCCTGCAGAAATGGGCTTAAAACTGATGATAATTCTGTTAATATTTGCTTAATATTTGCTTTTACATATAAATATAAAAATCTCGGCTTCGGCCCTTCATCGATAAAAAAAAAAAAAGCACTCTTAATAATAAAATTGATAAGGTCACAATCTATGTTCGGGGTATATGTACTGCAAAAGTGGTTACAATCTGTATGGAGGTTGTATGCATCTGATATATCTTGTCATAGAATATGATAATTACGGCTTACAAAAGACATGGATACCCTCGTGAGGCATTTACATTGTTTCATCAATTGCTAAAAAAACTAGTTTCCATCTCGATCAGTTCGCCTTCGCCAACACACTTCAAACCTATGCCAAACTAAGAGCTTTGGAACCTCTGTTGTCAGAAACACAATGTTTTGTTGCCATTGCGCATTTCAAGAGATATTTTGTTTCTTCGCATTGTAAATTTAAAAAATTAAAATTTACAATAATTTGGGCATGAAATTTTAGAACTGTATTTTTCATTTCTATTAGTTGCAAATTCTGAGTCATTTCCACAAGTCAAATAATTATTTTAGTTCATAATGTAGTTCCTATTCAATTTGTATTTAAAAATAAATGATTTGTTAGAAGTAAATGGAGTTAACTGAAGTTAAGATCTTTTATGATTAAATAGGATTAGTTCTTTTAATAAATAAATTGTACATATAGAACTTTCAATTTGTTATTTATAGTTAACTATTAGTTTTCACTCAATTTCTATTTTATTACTTTTCACATAGAAGAAATTCAGTTCTAAAAATAATTTTAGACTTTCAAAATATAAAATTATTTTAAATATATATTTATAAAATTATTTAATAATTAAATTATTATTTTTATTTGACATTATATATATCGTTTCTTATAACAACTTTTAAATAACTCGTTTCTGTTGCCTTGCGGTTGCGTTTCTTATTTCTCGTTTTTCCTTTCCCGTTTCTGGTAACATAGTTTGGAACAGGGTTTGAACATCCATCAAAACGTAATGGAATTTTTGTCAGATGATGTAAACTTGTGTATTCCCACCAGAAAGCTTTACAAACTTTCAAGCAAATGCATTTGGTAGGTATAAGGCCAAACTCAGAAACCATTTCCAGCCTTCTCCCTTCTTGTGATAAACTGAGAGCTTTGGAACAACGTATGGACATCTATCAAAACATAAGGAAGGTGGATTTTTTTTCAAATATTATGGTTGGAAATTCTCTAACTTAGATATATATGCAAAACGTGGAAGCACAAACAAGGCATGTGAACTGTTTGACTTGCTTCAAAGAGATGTCTCGTGGAAGAAAATGCCTCAGAGAGATGTCTCATGGAAGGAATGCAATGATCACAAGATGATAGCAGCCTGGCAGGAAAAACAAGGAACGTAGAGACTAAACAGAGAGCAGCAATAAAATGAACGGAGGGAAACAAAGGTTAAACCCCAATGTTGATTTGTTGAACTGTCAACAACACGGAGTGACCAGAACCAAATTGAAAAGACATAAATTGAACACGGAATGCAATTATCTATTACAAGTCACTTCTACAATACTTAATAGTTATATGAAATGGGTGATACACAAATATTTAAGACCTTTTGAAAAAATTAAAAACTTAGAATGTTTGACCATATATATCAGTAAGTTTTTTGATAAAACAAATACAACAAACAGGTTTATAGATAGTAGCATTTGGTAATATAATACCATAAGCAATATCTATCATTATAAATGTATTAGAATGTATAATCAGTAGAATACTACATCTAAATGAAAAGACTACTCTTAAACTATACCTACTTCACTGATCAAAGACAAATTTTGACTGGTAGAAATAGAATAAGTACTTACCATATTTTTATAAAAATGAGAATTTGAATACTTTAATAAAGATTGTAATATTTAATTATAGTTTAAAAAAATAACAAAACAAATAATAAAAAACAAACGTAAAATAATAGATAATAAATAATGAATACACCTTAAAACTTATCAATCCACCTTTTCAAACATATAAAATAATTGTTATTTTGAAATCATTTTCAAAAGAGAAACCTATTTATCATTTACTTTCTTGACAATGGCATAACGAAAACCACAAAATCTTTCATATTCTTCCTTAGACAATCCAGCCTCCAATCACTGCTTTCATTATTATTCTTTAAAGCAGCCATTTTCAAGAGGTAAAACCATTTTCTTTGTTGGCAGTGAAATCAAATAGGCCACAAAGTCCTTCATGTTTTTCCAAGATGATCCTCCTTCACCCACTGCTCTCATTATTGTCCCTCTCGCTTGCTTACTCCTCTTCCTCATCTCTTCATTTTTCAGCAAAGCTCTCACACACCTGGCAATCTCAGATCCTTCAATTATTGAGTAATCTTTGCAACTATCTAACCTCAAACCAGTTTTCCACTGGTTTACAACCAGCATTCTGTTTGTGGTCTGCTCAACTCCCTGGGGGAAAACCAACATGGGAACACCCAGAGTTAGGCTCTCCATTGTAGAATTCCACCCCCCATGAGTGAAGAAGCCTCCAACAGATGGATGGGATAAAACAAGAAGCTGAGGGCACCATGGAACCAAACATCCTCTATCTTTCGTTTTCTCCAAAAATCCTTCGGGAAGAATGTCATTAAAGTCTGATGATAATGCTGTTCCTGCCTCTGATCTCACCAAGTCTGGACGGATTACCCATAGAAATGCCTGTTTAAAAACTAACCAAATATTAATAATAGTGACAGTTTAATTTAAAAATTAAACAAATATTAATAATATAGTGACAGTTTAATAAAGAGGGCTATAAACATTGACATTAAAAAAATAGGTATTCGTTAAATTTTTTGATGAATAGTAAGAAACCAAATCTAGGAGTTCAAATTTGATGGCGAGGTGTTCTACATTGAATTGGCCCTCTTAGTGATCAATCTATCTCTGGTTTGGTGTTGCTAGTTTGGTCTAACCTGGACTTTATCACCATTTTAGACTTTTCATTGATCAATTATGAGTCAAACTTAGGATCTCCCATTTGTTATTGGGTTGTTCTATCATTGAACTATCAGTCCATCTCTGGTTTCTGTGTGACTTTAATACCATGATAGAATTTTAATAAATCAGCTATGAGTAAAATCCAGGACCTCCCATTTGTTACTGGGGTATTCTAGCACTGAGCTACTGACTTTTTTCGTGATCAATCCATCTCTGATTTGAGTGTGGCTCATCGATTCTAGTTTGTCAAATTCTGACATGAACTTTAATACTATGTTAGACTTTTCAAGAATCAGCTAGGGTGAGTTAAATCTAAGACCTTCCCATTGCTATTGGAATGCTCTACCACTAATCTACTGAGCCTCTTAATAACCAACCACCTTAAAAAAAAATGTACCTTTAACTTTTTCTAAGGCAACAAAGCTCAAAGATTAAAAAGTATATGTTCAACGTGAATATTGTCTCTGTAGTTTATACAGGCTGGAGTATACCTGTTCGCTTTCCATCAGTCCTCTTGCTATCTCTTGCAGCTGAACTTTGGAGATTTGAGCTAAGCTTCCAAATGAAACATACAAAACAGAACATTTGGGTTTCGAATCCAGCCATGGTAAGCAATTAGTTTCTGCCAACAAGCTCAATGATCTGGCACTTACCATGGAGAAATCCTCTTGTTTACCTTCGCTTTCAAGGTAAATTGAGGGTATCAAGGGACCAATTGAGCGAAAAAGAGGAGATTTTTCTTTAAGGGCATCGCTTGCTTGGCTTTCTAGTTCATAGACTGTGTTGCTAATAACGAAGGCTGCATCCTCCAGAGCAGGGATCTGTTGCAAAACAAGCTGATGCATAGGATTTGATGGGTCTCCTGATTGAATATCTGATGGGAAATCTTGCGGGTGCATTGGGGGAAGACCTGGGATGTAATCTATCATGCCTGTTAATTCAATCATGCAATTAATACAATTAAACTTGAAGATGGGTTCAGCAGAGATTTTTAAATGTTGGGCAAGAAAAAATTTCCTCTGCAATTGATCACCTAGAAAGAAATAAATTTACTAGTACATACTACATAGTTTATCTGTGAATTCTATTGCTATATAGAACAGAAAAGTGCACCTTTGGGAGGAAAGTCTCCACTGTCAGAAATGATTGACAAATGTCTGTAGATGACTTGAACGCTCACTGCCATAGACCAGAAGGGCACAAATGGAAGCTCGAATTTCTTAGCAACATCAAAAGTCCATGTAAGAAACGAGCTGCCAATAACACACGAAACTGGAAGTTCACAATTCTGTGTTAAGAGTTTGTCAAGAAGATCTTCTGCAGAAGCTTTCATGGTGGTCATGACCGCGTTAAAGGATTCCACTGGCATGGCAATTCGATCGAAATCAAGTGGCAAACCATCTGAAACTTGTTCAAAACGAATATTAAACCAGGGGCTCTCTAGAATTCCATGATGAGCTTTGCGAGCTTTCATTATGTTGAAGTGATTGATGGCTGTATTGACGAAGGTTATAGTAATGCCTTGAGAAGAAAGCTTTTCTGAGAGTCTTATCAAGGGATTTATTTGTCCCTGAATTGGAAATGGGATTACAACAACATGGGGAGCCATAGGTGGCTCTCTGAATGCCTGTCGTGAGAATTGTTTTGAGAACAAAAAGCAAATGTAGGGAAATCTCAATTTGAATGTGCTTGAATAAAAGAAGTATTATATAGAAAATTAGTGTCACAAACTGGGTAGAACCATGAGCCTCAAACAAATACCATGCTATTATTTAATTGGTTTTAACGTTTTTGTTTTAGATAATTGAGCATGATGGAATGTTTATCTACCAATAAGTTTAGAAATAACCTTTAATCATATTGGTAAATTAATTTAAAATAGACAAACTTTCCTGTTCAAAAAAGATGGATATAAAAATGGTGGATACAAATACATAAAATTAAAATGGATGCATAGATATAGTCTTCTAATATGATTAATAATGAGTGTCATAAATTAATTTAATCATACATTATTAGTCTTACTGTTATCTATATTGGTATTTTGTTGTATATGTGTTATAGAGTTGTGACAGAAATCATTTTTTGATATTGTTTGGACTACTTAGCCAAAAATGTCACATTAATATCATTTGTCAATAGATTAGTTATGTTATAGTGAAGTGATCTAGAATATTTTCAAACTTGTTTTTTTCATAAGCAACACTTAAAAGTGATATCAGATGATTGGTACACAAATGTTTAAGACCTTTTAAAAACATTTAAATGTGGAGTATTTGACCATATCTATTATATTGACTGTTTGTTTTCAAATTTTGACTGTTTGTTATAATTCTAAGTAGTAGTAGTAGTGGTGGTGGTCGTAGTAGTAACAACAATTATTTTGATAACACAAACAACCAACAAGCTTATAGACAAAAAGGATGTGGTAATATAATATCAAATTGGCAATACTCATTGTTATAAATATTTTCAAATGTAAAATCAAAAAGATATTTCACCAAAATGAAAGAGTTATTCTTAATAGAAAAAATATTTACCACTCTTAACAAAGATGAAATATAAAATGTACTTATGAATAGTTGATCGTTAAAGAACATAAAATATACGCCTTAAACTTATCATCATTCCTAAACATTATCTTGAAAGAACCCACAAAAACTTTGAAGTTTTTCCAAAAGCTTCTCTTTCACCTATTATTTTCATTATTCTCTTGATCTCCTCCTATTTTCATTCTTGTTTTCTTAAGAATTGGAGGTGGCCTAATGGATGTAGCCTTAGAACATTTCCTCTCAAAGTTATCCATAAGAAACATGTACCTAGCTTGCCAACTTTCAAAGAATTAATGCTCTCTAGAGATGTAATCGTAAACAAGCTAACTGGAATAAGTTCAGCTTGCAAATCTAGAAATGTGAAGCTAACTCTCAATCCCAACTCATCACTTGAAAACTATTGCACACAAAACTCCCAATAGGTTTCTGCCTTAAGTTCCTATGTCCACCACCTTCCTTGAAACAAGAGCATCCTAGGTGAATTTGCAATCAACATCAACCAAAAAAAGTTTTACATTTTATGCTTTGTTGTATTTTCAACTTTTGGTGAAATTTTGGTACTTAATAAGCCAAATATTTTCTTAAATTTTTTGGGATTGTTTCTTATAGAATCATGGTTGAAATTTGGTATAATTTAGTGGCATTTCACAATGGCAAAATTTAAAAATTGACAAGGTGGATGTTGAAAGTTTGTGGATCCCACCTTCACCTCAAATGGAGAAAAAAATTAATTCAAATTTTGGGTTTCTAAGTGTGGGAGTCAAAAGTGGGCATCCAAAAAAATATTTTTGGGTTTCTAAGTTTGGGAGTTGAGAGGGAGTACAAGTGGTCTTACATGGACAACTAATTTTAGCATGTTGTAAGAGGTATCAAGTAAGAGCTCTCTTAATCGAGATTATAAATTCAAATTAAAAGTCATATTTTAATATGAGCCAAGTGGGACATAAATTGGAGTAAATGAAATAAAATGGAGGGTGGTGAAGGAAAAAGGGGTGTGTGTTTAGTTTTAGTTTATAGATTTGAAGGCAGAGATTGTGGAGCTTGAAGGAAGGCTTTTGGAATCCATTTGCTGCATCTAATACACCATTGTTGTAGGTCTATGAACAAATCCAAATCAGATTGAAATAATGTAATAAGAAGCCAATAGGATTGGCCTATTGTTGTGTAGTGATACTGTAAATTTTAATAAGAATTTTCTTTAGTTTTGCTTGCATAATTTTGATGTTGGATTCATCTTATTTTCTATAGTAAATTAGATTTCTTTGAGTATTTGGAGTATTCTTTAGGTGGTTATTGAGGGAGTTTACACCACCATGCATCAATCTTGTCCATTTGTGGTAGAACTGAATCTTTCAAATGTTGCTTTTGGTTTTATCTTGATGCTAAATTATTGACTAAAATTTTTGCCTCGATACCTGCCCTTTTTCATTTCCCTTGGTCTTGGAAGACTACTCTTCTTGATCTTTCAACTTCCCATAGCATAATATATTATTTGTGCCATCTTAATTTATCAAATACATTTGGAAGTTTGGGTGTCTAGCTATGTCGACTCATTCCTTTTCTCCATGTGAGATTGAAATCCAAATCATTTTCTCCAATCTTCTAACCCAAATTAAGGTTATAATCTCTTCAATAATATTGGGCACTAAGAATGATGCTATCATGCTATAGGCCGAAGATCTACTTTACCAACTCAACAATAGGGTTTTGTCTCCAAGAATGCAATCATTCTCAAATCATACCCTCCAAGTCTCTTCAGCAAATGATGTGAATTATGTATGATCAAAATGGATTATATTTTGTCTCGTGAGTTGACTCAAACTTATCAATTTACGCTTTCCAGTTGGGGGTTGCATTCTTTCTTTCTACCCCTTAGCATTGTTGTCTTGTCTTCAATTTTACAATGTTGATGTATCATTTTTACAATGTTGTTCACTGTAGATATTTCATTCTTGTTTCCCTTCACAAAGTTGGTCTTGTGTCCAATTTTTACAGTGTTGATGTATCATTTTTACAATGTTGTTATAGTAGTTGATCATTTTTTACAATGTTCAATGCATCACTTTTACCGCTCTAAATTTTTCTATGTTGGTTAGTGTTGTTCCTTTTATGTTGGTGCAATAGTACCATTGTCTTATGTTGCTTTCATGCTTAACTAGTTCAACACTATGTAATTTGTAATACTCTATAATTTTTAAAATAAAAGCTTCTTCTAATAAAAAAAAATAACGTAGTACTACTAATATTTATTTTGATAACAAAAGAAACCAACAAGTTTATAAATATTAGCAAGTGGTGGTAATATAATGCCATTAGCAATACCCATCATTGTAAATAATTTCAAATGTAAAATCAAAAATATATTTCATCAAAATTAAAGAATTATTCTTAAAACACACTTATTTGATTGGTCAAAGACAAATTTTGACCTGCAAAATAGGAAAACTATTTACCACTTTACTTTTATTAGAGATGAGATGTAGGAATTACTTTTAAATAATTGAACATTAAAGAATAAAATATTTAGATATAACAAAAAATAACAAACAATAAAGATTAAATTGAAAAAATGCATAACAGAAAATACACACCTTAAACATATCATCATTCTTGTCAAACATTATCTTGAAAGTACCCATAAAATGTTTCAAATTTTTTCAAACAATTCTTCCAAATGATTCTCTTTCGCCTATGTTTTTCATTATTCACTTGAAGCCATTTTCTTTGTTGGCAGTGACATCAAATTGTCCACAAAATATTTCTTTTTTTCCAAGATGGTCCTCCTTCACCCACTACTTTCATTATTGTCCATCCCCCTTGATCACTCCTCTTCCTCATCTCTTCATCTTTCAACAAAGCTCACACACACATGGCAATCTTAGCTCTCTTGATTATTGAGCCATCTCTATAACTATCTAACTTCAACCCAATTTACCACTGGCTTACAACCAACATTCTATTTTTGCTCTACTAGATTCCCAGTAGGAAAAGAAAGATTTGAAAACCTATACTTAGACTCTCTATTTTAGAGGTCCACCCTGATGAGTGAAGAAGCCTCCAACAAAAGGATAGGATAAACCAAGAAGTTGTGGAGACCATGGAACCAAAATTCCTCTATATTTTGTTTTCTCCAAAAATTCTTAAGGTCTTTCAGGGGGGAACCAAAAATTGCTAACTTTTCATTTATTGCATCTCCTTTACATGATTTAACAAGTACTAAGAAGGTATTTCAATAGGGAGGAAAAGAAAAAAAAGCCTTTGAAACTTTGAAAGAAAAGATCAGTACAACCCTAGTTTTGGCATTGACAAATTTACAAAAACCATTTGAGATTAAAACTAATGCAAGTGACTATGCTATGGGAGAAATGTTAATATAACAAAGGAAACTAGTTTGTTACCATTCTAAGACCTTCAATGGTGTAGTAAGAAACTATCCTACTTGTGAAAAAGAATTGTATGCTTTGATTAAGAGTTTGAAGAAGTGGAAACATTATTTGATGGGAAAAGAGACAAAATAAAGTTGTCGATATGTTATCAAGACCTTCTATTAATGCATCCATTATTCACAAAAAGGTTCTTTAGATCATGAAATTTATATTCAACAATATTCTAGAGATGAAGATTTCAAGGATGTATATAAAACACTAATCCATGGATATCAAGTAGAATAATTAGATTATCATGTTCATGATAAACTAATTTATCACCTTGTTGAATTGTGCATTCCAAGGGATGAAAGAGTAGATGTAATTAGAGAAGTACATAGTTCTCTCATTTCTAGTCATTTTGGTGTAGGCAAAATAATAGCTTAGTTGCAACGTTATTGTTGTTGGCCTCAAATGAATGAAACTGTGTCCAAGTATGTAAAGGGATGTGTCATGTGTTCTACAAGAAATTCCAATAACTAAAAATTAGGTTTGTACATGCCACTTCCAGTACCTTCTCATCCATGGGAAAGTATATCAATGGATTTTGTAGGGGGTTTACCAATGTCTAAAAAAGGGCACGAGTACATGTATGTGGTAGTGGATAGGTTTTGCAAAATGTGTTTCTTAGTGCCTTGTACAAAGAAAATCATGGGAGAGAAGACTTCACATATATGTTTTTAGAATTTTTGGGCTCATTTTGGTTTGCCAACATCTATTGTATCTGATCAAGATTCTCGATACTTTTAGGAGTTTTGGTCAACTTTATGGAGATTAATGGACACTAAGATTCATAAAATTACTTTTCATCTACAGACTAATGGACATACAAAATTGGTCAATTAGAGAGTAGTACATCTACTTCAAGGATATTGTAGCAATATTACATTTGAGTCAAATTTTTATGACTCTTCGTCAGAACTTAGACAAAAATACGTCAAAATTTTGACAAACATCAAGGAGAATCCTCATCATATCTTTTTCATCAGAATTTCTAATGATGGAGTACACGTTGGATTTCTGACAAAACCACATTGGAAATATATGAGTAACAAAGAGTAATTTTATGATGAAGGCTTGTCAACAGTCTGACGACCATCGTGTCGATTGACTCCTAGTGTTCATCAGAATTTTGGTGAGAGAGACAATGATTATGTTTCCATACTTATGACATTTGTGTTGTCACAAGCATGGAAACTTCATCAGTTGTCTTTTGGAGTTCCTTGACATTTCTACATGAGTGATGATAATTATGCCAGCATACCCATGGTTGTTCGTGTAATTGCAGTTATGGAAACCTCGATGTTTGTCTTTTGGCGTTCATTAGAATTCCAACATGAACGACAAAGATTATGCCACCATACCTGTGGTGTTTATATCATCATAGGTAAGGCAACCTCATTGGTTGTCTTCTAGTGTTCGTTAGAATTTTGGTGAGAGATACAATGATTATGATGTCATACCTACAATTTTTATGTCATCGCAGGTATGGAAACCTCGTTGGTTGTCTACTAGAGTTTGTCGAAATGTCAACGAACCCCAACAATTTTCAAAAAAATTATAGAAAATTTTATTGTTAAAATCACTAATATAGAAGTTTGAATTTTTAAGTATTTGATTGTTGTCACATTCAAATCACTAATCTCTTATTGAGTGTAAGGTAATATTTGATTATTTCCCTAATTATGAACAAACCTATTAAATTGTACCAAAATAGATTTTGATATGCTTTTATAAATAATCCTATTGAATTTTACACTTCCATTATGCCATTGTGAGTTATCTAGTTAAGAAATAATAGAAAAATTGGCATCTAGATCTACTTAATCATTCTTTCACTACAAAAAAATTTTATGAGTAGATCTCTTAACCATATCCCTCTTAATCTCTCTTTTATCATTTTTAATAATATGGTTTGAATTGAAGAAAAACTTCAATACAATTGAAGATAACAAATGTTTTAAAGTGTTTCTATATGACTAGATATCATTAAATGTTAAATCTTGGAACTAGTTTTGGGTTGGAATGCATAAAATCATATCATCTCTTAAATCTAACCCCCTTCCAAATTTTAGTGTGTAAGACCCTTTGTTGAAACAACTAAGTTATCTTTTACATCAATATCTGAAAAATGAAGAATTTTGGTTGTTATGTTTTGTATTAGAACTTAAAATTCCTTTCAAGATAGATGATCTTGTTATGGAAGTTTCATCTAAGTTAAGAGTATCAAATACTATGGTAACTTAGAAAAATGAAGACCTTGCAACAGATGAACTTCCAATAAATGGATTTGAGCATTTCAAGGACAAATATTATCTTCTTTCACATGCTTCTTTCTCAGGAAATTGATCAACAACTAGATATTATTGTGAGCATTTGTACGAGTTTCAAATTTTATAACTAGAAGGTTTGTACACTTTGTTCTTACTTTCAGAGGGCAGTGGTGCAGAAGGGCAGTGGGCTTCTAGAGAGGAACCACTTTACTATATAGTTTTTCCTAAAGGTATAATCATTACAAATCCTAGGTCAGTATGAGCCACTTCTTGAAAGGGTGATCATCCTTTTTAAACACCATCACCATATTTCATTAAAACTACATGACATTGATTCTATGGTTTATGATATTCCTAGAGATTCAGAGTGTATGCTAACATGAATGTATAAATTGATTCCATTGTCTTGGGTTAGAGTCATTTTCTATATTCACGAGAATATCATTTTTTGTAATTCTTACTTTGTGTTGCCTCTTTGTTTCTTCTTTGTAATCTTATGTGGCTTGAAAGGAAATTTAAAATGTGCTCAATTTACTTGCATAGATAATCCACAATGTTTTGTTGTTTGTTCATCTCTTTGTAGGAAAAGAGATGTATGTACTTTGCACTTATTTTTTCTTTTCTGCTTGAAGTAATGACTTTCAATTTTAAATAATCTATTATGAAGGTTTCTATTGGTTAGCTTAGACTAAACAAAAGACTTCCATAGAGTAGTGTGGGACTTAATGTTATCTTCCCAACGGCTTTGGTTGCTTAGGCTTGATTAATTCTTTATAGACAAGGAATTAAACTTTGCATCGAGTGGATTGTATAAGACACTAAAGGAAATGAAGCAAAGAAAGTCCTTTTAAGGAATTAAATTTTGCCTCAAATGGATTGTGAGAACCACCAAAGGAAATGAGGCTTACAAAATCCATTTAATGAATTGTGTTTCCTTTGATCCTATCTTTGGGAAACCATCTTAGAAAGTCTTGGTATTTTATTCTTTGGTTATTTTCCATATTCTTGTTAAAATCATGGGAATTTTCGTGGCCAAAATCATATGGAAGACATGACAAGCTACTAAGCCACTTTTTTTTTTAAATGATTATGAATGTCACAATGATATTTTTATCAATTAGTAGTCTTATATCATATTTATTCAATATATTTTGTTAGCCAAGATTTCATGGATTCATTCCCTCAACTTTTTAGAAGAAGTGTTGATGTATACCTCTGGTCATTGGGCACATCCCTGTCTTGGAAAATTCTTCATAGTGTTATGCACCATTTAGCTTCTTATTTTCAATAAGTAAATAAAAATTCCTAGCAAGTTCTTCAAATTATTTGCAATCACCTAAAAGTGGACAGGATCATTCATGTGAGTAATCAAGGAAAATCAAGGCCAAAATCAAGGCAATTGGATCAAAATGAACATTTAGCCAATCAAAATTAAAATCAAGATTTAATTCAATTTAAATCAAAATCAAGAGCATTTTAATCAAGTTAAATCAAATCAATGTGCAATTAATTCAATTAATTGTATAGTTTGGAATTAAATCAAATCAACCCATTAAAGGGGTACACTTGGCTAAATAAATGAATTAAAATCAATTGATTAAATCCTAATTCCTCTCAACACCACATGGGAGAAAAATCCTCAACCAATAGGATTTAAAGAAAGAAGATCACATGGATCAATCCAAAATGAATCTCAATCACTCAAATTGAAAGAACATCTCGTCCACTCATCTTGTCTTCTTGTCCCAAGCTTTGAGGACACAATATTTAAATTGTCTTGAAAGGGTGGAACCAAAGACTCAACCCCAACTCAATCATGATCAACTCTACTACACCCCCTACCCTTGCCAAATCCCATAAAAGAAAGGCTAAATTCACTCATAATTCATCCACAAATCTAAGGATTGCATCTAACCTCTTGAGAATTATAACTAGAAAGGAAAATATAGGAGTTAATTAGCTTTTCAATTTGGAATTGAACTATTTAGCTTGTTTTATCATGTACTCTCATTCTAGGACTGTCATTAATGGAGGCTTTCTGAGAGCTTCACCATTAACACTCTTAGTTAGAGATCCATAGAGTGCTTAATTGCTCTTTATTTGTTAGAATAGCTCTTCCTTTGTGGTAATTTAGTTATATTCTTCAATTATTTAGCAATACTAATCCTATGAAGGTACAATTATAGTACACAAATGGCACCCACCATGGGGCTTTAGGCTTCACTTTCTTAAAAATCCAAAAATTTCATTTTGTTCAAATTTTTTGCATGTTAAGTTCTTTGTTTTGTAGGTGAAACAACACTTCTGAGACTTTAAACAATGCGTTTGAGAAATTTAACAATGCTTATGAGCACTGTAACAGCACATCCATGACAAATTGTTGTGCCTTTGCATAGAGAAACAATGCTTTCAATCCTTTCTAGCTTCTATCTAAATTTCTATCAGTGCTTATTCCCTGACTAGCCAGCACGTTTGACTCTTTCTCTAGTGCATTGGATCATTTTTTGATGCCTTTTCTTAATGCTTTAGCACTTTTACTCTCTATTTTTGCACTTTTAACAATTTTCTTTAGGGCTTTTAATTCGATCTCTAGCACGTTTGAGCATTTAAAGAGTGCTTTCAATAGATTCAATAGTGCTTTTACTTAATTTGAAAATAAATAGAATCTGACTGTCAGAAAATGTTTTCTTTCTATCTGTAGGATGGCTGAACATTAAAAAATTTAAAAACCAAAGAGCAGATTCAATCAAGAAGGCAAAGCTTTGACAAGGAAGATAAAAAAGGAGAACATTGCTCACATTAAGTTGGTTTTGGAGGATTCACAGCAAGAGAGTTAGGTATATGAGCATTATTTAAAAGTTGTAGAAGCATATAAGGAAAAATTTGTTTCATTAAATTGGATATTTTCTCCTTAATCAAGTTTTTCTTAATTTTGACAAATAAGGCTTTTAGATTCAATTTTATCTTGTTTTCTTCACTTTTGTTGGTTTTGTTGACTAACTTGTGTTGGAAATTTGACTAAGTTAGATACTTAGATGTTTTCATTATGGAAACATATGATCTACATGAAGATCACATAGGACAGAGAGCAAGTATGATAGAGCACAATGCAAAATTGTCTAAGTATGAGACAGTGTTTTTGCCAGTGTACTCGAAGATAGTTTTGATTAGCGATGTTGATTGGAGTAAGTTCAATGCTTGTGAAATTGAACATAGATACTATGGTGACTATAGAAGACTCACCTGAGAGTGCAAGTTAGTACGACATGTACGGAAGAAGTTATGACAGTTCTACTGAAAATAGTGTTAAGCCGACATGACAGAATATGAAGATAGAATTGATAAAGAGTTAAGGAATTATTTTGTTTACCAAAATAATGTCTTAACAATAAAAAGGGATGACATCCTAGATGTTAACCCTTGAGTAAAGATACATTTTGTATAATGCTTATGTCAAGCCGACTGTAAGAGTTATTAGCCTTAATAACTTGTATAAAGAGATGTAATGATGTAATTGTAATTACACATGAAGAAGTTGTAATAGAGCAATAAAAATAGTGAAAAAGCAAGCAAAGAGACATTGATGTGAAGTTGCAAGAAGTATAAGTTATGTACCTTGACTTATTTTGTAATTAGTAAAAATTGTACATTACTTGTTTGGGCAATGGGCTCATCTGGTAATCATACTTTGTACTACCAACTCTTAGCAGGGTTGAGGCTTCTACCAAGGCCTATAGTCCCTTAATCAAGACTGAGACACTATATGCATGTAATAGGCTTCTAATAGGGCCAACATCCTTAACAGGATACTTTTGATTAGTGGATCTTTGTGGGTACCATCCCCACCGGGGTTTTCCCTTGGCCAAGGTTTCCTCGAGAACAAATAATGTGTTATGAGTTCATTTCTTTTATGGCTATGCATGTTATTTAGTTTACTATGTTATGCATGCATTAAGATAATCTATCATAGCCATAATTGGGAAAAAGTAAAAGTTTGTAGAATACTAATTCACCCCCCCTCTCAGTATTCCCTATTTCTAACAATTGGTATCAGAGCTTAGTTACTCAGAAAAGAATCATTCAAGGAAAGCCTAGTAGCTTGAGTAAGATCTCTATGGATATGGATCAGCTATAGAAAAATCTTGAAGAAGCTCTTGAACAGATTGATATGCTTACTGAAGAAAGAGACACTCTAAAAGGAAAATATGATGATGCAAAGAACCTCATTGAGAAACTGAAAAAAAAGTTGGAAGATCTTAAATCAGAAAAGGAATCTGAAATTCAAATTGAAGATTATGATGACAATCTGGAAAAATAAAATGAGATCCTTAAACATGAATTGAAGATAGCAAATCTAAAGTTAAGTCTGAAAGATGGAAATGGCAAGAATGAAGCAAATCTGAAATCTAAAAATGAAAATCTGAAGCTTGATAATGAAGGGCTAAAATCTAAACTTGGTAAAGTGACATCTAAACTTGAGAAAACCAAATTGCAGTATGCTAAACTTGAGAAATACAATATGATTGTGAAAGGTGAACTGAATCAATCTAAGTAGCAACTTGAAAGACTATATTCAAATAATGAGAATATTGATGAACAACTGTCTTATCAAAAACCATTCTATGATAAAACTGGTCTTGGATTCAACTCATCTAAAGTAAATAAAGAAAGTAAGGAACCAGATCTAAAAAATGTTTGAAAGCATAGATGAAAAGAAATCTGATGAAGTTGACAAATCTAAAGATACACCTAAAGAAGAAGAACCACCTAAGCAAGAGGACTCACCTAAAGGTACGCAAAGAGAATTTAAAGGTAGATGCTTTGCTTGTAATACTTTTGGTCATATGAAGAAAGATTGCACAGGTAAGAAATTTAAACCTCTTAATGGCTATTGTTATAATTGTCATGGATTTGGACATAGAGCTATTGAATGTAGAAAACCTAAATTTTTTGAGAATAATAATAGTAGTAAAATGTTTAGGAATACTAACCATGCAAATAAGAGACCTACTGAAGATATGAATAGGAGAAATGGAGTAGTATGTTATAAATGCAACAAAGTTGGACAAATTGCTAGAAAATGCAGATCACAGATCAATCAGCCTGGACCAACATATGGGAACAATGGAATAGTTTGTTAGATATATAAAATGATTGGACATACAGAAAGATTTTGCAAAATGAACAATAGGGTTTCTCATCCTAACCCTAACCCTAGAAGTCATGCAAGGAGAAATGAAAATGTAAGTAATAGTAAAAAAGGATGTTGTAGTAATTCAGAAGAAGTGAAGTTTGTTTAAGGCACAGATCAAGGAGACACATTCAACACTGAAGGTAATAAAAAAGGTGAAGTATCAAATGGTAAGAGTGAATCTCTACCTAGCCCATCTCAAAGTACTTAATTCATGAAAATTACAGCAGAATAGGAACTTAGGATAGTGTAGAAGTTAGTATAGGATGAATTGAGTCTTGTGCAGTTAATGCAAGGTAGTATATGATGTATTGATGCTATGGTTAAGAGCACATAAGATAATATTGTGTTATGCGAGATCGCAAGAAGTTTTAACTTTTGCTAGTAAGCAGAAACAACTTTTCGGAAAGAAGCGGCAAAGGAATTGAATGTGATGTCAGATTTATGTGAGATTGAAAGGTTAAAAGGTTAAGGTGAATACAAGTTCTAAGGAGATCAAAGAGTAGTGATTGTAAGTGTTTTGCAAGGATTTGGTGAAGGATTTTCATGCCGAATCTATGCAAGCCCTAAATCATGAAATCGAGGTATTTTACTTAGCAGATCTCTAAATTGGTTAAGAAATTTGTAGAAGTTATGGATGTTTCATTGATTCATAATGTAAGGGATAAGAATAGACCTAAAGTCAAAAGGGAACTAGTAGAACCCTTGGAGGAAGACCCTAAGTTAGCTTTATCATCCATACCAGATGGAGTTTTACACTTAGAAAATGTTAGAAGTTATTTGGGATGCAAGCTTGAGACTCTCAGTGATAGTGACTTTACAAAAGAATATGAAAAGATCTACAATCAAGATATATCATTGGAAGTAGGGTTTGAACATTTGAAATATAATGAGATTATTAAGTATTCTCTACAATATGAGTTTGATGATGAAGAATGTACCAAGATAATTTTAAGCAGAATTCACAATGGGAAGTTTTGGTTAGATGACAAATTGATAGATATCACAACTAACCTAATTCATGAGGTAGCTAGTCTATCTAAAACTAGAGTCATACCTTTGAATGAGAAAAATAGTTATAGAGAACACAAAATCATCTTACAATGGCAGAGGAATAGTAATTAGCAAGATACAATAGGATGATGTTAGATATTTGTGCAAGATCCTTACAACTAAGTTTTGTGCAAACTCAAGAGAAGATGACATGGCAGCAGGAATGATACATGTAGCCTATTTAATGTGTGTAGACAAAGTTCAAGTTGACATGTGTGAGATTTTGAGAGTTCAGTTGTTTGAGAATTTGGAAAAGATAAAGAAGACTAAGTGCTCTTAGTTTAGATTCTCATCATTGATCACTTATATGTTTTTTCATTTGTTAAGAAGATTTTTGTATAGTATTAGTGATGATTGGAATGATGGTAACACTTCAATGGAAAGGATTAAGAAAGTATACAGGAGACATCTTATTAACAAGGTCAATGAGAGTGCAATGTTGGTGATTAAAACTTTTCAAAATTTGATGACAAGAAGAACAAGGATCCCTCAGTCTTTGGTAGAGAAGTATAAGAATGAGATATGCTTTATGGTTGATACTGACTTTACATTCATTGAAGCAGTAGAACCTAGAGTAGAATTCATAGACCCTCTTGGCTATGGAATTTCTGAGATTGAAATAGAAGAGTATGTGAGCAGATTGCTTAAAAGAAAATTGGACATTCACAACAACAAATTTGGAACCTTTGATGAGAACTTCAACTCCGCAAAGACTATCTTAGAAGAAAAATAGACTAAGAAGAGAGTAGAAAGTACAATAAAGAGAATTTTAAAGGACACAAGGATTACTAAACAAGAATTTTTGATAGCTAAGCAGACAACAACAACAGTCAGAGACATAGGACAAAAGGAAGTTTTGTCTGTTCCACCTCTATCATCAATTATAGTACAACAAGAAGGTATTCAGATCAAAGTGAAAGTGGAAGAAACTAAGAAAGATCAAAAAGTCATGAAGTCCACTAGGTCATCCTCTTCTGCACTTGGTAAAAGAGTAAAAGAGGTTGCTACTGGACCAAGCAAAAGATAGAAAACTTTAGTGCCACTAGTACATAGGAAGATTGCATAAATAAAAGATGATGAAGAGACCCCAGTAAAGAAGAAAATTTGGAAACCAAATATAGAAAAAGTGAATGAACAGATCATACAAAATGGAGACTTTTCAAAGATGAACAAGTACTATAACCTCTATGATTATGCAGGGAGATTGAACCTTGAAAATGCAGTTGTGAAATACATGATATTGAGTGACAAGAAGTTTAACACAATTTAGGGCAAGATACATGATGATTTGTATGAGAAGTTAGTAAACAGGAAGAAAAGAGCGGTAGAAGAAGACATCAAATGAAAATATTGTTAGGAAGCTATGTGATGTGAAAGATGAAGAACACTTCAAGCAGATCATGAAAGATCTAAACACTCATTTGAGAACAAAGAAAAGAATAATTCAGATTATGGGAGGTAACTATGAGGAAATCAACAAGGAAATACAACAAGCAATAGTTAAAGTGATGACAGAAACTGTTGGAAGACAATCAGATGAAGCAGAACTAGTAGAGCAAGCAAAGGAAGAAGAATAGCTAAGAATTCCCTCTCCACCAGCTATTAACATTGAAGATGAGATAATGAATGTGGAAGGAACCAAAATCACTCTAAATAGTGATGATAATCTTTTTAAGAACCTTGAGAACATTGTTGACCATTCGACTTTTGAAGAGTAGGACAGTGCTAGATGAGAAGAACAGAGAGACATAAGGACTGAAGAAGAAAAGGAGACAGAGAAGCAAGTAGCAACTCCTAGTCAAGAAGAAATCAGTCTTACACCTGAGACTAGTAAGAAAACTCAAATTGGATATATTTTTGAAATTTTGGGAAAAGAAGTAGATGATGATGATCAGATGGAATTGATCACATCTCTGAATAAGATTATTGGGAAGAATAATAAGGTAAAAAGCCTTGAAGGATCCCTTAAGGAGTTAACTGAGAAGTTACAAAGCATTGTGACTACACAGATTGGAGAGGCAGATCCACTTGAAAGAGAAAAGAAAGTAATGAATACATTTGATGATGATTTTACCAACTTATCAGATATAGCTAAGGTGAAGGCTCAAGCAGCCTATGAGGCCAAACTACTTCTGGATATTAGTCAGAATATTAGGAATGATATCAACAGTCTTGATATATGTATAAAAGACTTGATAAGGAACTTGGATAGAGGTAAGACTTTGTACATTTAGTGTACAAAATCTGAGAACCTTGTATCTAAAGAAACTCAGAAGATTAAGATCAAAGAAGCAGAAATTCAAATAGAGGTAAATCTTCTTTCCAACCCCAATGTGAAGATACTCGACATTGAGAAGAAGATCAACATAATTTATGATGAAATAAGGATTCTACATGATGACAAGGAAAGGAAGTTGAAAATATTCACTCTTCTAAGAGAGCATATTTCTATTAAATTGAGCATTTTTTAAGGACAACTAGAAGAATGTCTTTCATCAAAGACATCTTTTCAAAAGTTTAGTTTTGCAAACCTCCAAGCCTGTGAAATTGCATCTTATGGATTGTGTGCACTACTCAGTGTTGTAGATTCCATTAAGAAGGCATGAGAGGAAGAGATAGAGGCCATGAAGATAAACTTTGCAGATTGTGTTGAAAGCCTACTGGCTTTGCAATATTGAATCTAAGTATAACATTTTTTGTCTAAACACAGTTTTGACACCTTTTTTTTGTCATTTTTGTCCAAGGGGGAGAGATATATAGAATAAAATTGATAAATATGATAAGGATGTATACTCTTAGGGGGATTACATAAGATATATGAAGTCATAAGGACAGTATATACATATTTTTGTTATGGCCACAATTTTGAGATTTTTGAAGTTGTTTGACTTAGCCAATTTTCTCATATGTTGCCACCAATGACAAAGGGGGAGATTGTTGTAAATTTGGCTGAGTTAGATACTTATATGTTTCCATTATGGAAACATATGATCTACATGAAGATTGCACAGGATAGAGAGCAAGTATGACAGAGCGCAATGCAAAATTGTCTAAGTATGAGACAATGTTTTTGCCAATGTACCCAAAGACAATTTTGATTAGCGATGTTGATTGGAGTAATTTCAGTGTTTTCACACTTGAACATAGATACTATGGTGACTAAATAAGACTCTCCTGAGATTGCAAGTCAATACGACATGTATGGAAGAAGTTATGATAGTTCTACTAAAAACAATGTTAAGCCGACATGACAGAATATGAAGACAGAATTGGTAAAGTGTTAAGGGATTATTTTGTTTGAATAAATTTAACATTAGGAATATGCTCTTCACTTTTATTAGTGAATCAAAATTCCAAAATTTTTAAACTCTTTGATTAAAAATAAAGGTTAAGGAAATCAAACACTAAATTGAAAAACCCCTTGTTTGTAGAAAAAAGTAGCAATACTCGAATCTCATTAGTTAGAGGGTTGGTAATTGAACATTGTTAATTGTGTTTGAGAATTGATAAGTGGATAGGGATATGCTCTTCACCTTTTTGGTGAATCAAATTCCCACAACCTATTTCTCTATTCCACTTTATTGCTTTCAAATGAACATGCTAGATCAATAGTTGGGCTCGCCTCCCAAGATTTTCCTTAATGAGGCCGATGAGAGAGACAGCCCAAATTAAGGTAGAATCTCCTTTTATGTGATCATCCAAACCACTATAAAATGAAATACATTCTTCCTTAATTGGGTGTGTGATAAAAGGGTGTTAAATTTTTGAACTTCCTCGAGTAGTCCTTTGGGATTGCGCAAAACTCTGACATACTGATGGTGGGAAGCCTCTTAATATACTTGGAGGATGAAAGTTTAATATCAATTTTGAATGGAATATTGATTAAAACCTTGTTAACTTAGAAAATACTAGCTTATAGAGCCATGTTTACGAACCAAATCTTGAGCTAGGTAGATTTCTTGAAGTGTCTTTTTGTGCAAAAACTCATGATAACGTCCTACAAATTCAAACACATTTTGTGTAGAGGGTTAAAAAGAACAAGTGTACTTGTGGTTGTTGTGTTTGAAAAATACATAGAACAAGTGAAAGAGATCCATTGAAAAACTCATCTTATATTTTAAATCTCTTCATTAAATATCAACAATTACCAAATTGAGGATCAATTTGAAATCATACCTTGTTGGATGTCAGTTTCTACACGTTCCCATAAACTCAAGTTATCTCTAAGAGCAGATGACACTTGCATTGCAAATGAAATCCCTAAACTTGAATACCAAACTCCTTTCAATGATTACAACCAAGGGGATAGTCTCCCAAATCTTTTCAAGAAAGAAGGTGATATAATGGATCAAAACTCTGCATTTCATGATTACAATCAAGGAGGAAACAATGACAACTTTAATAATGCTAATCATAGACCTAAAGAAACCCTTCAAGAAAGAGTTAACTAAGCAGCTCAAGATAATGACTTTCTTGAAGTCATGGATAAACTCATAAATAGAGATAGGGAGAAATTTTTCCTAAATCTAGCCCAAACAGGGGTAAAGCTCCCACATGACTATGATGTGGATCAACTCAAAAAAAGAAAAGAAGAGGAAGACCTGATGCATGCTATGACACAACAACTAAAAATGTTCCAAACTCAAATAGACTTAATGAAAAAGGCCATTGAGCCAAAACCTTTCTCTATTAAGGCCTTGTGTCCATTCCCTTTCGATAAAAGCCTAGTCATGGCACCTTTTCCTATCAATACTATTTTTCCTAAATATGATAAATACATGGGTAAATCAAACCCACAGGATCACCTTAGGGAATTTTGTACCCTAAGTATTGAATTTATGCGTAACCCCATGTACTTAATGAGACTTTTTCCAAGAAGTTTGGGAGGGCAAGCCATGGAATGGTTCTCTAAACTCCCACAAGGGATCAAGACTTTTGAGGAATTAGCCTCTAAATTTGTAACCCATTACTCCTACAACATTGAACATGAGATTACCATGCTAAAATTATGTGATACAAAACAAAAGGATGTTGAATCTTTCTTAGGGTTCCTTCAAAGGTGGAGGACTGTTTTCACAAGGTACCCATGAACTATCCCTGAAAAGGATAAGATGGAGATATTTATGAATAATTTTAATTTAGAGATGAACTATAGACTCCAACTTCAATGTCCTCCCACATTTGAAAAACTTATTGAGAATGGGATTAAGATTGAAAATGTATTGGCCAAAAGGGGTGAAATCAAATTGTTCAAAGACAACAAACCCTCTACCAATAATAATAATAATCATTATATATCTAATTATACCAACAATAAAGGAGTCACCAATCACAATGACAAACCTAAGCTATGGTTGAAAAATAATAACAAAGGCCTTGTGAATGATGGGTTTGTGGAAGCCCGCACCTTGAAGGATACCCCATTCAATTTATCAAGTGGAGCCAATTCAAACTATAATGTTAATCAAACTAATAAAGCTCCCTTTAATCAAGGTGATTCCAACAACAACAACAACAATTCCAACAATAATCCTTTTAACAATAATTTAAATGTTAACAAGCCTAAGCGCTATTTTTCCACTTATCAAAAGAGAAAATTCACCTTTTTAGGTGAACCATTGGAAAATTCCCTAAGGACTTTGGTGGCCAATAAAATTGTTATCTTACCTGAGTTGAGACCTTATGAGCCGCAAGTGAAACCAAGTTGGTGGAATGATTCACACCATTGTGAGTATCATAGAAATAAGGGTCATACGACTAACAAACGCATGAAGCTAAAACACTTGGTCCAAGACTTAATTGATGATGGAATGATCAAGGTAGAGGGACCTCAAAACAATGAGGATCATACAGCATTTAAAAATCCCTTTCAAAACCATGAAAAGGGTGAGTCATTAGATGCTAATCACAATAATAAAAGAGGCAATGAAAAGGTAAATTTTTCCACACTTATGATAACATGATTAATGCTTTAAATGGAGATGAAAACACCATCAATGTTATTGTGGTGAAGGAGAAACCTAGGGAAGAAACATCTAATGTTGTGACAATGGGGCAAGCTTCGAAAATCACTCTACCTGGAAATGCCCCTAAGATTGTTCTACCAAACCAAGCTTCAACTTCATCATCAAAGAAATATAATTTGGTTGATCAATTACAATGAACTACCACTCAAATCTCTATTCTTGAGTTTCTTAAATTATCACCAACTCATAACGATATCTTGGAGAAAGCCCTCTTGGAGACCAATGTGCCTCTAAACTTGGAGGTCAATAACTTTCAAAATATGGTGGGACACCTCATTGCACCTCATTGCCTATCTTTTTTTGAGAAAGATGACATGTCACTTAATCATCCTCAAAACTTTCCCTTTTCATATAGAGTTCTTGATTCATAAGCATAGGGTAAAAAGAGTCCTCATAGATGGGGGAGCTAGCTTAAACATTTGTACCCTTAACCTAGTAAAAGCCCTAGGATTTTTTGAGAAGGCTATTGACCCTAAGAAAAAGATAACTATTAAAGCCTTCTTAGACCTAAATTTGACCTACAATATCTTATTAGGAAGACCTTGGATTCATGAAATGCAAGCCGTGCCATCGAACTATCACCAATGTTTAAAATTCCCTTATCTAGGGAAAGAGATCATGGTAAGTGGGGACTCAAACCCTTTTTAGTATTGTAATAACATGAAGCCCATCAATGATTATTTAGTCCCACATAATGCAGAAGGTTCCATACCATTAAGAATTGAACAAGGTCAAAGTTCTAAAGATCTTCCATCTTTAAAGGGAAAATAAAAAAAGGAAGAATAAATTGTTGTTGTTGAAAACCTTCAAAGTCCCACTAACCCGTCTACATCGACAAAAGGGAAAGAAAAGGTTAGTGAGGAAAGTAATTTTGAGAAGAAGAAAGAAGACCAAGACAAATCCATGCAAATCTATACCAAGGAGTCCCATTATCAAAAAATGGACCATATGATGAAAAACTTTGAAGAGAAATGTAAAATCAAGAAAAAGTGTGTAGGCGAATACTCCTTGTCAATGATGGACCTACCTTTATCTCCAAAGTCATATGGAAGATCCTCAAATATACCCCATAAATACAATGACAAATTTGTGAGGGAAAGCACATCATCCTCCATGGATGAAGAAGATAAAAAAATCCTAAACTAGTTATACAAAGATGAAGAATCAAGTGCTCAAGAAAAATGTATCCAAAATATAAGCATTCCCACACATCAATATGGGAAGGGATTTTAGATAACAAAAAAGATGGGATAAAAATGCCAAGGACCTTTGGGAGCAAGAAATAAAGGACTCATCGAACCCATTGAGATGACATGGCAAGATAGCAAGATGAAGACTAGATTAGGATACCTAGAACAAGGGTATACCCAAAAGCACTATCCCAAAGTCTATGATCAAATATTAAAATTAGAGTCCCATAGTGATGAAGACTCAAATGAGTGGGAATGGGATACATTATCAATGTTATTCATACCTACACTTCTAGCAAAGGGAAAGCATCCATTTTAGCACCAAATTAGAATCAAGCATCAAGTTCAAACCAAGTGGTCATAGATAATGTACCAAGTATAGAAATTGAGATAAATCAATGGGTAGGAGAACCCTACATACCATCATGGAGACCTAATATAGAAGAATTAAATCCTAGGTTTAGTCTACAAGATTTCTATCCAACAGAAACCTTAGAGGTTTCTAGTGAGGGGGATTTTTATCCTAGTTCTCTAGAGCATATTGAAGAAGCACATGTCATAGACTTAAGTGATACAATGTATGAACCTTCAAATGAAGTCTTATCCTTAAACCCTATCAGCCGAAACCAAAACATTAATCCTTTAACCCTCATCTACCCAGAATTAATTGAATGGGATTCCATCGAACCTACCATACTCCCAAATTTTTTGAATGACAACATGGTGTCCCAATACCTAAATGCAGTTGAGCCTTCTTCTACCATGGAATATGAGGAAGATATGACAAGGGAAGGTATCCAAACTCCTAATTCAAGAAAAAATCAAAAAAATGAAAAAAATAAAAAATGGAAAGAATCTAATGTTGAAAACCACATTATGGTAGCATTAGATCAAAAAGAGAAAGAAAAAAAGAATGATTCCAAAGGTGAAAACCCAATTGAGGCACCTAAGGAAGGGAGTTAGGATACTTTACCCAAGCATTATATGAGGAAAGATCTCCTATCTTGATCAAGCCAACAAAAAAGGTGAAAATTGGATCAAAATATGAACCAAAGATCATAAACTTAGCAACATCTTTATCTAGCAAGGAAAGAGAATAATTCATCAAATTTTTCAAGGAAAAGAAAATAAATTTTGCATGGTCTTATGATGATATGCAAGGATTAGATCCAAATTTAATCATGCATCACTTGAACATAAAAGAAGGAGCAAGACCTATCAAGAAAAAATTGAGAAAGATGCATCCTGACATAGATTTACTTGTTAAAGTGGAGTTAGAAAAGTTTCTAAAGGTTGGATTTATAAGAGCCATTGATTATGCCCAATGGATTTCAAACATAGTGCCAGTTTCAAAAGAAGATAAGTCCATCAGAATTTGCACAGATTTTAGGGATCTAAATCTTGCATGCCCTAAAGATAGCACCTGAGGATCAAGATAAAACAACATTTACATGTGCATGGGGGACATTCTATTGGAATGTTATGCCCTTTGGTCTAAATAATGTGGGGGAAACTTATCAAAGAGCTATGACAACAATATTCCATGATATGATGCATAAGTTCATGGAGGATTGCGTAGATGATATACTTGCAAAATCTCATTCAAGAGATGAACATCTACCAATACTAGAGAAAATCTTTGAAAGCTTAGAACAATTTAAAGTAAGACTAAATCCAAAAAAGTGTGCATTTGGGGTCCAATCAGGAAAGCTTCTAGGGTACATTGTTTTAGCAAAGGGAATAGAGGTAGATCCATCTAAATTTAAAGCCATCATGGAAATGGAAGAACCTATAAATATAAGTAAGATGAGATCTCTCCAAGGTAGGATCCAATCCATATGAAGGTTCATCTCTCAATTGGAAAAAAAGTGCCATAACTTCACTCAACTCCTACATAAGGACATAGTGTTTAAATGGGATGAAAAGTGTGAAGAAGCCTTCAATTTATTGAATAAATATCTAATGAACGCTCCAACTTTGATGCCACCTATAAGAGGCAAGCCTTTGATACTATACATTTTAGCAACTGAGCATTCATTAGGGGCTCTCTTGGCACAAGAAGATGAATCAGGAAAAGTTATCTACTATATCAGGGGGACTTTAGTGAAATATGAGTTGAATTATACATTCATAGAAAGGGCATGCTTGGTCATATTTTTTTCTTCCCAAAAATTATGCCACTATATGTTATCTCATAAAATTAAACTCATCGCAAAGATAGATCCCTTAAAATATCTTCTTAGCAAAACAACATTAAATGGAAGGATAGCCAAATGGTTCATGGTGCTAAGTGAATTCAACATTGAATATGTTGATCAAAAATCAATCAAGGGCCAAGTCATAGCTGATCAGTTAGCGAAATCACCATTACAAGATGACCACCCAATACAAGTGGAATTCCCAGATTCAGAAATTGTAAATGTTGAGGCAAAAACATGGCAACTATATTTTGATGGTTCCTACACACAACATGGATCAGGAGTAGGCATACTTTTGATTACTCCTCAAGGTTATACAATTCCTAAATCATACAAATTTCTATTCCCATGCAAAAATAATATAGCAAAATATGAAGCATTGGTCATTGGAATCAAACTAGCATTGGAATGGAAGGTGACAAAACTACAAGTTTATGGTGACTCACAATTAGTTATCAACCAAATCAATGATGAATATCTCACTAAAGATGACAAGTTGATCCCTTACAAAAATAAGATCGAGAATCTAAAGAAATATTTCACTCTCATCACATTTGAGCAAATTCCAAGAGAGAAAAATAAAGCAGCAGATGCAATGGCAACTTTGGCATCACTTCTATAAATACCAGATCAAAGCACCATATATGAATTCCTAGTAGAAGAAGTTGAGAAACTCGCACTTGACCCTACCCATCCTCACACCATTTTTTTGTTAGCCAGACATGACTCACCTTTTTATGGAGACATATATACTTATTTAAAAGACCAAATCCTACCCATAGACTAAACTAGGAACCAAAAGAAGAGATTCATACACCAAGCCTCTCGTTATACCCTAATTTCTAAAACATTGTATCGAAAAAGTCTAGATGGAATGCTTCTTAGATGTTTAGAGAAAGAGGAATTAGATAAAGACTTATGAGAAATTCATGAGGGGATCTATGGGTCACATTTGAATGGTCTAACCCTAGCTAAGAAACTTCTTAGGATAGGATATTTTTGGCCGATAATGGAGAAAGATGCTTCTAACTTTGCTAAAACTTGTAAAACATGTCAGTATCATGGAAACTTGATACATGTACCAGGACAAGAGCTTCATCTGATGATGACACCTTGGTCATTTTATCAATGGGGTCTAGATTTGATAGGGATGATTCATCCACCATCCTCAAATGGGTATAAATTTATTATCACGTCAATGAAATACTTTACCAAATGGATGGAAGTTGTACCCTTATCAACTGCAAAAAGAAAACAAATAGCCTTGTTCATCCTAAATCACATAATATGTATATATGGTGTCCCACATGCCATTATAATAGATAATGCAAAGCACTTCAAAAATAAGGACTTAAAGGAGTTATGCACAAAATTCCACATGATCCATCACTCTTCATCAATCTATTATCCTCAAGGTAATGGACAAGAAGAAGCAACAAATAAAAACATCCTAAAGATATTAAAGATAATTGTGGATAATTCAGGTAGAGATTGGAACATCAAAATAAACCCGACCTTGTGGGCTTATAGAACAAGTATCATAATGCCAACTAGAGCTACACCATTTTCCTTAGTCTTTGGAATAGAAGCAATTTTGCCTTTGGAGATAGAACTTCCATCCTTAAGGATATCTCTACATGGTTTGATAAGTGAAGAAGACTATAGAGTTGCTAGGTTACATGAACTAGAACTGCTAGATGAGAGACAACAATAATAATTTGATCATTTAAAATTATATCAAAATAGAATGTCAAGGAATTATAACAAGCATATCAATTCAAGAACATTCCAAATAGGAGACCTAGTTTTGCGAGAAAATCCCAAGAATCAAGAAAAAAGAGAGAAGAAAGGAAAATGGGAAGCAAACTGGTTAGGACCTTTCGTGATCACTTCATCTTTTGGGACCGGCACCTATAATTTAGTTGATTGTGATGGAGAGGAGGTACAAGAACCTATCAATAGCATTCATCTCAAAAGGTTCTACACGTGAAGCAGATGAAAGAAGATAAATAAAAAGAGTATCAAAAAATTAGATGAAAAGCATCATATTTATTGTGCATAGTCAAAAGAGATTTTGAAAATACCAAAAACATTTGAAAAGCAGAAAAGAACAAACAAATTAGAAATGTAGAAAAGACCAAAAATAATGGAAAATTGAGCATGAAGAAATACCAAAAATATTCATATATGATCCTCAAAAAGATGTTGTCTTGGTGAAAACCTAGCAAATAGGCGCCTTGATGATGTGATAAAGAAAAAAAATTGAAAAAAGAGAAAATACAAAAAAATCAAAAAAGATAAAAGTACCTTGGTGAAAACCTAGCAAACAGGCACCTTGGTAGCAAAAAAAGAAAAAATCTTTAAAAACATAAAAAGAAAGAAAGATTCATTCAATCGGTGAAAACTTTGTAAACATGCGCCATTGAAAGTCCAAGTCAATTGCATACCTAGCAGTCATTCTTGTAAATATTGCATTCGCCAACATTTGTATATATATTGCATAAAAAAATCCCACAGTTGCATTTGCAGGTACCTAAAGATTTTGGTCACCTAATCTACAAATTGTCCTACATCCAACTTTGAAATCATATCAAACTGGGGGAAAATCTACTCGAAAGGAGGAAGGATTCATCAAAAGAAAATTTCAATCAATCATGGAATCAATTCATCAAAAATGTAAGTGAAACACTTAATCAAATCTTCATTCTAATCCAATTTGAACCAAATGCAAAATTTGATCCTAGATCTTACATGACTCTATCTTTATCAGGATTAAAAGTATGAAATGGATGGAACTACACTTGAAATATGGATTTGAAAAACATTGCAATTCTTTTCTAAATTGTTGACTTGATTGATGAAATCATGTCTTTCTAGCGAATCGATGAAAGTTTTTAAACTAGACAAGCTATGATAAAAGCATGATATTTTATGGATTTCTGAATGACTATCTTAAGATCAAAGTTTTAAATCATGTATTATTTGTCTAAGGATGTGATCATCAAAGAATCATCGAGGACTTGTACATAGGATAAAACTGAGATTTTTGTTTATTTACGCAAAAGGATACCTTGGTTATTTTGATCTTCAATATCATAATACCAAAATCCACTTGCAACATAGAATCTGACAAAATCGGTATTTGCACTCTCATGATTGGCTTCAATCAGTGATAGTGGTACCAAAAAAAGATGGGAAAGAAATGAAAGAGGTACAAAAAGTATTCATATCATCATAGTTAAAGTAGTGATGGTTATACTAAATTGGGATTCCAAAAACTGCTCAATGATGATTATAAGCTCCAAATTTTTGAATAATGATAGTTATTTGCATACATCTTCGATTAGATGCATTTAATGTATTTGCCTTTCTTAGCTTAAAAATTTAATTTGCAAGAGGAAAAGAGAAAGGAGGTGTAGTCAAATCAAAATTCAAATGGACATAAAAAATAACTATATGTGATCGAGTGTGTTGGAAATCAAAAACAATCAAAGACAAAGGTGCATTTCATTAGGTCATGAGCATTTTTTAGATTCATTTTAGCTTGCATTAAATTGCATTCATTTTAACCTAAGTTCATTCTATATAATTTAAATCATTTTCATTAATTGCATTAGGTTGCATTAATTCTTTAAATCATTTATATTGATCCATTAAGTACATTGCAATAGTTAACATTCATCCATTAAAGTCCATTTTAATTCATCATTAAATGCATATCATTTAGTTCAAAAACATGAAACATGGCATTATTCATTTAAGCTTATTAAATATCAGTGCATGTTAACATCATTCATTTATATCACATATAACATTTAGAATCATTAATCATTAAGTACTCATGATCATTATAGATTACATCATATAGGTCCATCACATTTGCATACCATAAGATACATTTTCATACCAAAAATACATCCATTATCCATTAAATCATTACATCGCATTATCCATTTCATAATCCATCTAACACATCTATATATCCTTTGCATACATAATATCATTAATCATTAAATCACATCATTAAGTTTATATTGCATTCATTCATCTATTATATGTCATACATAAGACAATCATTTAAGTATCAATAGAACATGTCCATCCATATCAAAAATTGCATTCTGAAAAGCATAAATCAAAGCATATAGAAGATAGAATCATATAACTCTGCATATCATACCAAAATGCCTGAAAAGGAGATCCAACACATCATGAAATCATATATAGTAAATCTATCAAAAATGAGTATCAAAGTCTAAGGTGTCATCATAAAATCAAATGAGCATCAGAGTCCATGGAACGATCATCTAAATGCAACATCAAGATAATCAAAGTCTATCAGAGTATCAACATGAAACAACATCAACTAATCAGAAGATACAATAGATTCCAATGTCTCGATATAACAAAGAATGAGATCATATACATCAATGAAAGAACATGAATCATCTCAAATCATAGGTCAACTGGCTGACCCACCAGTGCCATCATTACCATCCAGACCAGGAGCACTATCAGGAGGATGACTAGAGCTTGGTTTTAACCCATGTTGACTCATAGCTGCCATAAAGGCCTACATCATGGAACTCGGCTTCCTAACCTCCTGTCTAACCTCAGACATCTCTGACTATAAGGCTTGAACCTCTGGTGCAACTGTGATAGGAGCTTGTGTAGCAGAAGTCTATAGTGGAGGCATAGAAGAAGAAGGCATGGATGAAGATGGATCTGATAAAGATGGAACAAAATTGGAAGATGATGGACATGAAGAAGAAGATGGCATCGAAGAAGAAGCAGGTGCTTGAGAAGAAGAAGCATGTGGAATGATAGGAGGTATACCCTGCTGAGGAGGAGGACCATGTGCCTAATCCAATAAAACCTATGCAACTTGTGCCTCAACCTCTCTATGTCATCTCTCTCTAGGCTAGCCATGTCTCACAGCTAGATCAATAGAAACCTGATGAAGTTCTCTATCTGCACCACCTCTAGCCTGACCACCACCAACCCTAGGAGGAATAGGAGCATCAACAATAACTAGAATATGAACTATGCCTACTCTAGCTGCTCGACAACCCCATCATCCATGTCATTCTCTAACTCTACCCCCACCCCTCCCACCATCTCCATCATCTGCATCATCTCCATCATCTCCCGCATGATCACTGCCATCACCATCAGATAGCTCATATATACTAGGTACCCTCTCAGCAAGATCTGTAAACCTCAAAAATGGCTTTCGAGCGAACCAATCTATGTACTCATCTATAACACCAGCATCAATAACATGATCTCTCATTGACCATGGTAAATACCCAAGGTCTCGTACCTCCCAATAGGCTGTCTTGAAATCCACATAGGGAACCCATAGAGATCTCTCAGCCTAAACCCGAGCATACATCACAATGCCCTAGGGCATACTCTATGTGTACCCATACTGATGTAATAACCTCTTGAATAAAAATCTCTCAATGATATATGGGGTACACCAAATCATCCACTATGGACAGAACATGTAGGGAAAATCAGTGCTATCCTCAAGCCAAGCCTCACATCCCAGATATGGCAGCCACATCACTACATCCATATCATCGATAACATGACACCAGTAATCTAATTTACCCATATGGGTCTGTATCACCATACCCTTGTACATCTAGGTGAATGGCCAACCCGGATCTTGATGTCATACTATAATGGGCTGTGTCACTAGGATATGCTCCCAAGTCCAAAGCTGTAAGAGAATGGCTCTTGCAGTGAGTGTGGAAGATCATCGATATACAAATATGTGTAGCTCATGATATAACTAAGCTAACACACATGATCCCCAATCAAATCATTGAGGATGAGCCATCAAGTCCTCCAGAATAGGACCCCATCTAACTGCAAACACATGTCCTCATCTATCAGGAACAAGGAACCCACCGATCAAAGCACCTCATACTACTGGAAACACTGGAAAAGAATGAAACTGTGCCCATTGGATGTGATCATTTCGAATGGTGGGATCCTAGAAGACCCGCCGACACATTGATCCATCATAAACAAAATCATAGTATACTAACTCTCCTCTGATAGGAAGGTGAAGGATACAATATACATCCTCTAAGGTGATCATCATCTCACCCATAGGAAAATGAAAGGTATTATGGTCTGAGTGCCATCTCTCAGACATAGCTATAATCAAACCCTAATTCACTCAGAATCATGGTAAAGTAAGAAGGAAAGACAACCCACAAAGGCTAACATGTCTTCGATCAAATGCACTCAAGTCATCGATCATACTCATAGGTAAAGAGTACGAACCATGAACACCCAATGACTTAAGTACTGCCTGCAAAAAGCAAGTTCAATTACATTAGTTTTGAAATCAGTTATCATTTGAATTATCCTAAGTCAATCAAACATTTACAAAAATCAAACCACAATCAATTTTCCTGCTTCTACTTAGAGAGGACGGAAAATTCATCATCATCCATCATCTAAATTTAGATTGACGATCAAACTTTCAAACTAAGACTGACTCATACTGACATCTTATGAATCACTATAACATCAAGTTTGTTACTTTACCAATCATCTAATTGACAACGTTCAACAGTTTGAAAAACTGACTACAATAATTCAAAAAAAATTCAGGGTGAAAGTGCTATTTCAAGGGTTAAAAGCGCTAAAAATCACAAGCGCTATTTAAAAGTTTAAAACCACTACCTAAAATTTCAAAAGCACACCATCAACGCAAAAGCACTAAAACTTTCTAAAAGCACCATTTAAAAAATCATACGCGCTATTTTATGACTTATAAGTGAAATTCAAAATAAAAGTCCTATTTGAAAAATTAAAAGCAGTTTATGCCCTAGAACATGTGTGTAAACACCCAATTCCACTTCACGGAAGTGCTAAAAAAATGCAAATGTGCTATTAAACATCTTAAATGGGCTATTTCAATTTACAAAAGCAAAAAAGAGAGGGTTTTGCTAAGAAAAAATTGATTTTTTTGAAATTAAATGCATGAATCGAAAAACCAAGAGGATCAGGCACTTACCAGAGGACCGTAGGTGACTAGCCGATCATATCAGCGGGCACGCTCGAACCTATGCTCACGTATCAAGATAGACATCACAAAAGAGTCAGAGGAAGTTAGAGCTAAAACTTAATAGTAAAAGTGAAAATGAATAGTAAAAATGACTTTTTTTACCCTTTATATAGGCCCTTTTAACCTAAAAAGGGTATCTTTGACCTAAAAAGGGAATCTATGACTAGAAAATGACCTAGGGACCTAAATTTTTCATCAAAATGACCAAATTAGGGGCATTTGTCATCACACAGATGCAAATATCATTATCAAAAATGAAATCAAAATTCATTATAAATTGACCTAATCAATGCAAAAATGACCTAAATTGTTAAACTTTTTCAAACATCTATCAAATTTCATTTCATTTCCGAGGGGGCATACCCTCAGATAATCAGGAACATCAACATCATCATTGAAACAAGGGCACTACCATCAAATCAAAGCGTAAGCTTTTATCAGAAATTTTTTCACTAATCAATCAAGAGGGTCAATCAAACATCAAATCAAATTAGGTACCATATCAGGGAACTATCATCAAATCGACCATCGGAACAACAAAATCAAACGAACATCATCAGAATCTACATCTCACATCAAATGATGAAATCAACCATCAAATGCAATCAAAACTTATGTCAAAATCTACATCAAACATCAAGATTGATGAACATCAAATCAATCAGGACCTTTCATCAGTTGAATCATGACATTCTTTGAATCGATGCACTTTGCACGTCAACTCAAAGAGGGGCATTTGTAATCACCTAAAAGTGGACATGATCATTCATGTGATTAATCAAGGAAAATCAAGGCAATTGGATCAAAATGAACATTTATCCAATTAAAATTAAAATCAAGCTTTAATTCAATTTAAATCAAAATCAAGAGCATTTTAATCAAGTTAAATCAAATCAATGTGCACTTAATTCAATTAATTGTATAGTTTGGAATTAAATCAAATCAACCCATTCAAGGGGTACACTTGGCTAAATAAATGAATTAAAATCAATTGATTAAATCCTAATTTCTCTCAACACCACATGGGAGGAAAAATCCTCAACTAATAGGATTTAAGGAAAGAAGCTCACATGGATCAAGCCAAAATGAATCTCAATCACTCAAATTGAAAGAGCATCTTTTCCACTCATCTTGGCTTCTTGTCCCAAGCTTTGAGAACACAAAATTTAAATTTTCTTCAAAGGGTGAAACCAAAGACTCAACCCCAACTCAATCATGATCAACTCTACTACACCCCCTACCCTTTCCAAATCCTATAAAAGCAAGGCTAAATTCACTCATAATTCATCCACAAATCTGAGAATTGCATCTAACCTCTTGAGAATTATAGCTAGAAAGGAAAATATAGGAGTTAATTAGCTTTCCAATTTGGAATTGAACTATTTAGCTTGTTTTATCATCTACTTTCATTCTAGGACTGTCATTAATGGAGGCTTTCTGAGAGCTTCACCATTAACACTCTTAGTTAGAGATCCATAAAGTTCTTAATTGCTCTTTATTTGTTAGGATAGCTCTTCCTTTGTGGTAATTTAGTTATATTCTTCAATTATTTAACAATACTAACCCTATGAAGGTAAAATTCTAGTACACATTATTATGCACCATTTACCTTCCTTTTTAAATGAAAATGTTGAGCTTATAAAGGAAGCATCGAAAGGAAATACCTAAATTATTTAATACATCAATCATTGGAAAGCTAAAATAAAACCAGAAAATATATATTGTAGTAGCAATTGAAAATTGTGTTCAATTTACATCAATAAGTAGAGAAGGCAATAAATCTTTATAACAACCTTATCTAGGTGTTTATCATACTCTAGAATCTATAAGTAGACATCTAAAATTTCTTGATAATATCCCTCAGATTCATACATGTCACATTTGATCCCACAACCCAGATGTCTCGCCATTGTACATGGTTGAAAAAAAAAATATAACCATGACTGACTTCATTATTCATATTCACTATTCTATAGTTGTAGTCAGTTCATCACTAAATATTAAATGAATGAATTTATTAATGGGAGAAATAATTCTGGAAAAAACTTTGTTCAGTTCACATCAATGTTTAGGATCATCACTAGATGTGGTGTTTACATCCTTAATCTGATAATGGACCACTGAGTGTGATCCAAAATAATAATGTGTACTAAACACCAATTGTTTTTCTAGAATCTCTTCTCAATCATTGGCCTAGATTGTGAAAACCTCATGTTTATAAAATCTATTACTCTCAACTTTACAACATAATATTTGTAATAGAAAGAATTCAAAATTACCAATATACAAAATTTTAGAATTTTTGTGAAGTATTAGGCCATCTTTTACGTATAATCTAAAACCCTGCACTGTAGAGAAATATACCTAAATATATTCTATGCGTTGGCCCAGGAACTGAAGAAATGGAGGTAATGTCCCTAAATTAGAACTACCACTTTCCTCAAACAAAATTTTTTTTTCTAAGTTTTAAGAGTACAAATATTTTTAATATGCAGTTCAATATTCATATTCATATGTATTATTAATAGACCAACCTCTAATAGACAATAACATATAAACTTAGAAATGCAAAATTCTAACCTTTATTAATAACTGAATAGAATCATATTAGACAGTTATACAATAGCTTGAAATTAACTTAACCAGTTCATTCCAATAAGAGACTGTCACACTTGATACATAATAATCCATGGTTATTCAAGAAAACTCACAATGAATATGGGAGGCCCTAATAATAATCCTTAGCCCCTTTCTATAGACCAAAGTCATGTATAGGAGACCCATGCACAACAAGGGAACACAGAGTCTCATGAAGACAATTAGTGAATGAAATTTGGTTAGAAGTTGACTGTGGTCAGTAGTTTGAGTTTGAATAGTTGAAAGGTCCACATATTGGTTCAAGTTAAGAGTTACTTAGAGTATTTAAGGAGCCTTTGAGTAGGCCTATAGATTTATAGCAATTTATGTGATCATAAAAGTGCTTGGTATTAGTACTTGTTGTTGCAAGTCTGATGGAAGGATTGGACATACAAGACCTACTTAGCCTTGAGTCCTTAAAGGTTATGTGCTTAAATGGGATGGACTAATGCCTTGTGATAGGGCCTAATTTTATTTAATAGAATTTCCATGTTTTATACCCTAAGTTTTTCTTTTAAGCCTAGCATATTTGTTGAATCTTGGAGGTGATTGGAAGGATGTTAAGGATTTCATTTTTAATTATGTCTTTGTATGGAAGGAAAACACGATGAATCAATACCCCACTTGAATTTGAGTATGCTTTGAGAAAGGGCTAGAATGAAATGGAAAACAAACATTCTTCATGGTGACATATAAAGATCAGATGTGTTGTAACACTTGGAAAAATAATAATTCATCCAAGAGAAATAGTGTGGTAATTCATCTATATGGCATCCTCCTAGATCAATTTTGACTAGTTGAGCTTCATTGAATAATGCAGTCAAGGTGGGTAGATCCAATTAAGGACTGACCGACCTTGTAGCCAAATCAATATGCAGTGAAAATACACAATACAAACAACAGATATGATATGAAACATAAGTCTTTATTCATGAAAACACTGATTACATGCAATGTGCTAGGCTATAAGGCCTTCCCAGTTATGGCCAATTACAAATCAAGTAACAGTCTACCAGATCTCATAGGATCTAAATCTTTTCCCCAACATCAGCATCTAGCTAGTTTAGGTCTGCAACAACCAACACACTGGTAGGCACCCAGGAAAGATCTAAAATTGTACTCAAACTTCCAAGCAATCTCCCTGCTCCTAAGCTCACAAGATACTAACCTTACAACCAACAATCTGATGCCTAAACATCTACCCAAGCATCCTATAAATACTGATTCCTAGCCACAAGTTGGTTGATAAAACAATAAATCTCTACAAACAAATATTAAATGCTAAAACATCAATCGACTCTTACATAGCCTTTCAAAATAAATCAACTCTTCCAACGGTCAATCCATAACTCAAGGAGTGCGACCCAAATTAATTGAACTAGTTGGCCAAGCCAATTCATCCAAATAATCCAGTTAATAAGTAAGAACACTGAGAAACAGAGGAAATAATCGAGCACCAGTCAACTAACCACGCCAAGCATGACTGAGAAATCATAGTTATTACCGAGCACTAGTGAATCGATGCCTTCAGTTACCGAGTGTTCTTTTGAGACCGAGCACCCTAGTAACCACATAAACTGAGAAACTATTCTCCCAAACTGAGCAAGAACTCCATCAAACCAAGATCAAAACCAATAATCTACCTTCAAAGACAAACATATTTTTGGTTGATACAGGATTGCCAAGAATCCTAGGATGCTCCTACATCAGACACCCAAGTCAGAAAGATTTTCTCATAAAAAAATCAGGAACACCCCAAGGGAATTAGAACAAGTATGTTGAATCTGTTCTTCACCCACATTTTTTCTAGTCCTTCATTCCAAGTAGTCTTCACTTCATTCACTGTCTCAGGCAGAAAGTCCTTCTTTTCACTTTTCTTATCCCTTTGGTCGGCAATATATAGCAACCAACTCTGACCACTACCAACCACCTCAGTGCCTCGGTAAGGTTCATCTATCTCAGACTCCTCAATCAACTTAGTATCATCTGCATCTCTCTTTGCCATAAATGTCACCATCTTCTGAACCATCTCTACTGGAAAAACCATCTATTTCTTAATATCAACAAACACTTAGAGATATCATTCTCCTTCTCCTTCAAGCTAGGTTTAATAGGAATACGTTCATCAACCTTTTGTTCCTAAAGTTTTTCATAAGGACAACACCTGATAACTCCACATCCCTTAAACCCTATCTCTTGTAAAGGTATTAGCTTATTTCAAGCTCCTTCATGCCTAACCACATAGGTGTTAGCATGACCATCAAACAAAACATTTCTATCAAACTACCAGGGTCTACTGAGAAATAGATGACAAGCATCCATCGGTAATATATCACACAATATGTCATCATGGTAAGATCCAATCTGAAACTTAACCAAGCATTTTTCTTCATATTTAACCTTAGAAACATCTTGTATCCAACTAATTTGATAAGGATTAGGATGTTTCCTTCTTTCCAAATTCAATTTACTAACCATTTCATATAAAACAAAATTCTAAGAACTACCACCATCAACTAGAACATTACATACCTTGTCCTTGCACTTACATCGGGTTCTAAACAAATTTCTTCTTTGCACTGGTTTAGAGACACATGCAGCCAATCTCCTAGTCACAAGACATTCACCTTTCTTAGGAACATTCTCAATGTCTTCTTCAGCAACTAATGCAACTCTTTTCTTAGGACACTACCAACTTCTATGACTAGCTTCACCATAGTTATAACAAGTGTCGGTGAACTCATTCTTCCACCTTCCTCTCTATCTAGCATTCTTAGTAACTTGACCACTGCCAGATCCCACATCAGGCTTAGGATTCTCTGTCACACTACTCTCAGCAACAGTCTCACTAGTCTTACCACCTCGGTTCCTACTGTTCTATTTTCCTTCATACTTCTTATTCAGCTTCTCTTCAATCTTTAATGCCATCTGATAAGCATCACTGATTATTGTCATCTACATAGTAAGTAACTCTTCTTGAATACTAGGTCTCAAACCATAGACATACCTAGCAACCTTCTCTTTATCAGCTTCAAAATGAGCAGTAGTAATCAAGATTCTATAAAACTCCTCGGTATACTCCTATACCAATTTGTTAGTCTACTTCAAAGCTTGTATCTTCTTTGTTGGTTCCTGGAAAGGAGTTTACACTCAAAGAGACACCAATATGCCTATGATGGATATTAAGGATTGGTTAGTTCCAAATGTGGGCAATCTATAGGCAACTGGACCAACTATAGGGATGGATAATCCCTCTTCTACTTCTAGCTCTATCAAACCAAGGCGGGTACACCTGATCCAATAGTATTTAACTCTTAACTGATAGTCTTAACTTTGCCCCCTATTTCTTTATTGGATCTTTCAACAGATGAAAACAGTGAGAGAATACTAAACAACAACCTATTGTTCATTGATCCTCCATCACTGGGTCAAACAATACATAAAAGTAAATAAAACTGAAATTACTGGTAGTAATTTTAAGATTTTGGGACTTTGAAATCTGAATCACCTTCTCAGAACAAAGATAGGAGAATACGGGCCAATGTCTTATCCATTGGGCAATAGAGTCAGAAAATAGAAAGGATCCCAAAAAAACTTTGAGAACAACTGGTTTTTGAATCATAAATACAAATACCCCAACTCTTCCCTACTTACAGATAATCCTTATGCGAATTCAATGAACACATACTTTACTTTGAGTAATATTTAATCCAACCCTAGGTCAGAACTCAAAGCGAGATACATACACATAAACCCTAAAATAGGCTTAAAGATTCATAGAACAAACACAATGGAGAGGTAAAGATCTGATATTTGTATTAAGTATAACCATGATCATTTACATACATCATATTCTGAATAACAAACTTACTGGATAATGGTGCCAACTTGTATCACTTCTCTATTATCCTGACAAAATCATGCAAATTTACAATCCTCGACTGAGTAGCAGGGCTTCAGACTTCTCTTTTTCTTCTTACACCTAACTTACTCAATACCTAGAATGACCATGGGAAATCCTTTTATATACAAGGAAATGCAATAAGCTTCCGATCATTCTAGGGTTTACAAAATATCAACCCTAAAAATTTTCAACAACTACAAAATTTACAATAAATACACTCAGTCACAATGGTGAGGAAAATGCAGTTGAGCCGACCTTCTTCACATCTTTTAATGCAATCTTTGGGCAGCTGTTAACAAATCTGATCTGTGATATTTGCTGTCCATTCTGTAATGAATATTTCCTCATATCTCAACCACCCTTATGACTCAAAATTTACTGTTCTGATCTACTTTATGAAGCTGGCGGTGTATCTTCACTCTCCACAGCTGGCATGTACTGAGATCTCCATTTATTATACACCTCTTCACTTGGGAACTCAAATGTAACAAATTCATCCTTCCCGGTAGACAACTATTCCCATTCACTAATGATCTGTATGATTTTCTGTTGAATGGTGTCAAACATTAACCTGGCATTTATCAACATTTTTATTGTGCCACTGAAAGAAGACTTATCACTTAAAACATTATTGATTCATTCTGTGAGGAGTCCATCTAACTCCTCCCTCCACTGATAAGCTTCCTTAAATTCTCCTTTGTCTGTAAAAATAGGAGGCACCAGTTCATAACTTCAAAGCATTAATTCAGATTTCAACATACTTGTCCTCCTGATAAAAATATCCACAGAAATGTTGAAATACACCAACTTCTTCACAATTTGATGCAATGGCTTTATTAAAGGATCTGGGTCCTCCTGTCCCTTTGATAACATATGAAATAGTTTTACATTGGGAGACCTTTCAATCCATCTCTTCAAAACTAGAGCCATTTCATCCTTCTCTTTATTAATAACCTTAAGAAAAGAAATTAACTTATCCATATGGCCATGTATAATAGAAGGCTTTAAATCTACTGCAAATTCCATAATCACCCCTACTATTTTTTCTTCATATTTCTGATTTACTAAAGCTGTGGCCTTTGCATTCTCATTCCTTTCCTTTTCCAATTGTTCCCTGATTTCCCTCAATTTATTTGTTTCTTCTGTCAGCTTCAGCTTCTCCCAAGTAACCCTTGCATCCATATCTATTTCTGGGAGTGGTGAGGGTGGAAATTCAATTATTGGGCTTGAAGATGAAGCCACCGTAGGCTTATCAGAAATTGCTAATTGAGGAGATCTTTGGTCCTGTGGTCCTGATAACTGGACAATCAGTTTGTCCTTTTGAATTAGCTCAACTTTGAGCTCATTATAAGATTTAAGGACCATTTCAAATTTGAGCCTAAGCTCTTCCTTTTCTCTGGCATCCTTCTCTGCCACACTAACATTGAACTTGGCAGTTTCAAGAATCAAATTAGAGGCCTCCACACCAGATGTTTCTCCCACTCTTTGAACCATTAGGCTCCCTGTATACCCTGTGGAGAAATCACTCTTCTTCCCTTTATTTTTGTCTTTATCTAAAGACCACATGACCAGAGCAGCATGATCTTCAGAAAAAGTAATTCCCCTAGCTGCCTGCTTAGCCTGTTCTAGTGTAGTTAGGGTCTTTACCTTGCTCTTCCTTACTTGGTCAAAAACAATGGCTCAGCAATGTCCCATTCTGGTAGGATCAAAATCCCTGCTGTATGAATCATGGCTCTCCCTTCTTCTGGAGTGATCTTCTCAAATTGTTTAGCCATTTGTGCCTTGGTCTCCTCCTCTATTTCTTTCACATCTTTATCAGGGGATTCTTCCTTCTTATTCTCACAAATCTCCTTAAACTGATTGATTTTCATTCTCCATAAGAACTGTGAGAAGGCCCTGGTTTTAACAAAATCATCATCGGCAAGGAAAGAGTCACTTGCCTGTTTTAGAATAGGGTCTATTTGTTTACCCTCAAATTCTTCTACTATGAGATCCATGGCCACCTCCTTAGGTGCCTCTGGCATTCCCTCTTGCAAATCTTCATTAAAAACAAAAAGATTTCCTTCATCCCTTAACTGCACCAGATGCTCTACCACCCCATGCTCATCCAACTGAATAGGGGATTGAGAAGGAGATTAAATCTCCTCTGCCGGTCCTTTTTCCTCTTATTTTTGCCTTTTTGGGGAAGGTGCCTGCACTGCTGGATCACCAAGTGGTCTCTTCCCTCTTGAAGTGGAAGGAACATCTTCACTTCCTTGTTGTGAGGTCAGAAGGACAGTATGTCCACTCCTCTTCTTTACTGTGTACACCCCCTTAGGGATCAACTTCATATATTTGGGATGGTTTAAGATCTACCTAGCCTTTTTTGGATCTGTCTTAGTCACAGATACCCTTTTCTCATTTACAGCACTCATGAGTCCCTCAAACTTCAACATAAGGACATTAACCTTTCTAGCCCATGGTTCAAAACTAATCAATGGATCATAAGTTTTATCAAAGTTCTAAATAAAACCTATAGACTTGTTATAAATCACCCATTTTTCTTTCTTAATTTCCTGAGTTTGAAGGTCAAACTCATTTCTTATTATGTCTTCTGGAAAATTAAATTGATGCTCAATAAGAGCACACCTCACCTTATCTTTGAACATGCCTGAAAGGAAACCCTCTGTATCTGCACACCTCAACACTACCTTTGACATTCTATAGGGTTGCAAAACCTTATGCAGGTGCACCCATCCTCCTTTCGTAATTACATACTGATGTGCCAGAGTTATATAAGGAAAGAAAGTTCCTCTACCTTTGCCAGTGAGTGTGGTTTCTTGCAAATTTCCAATTTGTCTTAAGATCTCAGCATATCCTAGCTTCAATGGGACCTGATATGGCAAAATACAAGGTGCCACCTTACTGCCATACACTCTAAACACTGTGGAGACTGGATACAAAATGATGTCTCCAAAATTATGGACAATGGTAATGTCCTTGCAGTAATCCATCGGCCTAATCAATCTTAATAACTCTTTTGGGATTCTTGGATTATCAATAAATAAAAGAGACCTAAGCCTCGATGCAAAATCCCTATCAAAGGCAATATAACTAGCATCAGTTCTGTCCCAGGCCAAGGCTGTGGTCCACAATTGCACTGGGAGAGTCTCTCCATATCTTTCCTTCTCAATATTCATCGTTGTACTAAAAAACTTCTCACCCTTATACAAAAACATGTGCATGAGCATCAAGTACCACCTGAATGGTCTAGAGACCTTCATATTCTTAATTCCTATTAATCCTTCATGAATTATTTCAGCCAAATGAGAAGCAAAGTCAAAAATGAGGGCAAGCTGGGGGTGGAGTCACTGCACCATCATGAACATAAAAGGTACTGGCATATGAGTCTTCTCATCATGCCCTAGGATCAAAGATAAAGACTTCTAAACTTCCTGTGCCTTTTTACTAAATAAATCTAACCTGATGGGCTCTGGTGTACATGAACTGATAGCACACATTGATCCTATCTGATCAAAATATTTCCTTAGAGATCCTGCCCTTAGATAGTCCTTCTGTGCCTCATAAATCTCAGTGAACTTCGAGAAATCTATTTTTTCCAACCCCACAGACGGTTCATTTAATGAGAAAACCTATCTAATCTCATCCTCGGTAATGCTTATCAGGTCTCTTCTGCTTACATCCTTGACACATCTTGTCATAGGATCATAACATTTAGCAATCTATATTAACAATTCATCATCCATGAAAACCCCAGGGCATACCAACCTCCCAATGTCAAACTGCCATACATTACTGAGGGGTGCACAAGTGTTCCTTTGTGAATATGCTGATTTAAAAAGAATATGACCATTGTGCTTATCGCCCACTTTAGCATCTCTCATCCAATTCCCTCTATCATAGAGACCCTCTGCAAGTGAATCTCTAGGATGTCTTGGAGTGAGCTCTTTTACTCTTTGTGCCCCATTATCAGAAAATGGGAGCAACTGCATGAAATCCTCAAAAATTCCTCTCTTACCATATTCTATTTGACCAGACAAACTTCTCTTGCGCGACATTTTGAAAATAGGGCTTCTTACTAAGATATGAATTCCCAACAAAACTTCAAACAATATCAACTGACCATATGAAAGAAAACCCCACAAAGCTTTACAAATTTCAAATGACTTGAACACAAGAGTAAACCTACCAGGCACCTAAAAAATCTTCCGCTTGAAAGCACTGCATGGAAAAATTATCGCCGGAGAACACACGAGAACAGTAAAGAAAAAGATTAATCAGATTCTGGTATATAACATCTGCTAATAGCTCACAATTCTCCTGCACGTAACAAATTTATTCCACCATTACTGAGGTTGGTGGCCCTATCACTCACTGGACGTGAAAATGTCATTCAAGAGAAAAATTCAAATTCAATCCGTTGATATATTTCATTTTCAGCGCATCGGGCGGTAGAAAATCTTATCAGCAAAATCCTATAGTACCTTTAGCAAGCTAGTTCTCAACCAACGAGAACATTTCAAAATTAACATGTGCAGAAATAAATTCTTTAAGTTCATCCTGGTCCGAGCAACGATCTTTACACATCAACATCATTCGTGGCCAATCAAAATGACCACCTCATTAATAAATCTAACATAGAGGACCCACCAAAAGGCTTCCATCTCTTTATTCAAATCAACAGTTGTCGCTAAACCGCAAACTTAAAACCCGAGCATCTCATCCCAACGGTTTAACGACAACCATGGGATCTTGCAGCATTTTAATCATCTGAGAAGCTAAGGTCCCACTGTGACACATAAGCGGGCACATATCAAATCAAAACATGCCACGCAGCAAAAAATTGACAAGTGGGCCTAGTCCCTATCCCTTTCTAACTTGGAGCACTTCAAAAATAGTCAGATCACAGCTGTCATCCAACCAATAAGAAATAAACATGTCAAAGTGAACTGGCACAACAAGGGGCCCACTAAGCATTTAAGTCTGTAAGAAGATTGGACGGTCATCGCTATATCGTGAACTTAAACTCTGTGCATCTTTGATCAATGGTATAACGAGAACCGTCCGATCAAACTGAAGATTAACCCTTTGGAAAACATGACCCCACAAATAAACACATCATCTTCTGTTAATCAAATCACATTGCACCATGTTTTCATACGGGCGGGTCCCTTCTGACTCTCCTTTACCATCTTTTAAAAAGGCGTCAGCCGCCACCTAGCTTTCTGAGAACCAATAAGAACCACAAGAATTATAGTGACCTGGCACTGTTAGGACCCACTGAATCCTTTTCAAACATAATAAATCCGACGGCCGTCGCTATACCGCAAGCTTAACGTGCAAGCATCTCGGATCAATGGTATAACGACCACCGTAGATCTTCTCTCCCCTTTAAAGTCCACAAACTCTTCCTCCAGTCGGGCCCGCCTTTGAGACAGGTGGCAACTTGTCACTATATCACATGTCAAAGAAAATTGACAACCGGGGTCTTGCGGTGTAACGACAGCCACTCGTTTTGCTTTAGTGAGAACTTTAGGAAAATACACTGAAAACCTAGGCCTGGAGAAATAAAAAGGAGAAGAGGGGGACGAGGGCCAACAACTTTCTAACCACAAATGCATGACTTAAAAAGGTTAAAGGCACATGTGAATTAGCCCCTTTAGTGAATCAAAAAAGGTAACACGGAACAAACCAACCTAGGGTTTGGAAACGAGGGAGGAAACCCAAGCCAAAAATGCGGAGCCAAAAAAATATTTAAAAAAGTGATAACAGTGGCTCTTGCTTGGGGACATGTATCTCCTACAGATACATTGAGAAACCAGAATCTCCTGGTGCAGCAGAACAGAACAAAACTTAAGCCTAAAGCAGGGAACTATATACAAAAATTTACAACCAGAGCTGTACAGGGATCACCAACTTTTAGGAAAAATAAAACTTTAAGAACTGCCCATGAACAGGCAATTCCAGGGGTTCACCCACCAAATTTGTCAGACAATAAGAATTCACTCCCCACCTTTCTTCAATAATAAAAGGCCCTAACCAAACAGGGTCAAACTTTCCATGCCTGCCTTTGTCTTCAAGCCTTGCGTTCCACATTAAAACCATATCTCCCTTTGTGAAAGATTTTTGGGTAGTCTTCTTATCATACAAGACTTTACATTGGGCCTGCACCCTTTCATTTTTGTCATGTGCACTAACCCTTAATTCATTGAGTTGAATCAAATCGTTCATCCTGACTGCCATGTCTTCTTCTATATCATCATCATAAGCTTGAATGAACTGGTACATCTGTAGCAAATTATTTTGAGGCAATCTAGCATTAATCCCATATACTAAATCAAAAGGGGCACATCCTATTGCTTTTTTCACTGTAACCCTATCAGCCCATAAAGCTTGTAATAATTTTGAATCCCAGGCTTTCTTGTTTTTATCCAGAACTCTCTTCAGAATCTTGATCAAGCTTTTATTACTGGATTCTGCTTGGCCATTGCCTTGTGGGTGGTAAGCAGATGAATATGAAATTCTAATACCATTATGCCCACAAAAATCAACAAACTCTTTTGATCTAAAACATAATGCATTATCAACCACCACAGTTTTTGGGCAACCAAATCTTGTCAAAATATTTTGCATCATAAAGTCTATCACTACTTTGCTAGTTTCCCTTCTTGTAGGGATTGCTTCAACCCATTTAGTAAAATAATCAGTTGCCACCAAGATATAAGAATGCCCACCACTAGACCTATTAGGGATCTCCCCAATGAAATCCATACCCCACTTCTGAAAAGGGGCTTGAATAGAAACAGGCCTGAGTGGAACATTCCCACTGAATTTCAACTTTCTTGAAAACCTTTGGCAGGGATCACATCTCTTAACAAATTGATGGGCATCTTTAAAAAGTGTAGGCCACCAAAAACCTGCTCTAATGATCTTGTGAGTTGTAGTTTTAGCCATATAATGCCCTCCATAGACTCCACTGTGCATATTTTTTATCAGAAGTTCGGCCTTTTCCTGATCTACACATCTGAGTAAAACACCTTCATTGCTCCTCCACCAGAGCTCACCTTTTATAATTGCATATTTCATTGATTGGAGTCTGATAGTTCTTTTCTTATTATTATCCATCTCAGGGGGTAGGATCATCTTTTGCAAATATTGGACAACATCTTTGTACCATTCACAATAGTCCATATTGCAAATATAAGGTCTCTGATCCTCTTCCAACATGTTAATTTGGTTTGCATTTAGATTACTCTGGGCCATCAACTTTACTAGGCCTAATCCTCTTACCAGCTTTGTTATGTGGATATCAATGTTAAACTCTTGAATCTTATTTATCCACCTACATCTCCTTCTTGAGACCTCTTGTTGGACCAGGATATCCTTGATAGCAGCACTTGGTACATAAGCAATCACAGTAGCCCCTACCAAATAACACCTAAATGTCTTGATAGCCTTGACTAGAGCATAAGCTTGTTTTTCAATAATATCATAATTCAATTCTGCCGCCTGCAAGGTTTTGCCGAAAAAGGAAATGGGTTGCTCAAAACCCTTAGCATTTTTTTGTAATAATACTACAGCAATAGTGTGGGCTGATGCAAAAGAAAAAACTTGCATTGGCTTGCTATAATCTGGTGCCTTTAAGACTGGGGCATGCTTTATGGCCCTTTTAATGTCATTGAAAGCTTGAATAGCTTCAGTGTTCCACTCAACCTTCGCTGCTTTCTTCAACATTTTGGATATGGGAATGCTAATCTCTGCAAAATTTGTTGTAAACCTTCTTAAGAAGTTGACCTGTCCTAAAAAAGACTGAATTCCTTTAACATTTTTTGGTAAAGTTAACTTGTCAATAGCTTCAACTCTTTCTAGATCTATCCTCACACCATCTTTTGAAACAATGTGCCCAAGTAGCTTTCCTTCTGTTACACCAAAAGCACACTTCTTTAGATTCAGAGATACCCCATACTCTAATGCTCTGGTAAAAATCTTTTCAAGATGTTGACAATGTTGTTCTTCCTTTGCTGAGAAGGCTGTCAAATCATCCTGATAAACCACCATGAATCTATCAATAAAATCTGCAAAGGCTACATCCATGGCTCTTTGAAAAGTGGCACCAGCATTTGTAAACCCAAAAGGCATTCTTACATAGACATACATTCCCCAAGGAGTTGTAAATGCGGTCTTGAATTGTTCTATGTCTTTGACCATGACTTGATTGTAACCAGAAAAGCCATCCATCATGGACATCAACTCTGACCCAATGACCCTTTGCAACATATTCTCCATGTTTGGTAACCCATAATTATCTTTCAGAGAATTGATATTGAGATTCCTAAAATCCACGCATAGCCTGATATCACCATTTTTCTTTCTAACTGGTACCAGATTTGAAACCCAAGTGGAATGCCTAATAGGTTCAATTATTCTAGCATCTATCATCTTCTTGAGTTCACTCTGCATTTTAGGTGCCAAAGTAGGGTTAACAGGTCTCAACTTCTGTCTAAAAGGCTTTGTGCCTTCCTTGAGGGGAATCTCATGCTGAAAAAGGTTTTCTCTGTAAGCCTTAAGATCGTCATAAGACCAGGCAAAAACATGCCTAAATCTCCTGAGGAGATCAATCAAATTTTTTCTAATTCTTGGGGATAAAGACCTACCTATATAGACCTTCCTAGGGGCTATTTTTGTGCCCAAATTTATTTCCTCCAGCTCATCAGTTTTAGCAAAATTAGCATGGAAAATTTTATCCTTGTTGTCAAATGCTCTTTCAAGAGCAACCAATCCTTTAGGAACTCTGTTTGATTTCAATTGCAACACTTCTTCCCCAAAAATAACATCCTTGCCATTCACTATATTAACATAAGAGCTAAAATCTATTTCTTTGTTACCAAAGTGAGACTCACAATGGAGAAATCTTAATATGTCCTGATCATCAGAAAAAACTTGCCAGTTATCTAGATTGTCAGGGATGGAAGGCCTGGTCTGTACCTCCACATTTGAGACATCTGCAAAAGTAGCATCCTCTGGTCTAAGGGAAATATTTGCTAATAGGTCAGCCATTCTATTAGAACTTCTCTCCATCCAATAGATATTAAAAGCACTAAAGCTTTCAATCTCATCCCACACAACATTTCTATATTGTTTCAACTTTTGATTCTTGGAAGCATACTTTGACCTTATTTGGGATACAACCAATTCAGAGTCACCAACTACTTTTAAACATCTTATGCCATGTCTTGATGCCAGTCTCAGACCAATTAACAGAGCCTCATACTCTGCAACATTATTTGTGCAAGTAAACAACAAGGAAAATGAGTACTTGAAAGTTTTACCATTAGGAGATATGAGCAATATTCCAGCTCCAGATCCTTCCCTGCTACTTGCATCATCAAAATACATAGTCCAAAGATCATTTAGGTCAATCCATCCTTCTTGATTTTCTGATCTATAAGTAGGGTCAACACCTTCATCTTCCTCCTTGTCTTGGACCTTGAAGGCATTGATGTCAGTATCAAGGAAACAATTCATATTGTCCAGCTCCTCTTCTTCTATCATGTGTGGAGTTCTGGATTCTCTAGTAACCCTGATACTTTCTCCCTCAAAATTGAAAGTGGCAAATGATAAGTCACACTGTATGCTTCCTCCCATAGATGCACTCCATTTTCTTGATAGCAGCATCCCATACTGGGGAGGAATATCTACTACTAAAACACTCATAGTCAATAATTTATTAGGATAAGCATCCAACCTATAAGGCAAGGCTTTAATGGTACCAACAACTGGTACTTCTCTTGAATCCATTGCCTGGCACCTACCATGGGGTGAATCCACTTTCAATCCTAAAGACTTCATGATCTCAGTTGGCATAACAGTATTCGATGCTCCAGAATCAATCATGCAATTTTTTAGCAACTTTCCATTTATTTGTAAAGTCAAGAAGAAAGGGTCAACTGTTCCTGCTATGGTATTGACAACATTTGTATCCAAGTAAATCTGAGGAATTTTAGAAACAATCTCCTCACTATAGTTTTCATCTTTATCATTTACCACTGCCATTTGCTTTTCAGTTCCTCCTAAATTTTGAGGATCGGTATGTATTGTGCTCTGTACCCATTTTAAAGCATTCTTCTTATGTTCATCTATTATCATCATTTCTAATAATGGAACTTTGACAGTGATTTGAGACAGTAATTTATTCATATCAACTGGAATATATTTTGAATCAACTACCTCTGATTTTAGATCCTCAGCTATTTTATCAACCTCCTGGATGGGTACCTCTATAGGCATATCAACTTGAGCTTTGTCCTTATTTTGTATAGTAGGTGATACCTCAGCTACTGGCCTTGGCTTTACTTTATACACAACATTGGGTTTGACATTCCTCTTTATCTTAACCTTATCAGTATGAGGGGAATCCTTGATCTTTTCTTGTGATGTTTTCTTTATAAAAATGCCAGCAGGCTTGGGATCTGAATCACCCACCACTCTATTCCTCAAATTATAATTTGCCTTTGCCTGAGTAACCAAATTTTCTGTTATCAAAGCGATCTCTTCATTAGAGGGCCTTCTCAAGGTAGTAGCTGAGTCATTTTTTTGAACATTACATTGAATGTTGTCTGGCTCACTATCTTCATTATCTGAAAAGACCTGCTGATGGTACAATTCATTTCTGGCTTGGGAAAATGAGGCATCCTGATTTTCATCTTCCTTAGCAGAATCTATTTCACTCAAAATATGAGAAGAAGTCATCCCACACCCCTGATCATCATAAGGCTACTCTTTCGTGCACTCTTGTTCTTCCTGAGGAGACATGTTTTGGGATATGACACAATAATCAGGGTCATGGGGTGATTGACAGACCATGCACCATGGGATATCTTCCACTGCATTCATTGAATTTATTTGTAATGGGTCAGGGGTTCTATTATTTGGTCTATCCCCCTTGTCTGGGCTAAAAGGTTTTCCATCCTTCCATTGAGTATTGTAAGGAAAGTTCTGCATCCTTGGCAATTTATTAAAATTGTTGAAGGGAGGGTTGTCTCCTCCTGCAGCTTTATTATTTCTATTTTCACTAGGTTTCAGATCCTTGATTGCCTTAAGAATTTGTTTCAGGCTTTCCTCATCCTTTGGTTTAACACTTTGGGGCTTTCTTTGATCCTTTCTATTTAACAAAGATGATCTGTTATCTTCTCTCCTTCCCAACTTCCCTGAGATTCTCCGATTACTTTCTATATTCACAGCTAACTTGTAGGCTTCAACAAGGCTCCTTAGGTTTTTGTCTCTCAATAAGTAACCCACTTTTGAGTCGAAGGTATTTAAATATGTAACAAGGCATACCCTGTCATCCAATCTAATGACTTGCAATAGTTTATGCATGGCCTTTTGAAACCTGACATTAAATTCAACAACATCTTCATTGAAATCTTTTTTTATGTTATTAAATTCATTTAGCATAAAGCCCTCATGTGTCTTATCACCATACTACTCTTTAAAACAATGCCTAAGTTGATTCCATGAACCTATGCTACCATGAGGCAAAGCTCTAAACCAGTCTCTTGAATCTTCTGTTAGAGATTGCACAAATAATTTCATAATAACATCATCTGGTACAATATTGTAATCATCAATTACATCAATGAATTTTTTTAAATGTTCTTCACAAGTTACAACATTGCTTCTTGTAAATTTAGGGAGCTTTTTTCTAATTTCTTCAGGGATGGGGTTGGGATAACCAAGAATGCCATTGAAAACCAACTACGTGCACCTTTCATGTATAACACCTAAATTCGGAAAACCAGCACCTTGGGATGTGGATGCATTTGTATTTGTAGTAGCAGAACCATTAAATCCTCTTGGTGGGGGAAAGCCATCTGTCTGATTAGTTGGGTGTGCAACACCAGCTCCTTGTGTCATATTCAAAAAACTAGAATCCGTAGGTCCTGCAGACCTCTTAAGAAAATCAATTTTCTTTTTCATTTCTAATGTTGCTGCTTCTAATTCTACCTTTTCCAGGTGTTTAGCTAGCAACTCTTGCTCCTTATTGGCTTTTTCCAAATCTGCCTCCAGTCTCAAAGATTGGTCAAGATTTTGCTTAGGGTTGACAGGTTCATTGATTGAAATACCTTTGTCTTTTTGTTTTCCCTTATCCTTTGGAACAACAAGCAGCTCATTTGTCAGTTCAGGGATGGGAATATAGTTTATAGCCTCTAAGTTTAACAGTTGTCTTTTTAACTGTTCAGCCCTTATCATAGCTTGTCTAATTCTTTCTTCCTTATCCCTTTCCCTTTTTTCTCTGATAGCAGCCTGTTCCTGAATCCTTCTTTCTAGTTGATGAACTTCCTCAAATATATCTTCAGAGTCAGGCAAAGTCATTTCAGATTCATTCTGTTGTGTTTGAGGATTTTCTTGCTGACCCTGAGAGTCTTGAAGGCCCTGTGGTATTGAGGAACCAAGGGTGAAAGGAGGAAGAAAATCCTGACCCCCTCTACTCTTACTTCTCGACCTTCCTTGTCTTTGTGAATTCTTTCTCCTATTCTGGGATATTCCTTCACCCTCCCTCTCTATGGGTGAGTAATAATCTTCATATTGATTAAGTCCCAAATCAACTGCCTCCTCATATTCTCAGGCATTTCCTTCTTGACTAGGAGGAGGAATATTTTGTTGTCTAGGGTTTCCCCTCTGTCTCCAAGTCATAGACATATCACTGGTATCTTTGTCCTTCTTACCTTGGTTTCTTCTAGATGTAATAGGAAGCCCACCCTGCAGACTTTCCTCTGGGTGTTCCCTACTATATGACCTTGTATTTCTGAAACTCATACTGCTATATTTTATAAAGCACTAATCATAAAAAAGTTCAGAGTCGCCACTCACGGAGTGTGAGATAATATCAAAACCTTTAAAATTGACTCTTTGTACTTTTAATGGAAACTACTAGATATGATAAACAAGCTGGCCAGGAGTCAAAGCTCTACTCGTACCCATGTTGTTTATAACTGATTTATAACACCAGAGACAGCAAATGATTTAAATAGCCAGGTCAGGAGTCTAGCTCAACTTGGAACCTACACTATTTTCTTTTGATTACAATCTCTATTCCCCAGTAGAGTCGCCATTTTGTTGGTTCCTGGAAAGGAGTTTACACTCAAAGAGACACCAATATGCCTATGATGGATATTAAGGATTGGTTAGTTCCAAATGTGGGAAATCTATAGGCAACTGGACCAACTATAGGGATGGATAATCCCTCTTCTGCTTCTGGCTCTGTCAAACCAAGGTAGGTACACGTGATCCAATAGTAATTAACTCTTAACTGATAGTCTTAACTCTGCCCCCTGTTTCTTTATTGGATCTTTCAACAGATGAAAATAGTGAGAGAATACTAAACAACAACCTATTGTTCATTGATCCTCCATCACTGGGTCAGACAATACATAAAAGTAAATAAAACTGAAATTACTGGTAGTAATTTTAAGATTTTGGGACTTTGAAATCTGAATCACCTTCTTAGAACAAAGATAGCAGAATACAGGCCAGTGTCTTATCAATTGGGCAATAGAGTCAGAAAATAGAAAGGATCCCAAAACAACTTTGAGAACAACTGGTTTTGAATCATAAATACAAATACCCCAACTCTTCCCTACTTACAGATAATCCTTATGCGAATTCAATGAACACATACTTTACTTTGAGTAATATTTAATCCAACCCTAGGTCAGAACTCAAAGTGAGATACATACACATAAACCCTAAAATAGGCTTAAAGATTCATAGAACAAACACAATGGAGAGGTAAAGATTTGATATTTGTATTAAGTATAACCATGATCATTTACATACATCATATTCTGAATAACAAACTTACTGGATAATGGTGCCAACTTGTATCACTTCTCTATTATCCTGACAAAATCATGCAAATTTACAATCCTCGACTGAGTAGCAGGGCTTCAGAATTCTCTTTTTCTTCTTACACCTAACTTACTCAATACCTAGAATGACCATGGGAAATCCTTTTATATACAAGGAAATGCAATAAGCTTCCGATCATTCTAGGGTTTACAAAATATCAACCCTAAAACTTTTCAACAACTACAAAATTTACAATAAATACACTCAGTCACAATGGCAAGGAAAATGCAGTTGAGCTGACCTTCTTCATGTCTTTTAATGCAATCTTTGGGCAGCTGTTAACAAATCTGATCTGTGATATTTGTTGTCCATTCTGTAATGAATATTTCCTCATATCTCAACCACCCTTATGACTCAAAATTTACTGTTCTGATCTACTTTATGAAGCTAGTGGTGTATCTTCACTCTCCACAGCTGGCATGTACTGAGATCTCCATTTATTATACACCTCTTCAATTGGGAACTCAAACTTAACAAATTCATCATTCCCGGTAGACAACTGTTCCCATTCACTAATGATCTGTATGATTTTCTGTTGAATGGTGTCAAACATTAACCTGGCATTTATCAACATTTTAATTGTGCCACTGAAAGAAGACTTATCACTTAAAACATTATTGATTCATTTTGTGAGGAGTCCATCTAACTCCTCCCTCCACTGATAAGCTTCCTTAAATTCTCCTTTGTCTGTAAAAATTGGAGGCACCAGTTCATAACCTCAAAGCATTAATTTAGATTTCAACATACTTGTCCTCCTGATAAAAATATCCACAGAAATGTTGAAATGCACCAACTTTTTCACAATTTGATGCAATGGCTTTATTAAAAGATCTGGGTCCTCCTGTCCCTTTGATAACATACGAAATAGTTTTACATTGGGAGACATTTCAATCCATCTCTTCAAAACTGGAGCCATTTCATCCTTCTCTTTATTAATAACCTTAAGCAAAAAAATTACCTTATCCATATGGCCATGTATAATAGAAGGCTTTAAATCTACTACAAATTCCATTATCACCCCTACTATTTTTTCTTCATATTTCTGATTTACTAAAGCTGTGGCCTTTGCATTCTCATTCCTTTCCTTTTCCAATTGTTCCCTGATTTCCCTCAATTTATTTGTTTCCTCTGTCAGCTTCAGCTTCTCCCAAGCAACCCTTGCATCCATATCTATTTCTGGGAGTGGTGAGGGTGGAAATTCAATTATTGGGCTTGAAGATGAAGCCACTGCAGGCTTATCAGAAATTGCTAATTGAGGAGATCTTTGGTCCTGTGGTCCTGATAACTAGACAATCAGTTTGTCCTTTTGAATTAGCTCAACTTTGAGCTCATTATAAGATTTAAGGACCATTTCAAATTTGAGCCTAAGCTCTTCCTTTTCTCTGGCATCCTTCTTTTCCACACTAACATTGAACTTGGCAGTTTCAAGAATCAAATTAGAGGCCTCCACACTAGATGTTTCTCCCACTCTCTAAACCATTAGGCTCCCTATATACCCTATGGAGAAATCACTCTTGTTCCCTTTATTTTTGTCTTTATCTAAAGACCACATGACCAGAGCAGCATGATCTTCAGAAAAAGTAATTCCCCTAGCTGCCTGCTTAGCCTGTTCTAGTGTAGTTAGGGTCTATACCTTGCTCTTCCTTACTTGGTCAAAAACAATGGCATCAGCAATGTCCCATTCTGGTAGGATCAGAATCCCTGCTGTATGAATCATGGCTCTCCCTTCTTCTGGAGTGATCTTCTCAAATTGTTTAGCCATTTGTGCCTTGGTCTCCTCTATTTCTTTCACATCTTTATCAGGGGATTCTTCCTTCTTCTTCTCACAAATCTCCTTAAACTGATTGATTTTCATTCTCCATAAGAACTGTGAGAAGGCTCTGGTTTTAACAAAATCATCATCGGCAAGGAAAGAGTCACTTGCCTGTTTTAGAATAGGGTCTATTTGTTTACCCTCAAATTCCTCTACTGTGAGATCCATGGCCACCTCCTTAGGTGCCTCTGGCATTCCCTCTTGCAAATCTTCATTAAAAACAAAAAGATTTCCTTCATCCCTTAACTGCACCAGCTGCTCTACCGCCCCATGCTCATCCAACTGAATAGGGGATAGAGAAGGAGAGTAAATCTCCTCTGCCGGTCCTTTTTCCTCTTATTTTTGCCTTTTTGGGGAAGGTGCCTGCACTGCTGGATCACCAAGTGGTCTCTTCCCTCTTGAAGTGGAAGGAACATCTTCACTTCCTTGTTGTGAGGTCAGAAGGATAGTATGTCCACTCCTCTTCTGTACTGTGTACACCCCCTTAGGGATCAACTTCATATATTTGGGCTGGTTTAAGATCTGCCTAGCCTTTTTTGGATCTGTCTTAGTCACAGATACCCTTTTCTCATTTACAGCACTCATGAGTCCCTCAAAATTCTCCATAAGGACATTAACCTTTCTAGCCCATGGTTCAAAACTAATCAATGGATCATAAGTTTTATCAAAGTTCTAAATAAAACCTATAGACTTGTTATAAATCACCCATTTTTCTTTCTTAATTTCCTGAGTTTGAAGGTCAAACTCATTTCTTATTATGTCTTCTGGAAAATTAAATTGATGCTCAATAAGAGCACACCTCACCTTATCTTTGAACATGCCTGAAAGGAAACCCTCTGTATCTGCACACCTCTCCACTACCTTTGACATTCTGTAGGGTTGCAAAACCTTATGCAGGTTCACCCATCCTCCTTTCATAATTACATACTGGTGTGCCAGAGTTATATCAGGAAAGAAAGTTCCTCTACCTTTGCCAGTGAGTGTGGTTTCTTGCAAATTTCCAATTTGTCTTAAGATCTCAGCATATCCTAGCTTCAATGGGACCTAATATGGAAAAATACAAGGTGCCACCTTACTGCCATACACTCTAAACACTGTGGAGACTGGATACAAAATGATGTCTCCAAAATTATGGACAATGGTAATGTCCTTGCAGTAATCCATCGGCCTAATCAATCTTAATAACTCTTTTGGGATTCTTGGATTATCAATAAATAAAAGAGACCTAAGCCTCGATGCAAAATCCCTATAAAATGCAATATAACTAGCATCAATTCTATCCCAGGACAAGGCTGTGGTCCACAATTGCACTGGGAGAGTCTCTCCATATCTTTCCTTCTCAATATTCATCGTTGTACTAAAAAACTTCTCACCCTTATACAAAAACATGTGCATGAGAATCGAGTACCACCTGAATGGTCTAGAGACCTTCATATTCTTAATTCCTATTAATCCTTCATGAATTATTTCAGCTAAATGAGAAGCAAAGTCAAAAATGAGGGCAAGCTGGGGGTGGAGTGACTGCACCATCATGAACATAAAAGGTACTGGCATATGAGTCTTCTCATCATGCCCTAGGATCAAAGATAAAGACTTATAAACTTCCTGTGCCTTTTTACTGAATAAATCTAACCTGATGGGCTCTGGTGTACATGAACTGACAGCACACATTGATCCTATCTGATCAAAATATTGCCTTAGAGGTCCTACCCTTAGATAGTCCTTCTGTGCCTCATAAATCTCAGTGAACTCTGGGAAATCTATTTTTTCCAACCCCACAAATGGTTCATTTAATGAGAAAACCTATCTAATCTCATCCTCGGTAATGCTTATCAAGTCTCTTCCACTTACATCCTTGCCACATCTTGTCACAGGATCATATCATTTAGCAATCTGTATTAACAATTCATCATCTATGAAAACCCCAGGGCATACCAACCTCCTAATGTCAAACTGCCATACATTGCTGAGGGGCACACAAGCGTTCCTTTGTGAATATGCCAATTTAAAAAGAATAAGACCATTATGCTTATCGCCCACTTTAGCATCTCTCATTCAATTCCCTCTGTCATAGAGACCCTCTGCAACTGAATCTCTAGGATGTCTCGGAGTGAGCTCTTTTACTCTTTGTGCCCCATTATCAGAAAATGGGAGCAACTGCATCAAATCCTCAAAAATTCCTCTCTTACCATATTCTGTTTGACCAAACAAACTTCTCTTGGGCAGCATTTTGAAAATAGGGCTTCTTACTAAGATATGAATTCCCAACAAAACTTCAAACAATATCAACTGACCATATGAAAGAAAACCCCACAAAGCTTTACAAATTTTAAATGACTTGAACACAAGAGTAAACCTACTAGGCACCTGAAAAATCTTCCGCTTGAAAGCACTGCATGGAAAAATTATCGCCGGAGAACACACGAGAATAGTGAAGAAAAAGATTAATCAAATTCTGGTATATAACATCTGCTAACAGCTCACAATTCTCCTGCACATAACAAATTTATTCCACCATTACTGAGGTTGGCGGCCCTATCACTCACTAGACGTGAAAACGTCATTCAAGAGAAAAATTCAAATTCAAGCCGTTGATATATTTCATTTTCTGTGCATCGGGCGGTAGAAAATCTTATCAGCAAAATCCTATAGTACCTTTAGCAAGCTAGTTCTCGACCAATGAGAGCATTTCAAAATTAACATGTGCAGAAATAAATTCTTTAAGTTCATCCTGGTCTGAACAGCGATCTTTACACATCAACATCATCCGTGGCCAATCAAAATGACCACCTCATTAATAAATCTAACATAGAGGACCCACCAAAAGGCTTCCATCTCTTTATTCAAATCAACAGTTGTCGCTAAACCACAAACTTAAAACCCGAGCATCTCATCCCAATGGTTTAACGACAACCGTGGGATCTTGCAGCATTTTAATCATCTAAGAAACTAAGGTCCCACTGTGACACATAAGCGGGTACATATCAAATCAAAACATGCCATGCAGCAAAAAACTGACAAGTGGGCCCAGTCCCTTTCCCTTTCTAACTCGGAGCACTTTGAAAATAGTCAGATCACAGCCGTCATCTAACCAATAAGAAATAAACATGTCAAAGTGAACTGGCGCAACAAGGGGCCCACTAAGCATTTAAGTCTCTAAGAAGATCGGACGGTCATCGCTATACTGTGAACTTAAACTCTGCACATCTTTGATCAATGGTATAACGAGAACCGTCTGATCAAACTGAAGATTAACCCTTTGGAAAACACGACCCCACAAATAAACACATCATCTTCTATTAATCAAATCACATTGCACCACGTTTTCATACGGGCGGGTCCCTTCTGACTCTCCTTTACCGTCTTTTAAAAATGCGTCAGCCGCCACCTAGCTTTCTGAGAACCAATAAGAACCACAAGAATTATAGTGACCTGGCACTGTTAGGGCCCACCGAATCCTTTTCAAACATAGTAAATCCGACGGCCGTCGCTATACTGCAAGCTTAACGTGCAAGCATCTCGGATCAACGGTATAATGACCACCGTAGATCTTCTCCGCCCTTTAAAGTCCACAAACTCTTCCTCCAGTCGGGCCCACCTTTGAGATAGGTGGCAACTCGTCGCTATATCGCATGTCAGAGAAAACTGACAACCGGGGTCTTGCGGTGTAACGACAGCCACTCGTTTTGCTTTAGTGAGAACTTTAGGAAAATACACCGAAAACCTAGGCCTGGAGAAATAAAAAGGAGAAGAGGGGGACGGGGGCCAACAACTTTCTAACCACCAATGCATGACTTAAAAAGGTTAAAGGCAAATGTGAATTAGCCCCTTTAGTGAATCAAAAAAGGTAACACGAAAATACAAAAAGGAACAAACCAACCTAGGGTTTGGAAACGAGGGAGGAAACCCAAGCCAAAAATGCGGAGCCAAAAAAATATTTTAAAAAGTGATAACATTCTTAAACATGTCCAATTCATAATCCACCAGAATGAATTGCTTCTTCAACTTGTCAACCATTCAGTTCCACTTAGTGATCTTCTCTTTTCCTCTTCTACCTCTTTCCAACTGAACTTCTCTCCACCAAATATTTGCATGACCTTTCAATTTAGTCTTTGCAAATCTAACCCTATCAGGATCTTCTATTTCTTCATACTCAAACTATTCATCAATCTCATTGATGCAATCAATCAATTCTTCAGGCCTAAGGCTTCCAACAAATGTAGAAACTTCAATCTTATGTCTCTTCCCAATCTTAGACATAGCTTTCAGAATTTGATTCTCCTCAGAATCTCTAGCTTCTTTGACAACTTCTTCAAAATGATCTTCCTCAAATTCATCATCACTATCCTCTTTCAAGGTAGGCTTCTTCTTTCTCAATTCCTCTTGTAGGTCTTGCACTTGTTTCTACAAAGCCCTAAAATCATCAAGACAGAATTCACCAGTAGTTTCTTCTTCTTCAGAGATCTCACGATTTCTCCTTGGAGCATCTTTAGATCAAGATCTAGATACACAAGATCCACTCGGCTCTAACAGGAACAGACTTTGCTCAAATGGGAACAAACTTCACTCTAATACCACCTAATGCAGTGAAGGTGGGTGGATCCAATTAAGGATTGACCGACCTTTTAGCCAAACCAATATGCAGCAGAAATACACAATACAAACAACAGATCTGATATGAAACAGAAGTCTTTATTCATGAAAACACTGATTACATGCAATGTGTTAGGCTGTAAGGCCTTCCCGGTTATGGCCAATTACAAAGCAAGTAACAGTCTACCAAATATCGCAGGATCTAAATCTTTTCCCCAACATCAGCATCTAGCTAGTCCAAGTCTGCAATGGGCAGCACATTGGTAAGCACCCAGGAAAGATCTAAACTTGTACTCAAACTTCCAAGAAATCTCCTTGCTCCTAAGCTCATAGGATACTAACCTTCCAACTGATAATCTAATGCCTAAACATCTACCCAAGCATCCTATAAATACTGATTCCCAGCCACAAGTTGGCTAATGAAACAATAAATCTCTACAAACAAATATTAAATGCTAAAACATCAATCGGCTCTCACATAGCCTTTCAAAATAAATCAACTCTTCAAAAGATGGCCCCAAAAGTCAATAGATCCACATAGAAGAATGCAACATGCCAAATCTAGGTCCCCACATGTCCAACAGTCAATCCATAACTTGAGGAGTGTGACCCAAATTAAATGCACCAATTGGCCAAGCCGATTCATCCAAATAATCCAGTCGGTAAGTAAGAACACTGAGCAATAGAGGAAATAATCGAGTGCCAGTCAACCAACCATGCCAAGCATGACTGAGCAATCATATTTATTACTAAGCACTAGTCAATCGATGCCTTCAGTTACCGAGCGTTCTTTAGAGACCGAGCACCCTGGTAACCACATAAATCGAGCAACCAGTCTCCCAAACTGAGCAAGAACTCCATCAAACCAAGATCAAAACCAATAATCTACCTTCAAAGAAAAACATATTTTTGGTTGATACAGGATTGCCAAGAATCCTAGGATGCTCCTGCATCATTGAACAACAAGACACTTTGAGTAATGCAATAAGCCATCAATCAAAGCAAGTGATGCCTCTAAAATAAAGTCTATGATCAAAGAAAAGAGTTAGCAAAAAAATGTGTGAAGCCTTAGAGTTTGAATAATATAAGTCGTCAAGTAAGTAAAATCAAGTAATAGGGTATGTGCAAGATCATGAGGGGACAAACTATGCCTTTAAGTGGCAATGAAAAATCAGCAAATCAGGGTTAGTCAACTTGACGTGAAAATTTCAACTAGCTATGAACCTAATATCAAAAAGTTGTAAGAATAGAATCTATAGAAAATTGAATGTAGTTTCTAAACTACTAGGCCTTTTTTGAGAAAAATTTAGTATGATTCGTGAAAAGTATAGATTTCAATGCAGCAGTACAAAAATTTTAGGAAAAAAATAAGAAGTAGGTGTATGTCTGACCATCTTAATCATAATCAAATGATAATATTTTATTATAAGATTTTATATATAAGTAGTAGACTCATGCCCGGATGTGACACATATTTTTTTGTAATTTTATTCCAAAAAAATAATTAATTATGAATTTTTGCTACAACATTTTCAGAATAAAAATACTCCCGTGTCTGACCACCTTAACTCATTCAAAACTTTACAAAATTCAATTTTTATTTTTTTTTTGTCTTATAGTAGGTGAAGCATAGAATGTGATGCATTTTTTGGATTTCAAAAATGTTATACCATCTGAAAGTTAGTCATTTTTCAATCATTATATAAATCAACACTTTAGAGGTAGCTCAATTAGAAAATAACTAATAATTACTTACCGAATTCAAAATTTGACAGCAATTATATCGATAGAAAGCTGATAATCTCCTTAAGATACCCTTTTCATTTTATCAAATTTGGGTGAAAAAAAATTCGTCAGCTACATTGTCAAAGTTTTGAACTAACATCGCCACTTTTTGGCCCCTCATGATCTTGCACATACCCAATATCTAAAATTAACTTATTTGATATACAAATTCATAAGGAGGATTGATTTGTGGGACCTAGTACGAATGTCAAATAAGATCCTGCTTCAAATAAATGGATTGATTGAATAACGATGGTTATAGTTATCCAAAAGTATGGTGGGACTGTTGCATTAGACTCATCAAGTAAAAGGTTGTGTCGAGTAAACCAGCCAAATAAAAATTTATTCAAAAGGCTTGAGTGATGATATCACATCAAATAACATTCACTATTAGGTAAGTTGAAAAGGCTACCTTATAAGAAGAGATTTATTCAATGATGGATGATGTCACAAAATGTAAACATGGAATTTGTCAAAGGATAGGAAAAATTATCAAATAAGATGACATTTTGAATAACCTTGAAGTTATGTAACATTAAATACTATTTTGTTTGAGGGAAATTAAAGCATCTTTTGTATCGAATGGAAATAAAGCTTCACAATTTGCACGAAGGGTTTAAGTGTATTCAATGTACTTAAAGACAATTTTCATAAGGGAAATAAAATAGATGAAGGCTCACAGTTGGGAAGTGGATGAAATGCTTGTTCGTCAAATAATAATAGTATCGAGTAAGTTGTGTAATGACTCAACGAAGACTGATGATTACTCAAGAGATGGTCTTGTCGAGTAAAGGAAGGTGATATTGTTCAAAAACTAGTTTTGAATAAATTAGAACATCGATTAAAAATAAATATGAGAGAACAAAGGTCTCCAGTTAATTGATAAAATATTACTGTGAATAACATTCTCGGTCAAGTAAGCTAGAAAGGCTTCCATATGAGAAGAGGTTTATTTGATGATGGATATTGTCACAAAATGTACACATGATAGTTGTTCAAAGGATAGGATAACTTATTGAATAAGATGAAATTTTGAATAACCTCAAGGTTATGTAACAATAAATACTATTTTGTTTGAGGGAACTTAAAGCATCTTTTATATCGGATGGAAACAAATCGTCACAGGTTGCACGAAGAGTTTAAGTCTATTCAATGTACTTAAAGACAATTTTCATAAGGGAAAAAAATAGATAGAGGATCACAGTTGGAAAGTGGATGAAATTCTTGTTCATCAGATAATAATAGAATTGAGTAAGTTGTGTAATGACTTAGTGAAGATTGATGATTACTCGAGAAATGGTCTTGTCGAGTAAATGCGAATAATATTGTTCGAAAACTATTTTTGAATAAAGTAGTACATCAATTAAAAATAAATATGAGAGAACGAAGGTCTCTAGTTAATAAATAAAGTATTATTGTGAATAACATTCACTCTCAGGTAAGTTGAAAAGGCTGCCATACGAGAAGATATTTATTCAATGATGGATGATGTCACAAAATGTACACAAGATAGTTGTTCAAAGGATAGGATAACTCATCGAATAAGATGACATTTCAAATAACCTTGAGGTTATGTAACAATAAATACTATTTTTTTCAAGGGCAATTAAAGCATCTTTTGTATCTGATGGAAATAAATATTCACAGGTTGCATGAAGGGTTTACGTGTATTCAATGTACTTAAAGATAGTTGTCATAAGGGAAATAAAATAGATCGAGGCCCATGATTGGAAATTGGATGAAATTCTCATTCATCGGATAATAATAGCATCGAGTAAGTTGTGTAATGACTCAACAAAGAATGATGATTACTTGAGAGATGGTCTTGTCAAGTAAAGGTGGATAATATTGTTTGAAAACTAGTTTCAAATAAATTAGGACATCAATTAAAAATAAATATGAGAGAATGAAGGTCTCTAGTTAATCAATAAAGTATTATTAGGAATAAGGTCATAAAGGATTGCTTGATGATGCCTAGTTATTTGAATGTATTGAAGTAAATGGTGGGAATGAATATAAATAAACATCTGGCTTTCTAAAATGATATTTTGAGCTATATTTATGACTGTTGTGATTGATTTCTCTTGCAAGAGTTATAAAATTGATCTTGTGACAATAAGCTCACACACGTTTTCATAAAGTGACAGAAGCTTGAAATTATAGGGTTTAATCAAGTTGCAGGATGAATTTTCAAGCTTGCAAAGGATTCAAATAATATGGACTCTTCACCGTCTAAGAGTCCCAGGGGAAAAAGGCAGAAGAAAGTCCCGATTGAGGAAAATAAGCCAAAAAGGAACAAGGCCGAGGGAAGACATTTGAAGTAGGATTTTCTTGACCAATTTCCATTATCTGCTCAGAGGTCAAATAAAGTGAAGCAAGGAGAGGAGAGAATGGAAGACAAGTTTGAGGAAGTGAGAGATATATGGACAATGCCTAGCGGTTATGAGTTGTTCACATTTTATTACAATAAGAGGATGGGAAGGACCCCAGTGTGCCATCCAGGGAAGACTAGTTTGGGAAGATTAGTTGTTCCAAATGTGTTTTTAAATATTGAATTGATGCAAGAGATTATCAAGAGATATGACCCCAAAACTAAGACTTTAAATGTAGTTTCAGGCAAAGTGCTAATTTTTATCACAAAAGAAATGATTGAGAAAGTTTTCCAACTAGAGCCAGGTCATGAATATAATCTAAACATACCAAAATTAAGGAAGGAGTAGTATATCCTAGAAATGATTTACAAGACTTTGATGTTGTCTTTTCATCGTCCTAAAGTGAGAAATGCAAGACCATAGTTTTCAAGTGAAGAATGCCCACCATAAGATATGAATTTTTTTCATCCATAGTTACAACATACTTACATGACTGTTGGTTAGGTATACGAGATTAAAATCCCTCCTTTGATGAAATTCACACCTTCCCATGTTAATGTGTGACCAAAGTCTTTACATCATTTAATCCATACTGTCATCCAATTAATATTGTGTGCAATAAAAAATGCACTACATCCACTCTCGACCAATTGTACAAAAAATAAATAGATGACTTACAACTGATGTATATTGAAGATTAAGAATTGATTAAATACATTATATATATATATATATATATATATATATATATATATATATATATATATATATATATATATATATATATATATATATATATATATATATATATATAATGTATTCAAATTAATGTCCATGAATATCTTATAATTACCTCTCACATTCATCAATCTACCTTTCCCTATCAGTACTCTCCTTTAAGTTTGTTAATAGAGTTGGGATCCCAAATGCAATCTACATGGATCTTTGTTGCAAACTTAGGAAGATATTTAGTGATGTACACCATAGTCTAGTATACCATATATCTCTCCACCATAGAACCCTTAGGATGATCTCTTTGTCAAACCAAAGCCTTAAAAAATTTCAAGTGCCTCTCAACCATCCACATTAACGTTGTGTGTATAGGTCCACACAATTCAATCTCCTCAACTTGGTGTATGAGGTAGTGTTCTTGTGCATTGGAAAAATTTGAAGGTGGACACTTTTTCATTTCACATATTAGATGAGGAAGTTTTCTCTTCCAATATTTTATATCTTCTTTATGGATTTCTTTAGATGACAACCACCTACAAGAGATTCAAGACACAAATATATTAACGAGACTTTACAAAATAATATACAATATATTACATAACAAGTAAAACAAATTGTAAATATAATATCTATACAAAAAATTGAACAAATATCACTACTTACCTCATGTATTTTCCAAGATCATATATAACTTTCTTGACATTATTGTCGAAGTGGTTTGGGAGAGATAGAGGTAGAATGTACTACAACAATTATAAAATGAACTTTTATTGTTGTTGAAAAGTACATGCACTATACAAATATATAGTAAATACACAAGAACATGAATTACTTTAATGAAGGTATGCCAATCATGCATTTTCATCCTTGTTCCAAATTCACTTTTCTTTGATATGATATTGTTTATGTTCACAAAAAATCTTATGGGAAATCAAATTTTTTGTATGACTTATTTTATAGCATTGCTTTGTTGCTCTGTTAATAACTAAGGGAACTTATATTAATCTGGTCTCCATTTATATTTGATTGAATGACATTTTTTATTGCATGACTCTATTCCTGAATGTCACTACAAATTTTGATAATTTTTCTTTGTCACACCTTCCATCCAATATTTTCCATAATGTCTCTATTATATTCTTTCCAATATGCATAGTATCAAACAAATGCACAATTATTTATAGCTTCTTGTAGTAGGGAAACCTACTAAATTATCTGGGATAAATTTATAGTCCCTTTGGAGGGTGGTCATTAATGCTCTTTTAACCTTCATGATCATCAACTACATCATCAATAAATAAAACACAATATAAAAATATAAATTCCAAACATAAACCATTAGATAGAATGACATTACCTTGACAGTTAATTCTGTTATATTCCAACTTCCATAGGTGAGGTGCTATTATTTGTGGCTTTAATGTAATCTCTTCTTTCCCATTGAAAAGATATTTTTCAGTATTTCGATACTTATGATTTCTATGGAGGAAGTGCCTATACTCATCAAACACCCATTTTCCTAAACATTTTGAATGACAAGATTTCATCTTTGGACCACAAACTAGACAAGAAAATTTTCCCTTTGTTTGAATACCTACAAGATCATGTATAATTGATTGAATATGCTAATTTTTATAATTATTATTATGCGCAAGTTGAACATTATAACATACCACAAAAATGTGTTAGCCCTGGGGCATCATGAATTGTCCATACAAGCATCGCACATAATTGAAATTCTTTTTCCTATTGGTTTAGAGACGTCATACATAGTGACACCATTCCATAACTCTAGCAACTCATCAATAAGAGGCTCAATATATACATTCATATCTCTAACTTGGTACTTACCTAGTTGAACGAACAAAAACATTACATAATTATTATAACTATTTTATTGCAACATTTATAATTTAGTGTAGATGACTATTAAATAAAAAATACATGGAACAATCATTTCCAACATTATGTGCTCCCTCTTTATTGAAATCCATGGAGGAATGTTTTTATTGATAACAAAAATAGAACACATTGAGTAAATATATCTCAGCTCTCCAGCTGGATTGACACTGTCCGCTGCCAATGAAATCCTGAGATTATGAGGTTCTTCTTTAAAGTGTGGGATTTTTTTGTCTATGTCTATAAATGTGGAACCATCCACAAGAATTTTAATAATGTCATCTTGACTTCTATTGCGTGCATGGTAATCCATAAATTACACCAATATTTCACACCTAAATAATTGTTGCAAATGTGGAATAATGGGAATATAACAAATAACCTTGTGAGACACCTTTTTTGTTAGTTGATCTATTTGATATCTAGTGATATGACATTTAGGGAATTCTGATGCAAATTCATGTTGTTTATAATATATAATATGATCATTAGGACATGCATCTATTGCTTGATACTCCATTCCAATATCTCTCATAATGGAAGATAATTGTTGGTATGAATGAGGTAGAATATTTGATGGTGGTAACAAAAGCTCACTTATCAATCTACAATGAAAAATATAATTTATTTATAATGAATATTAATGGTACGTGTTTCAAACTTTATTTACTATGATGAAATAACAACAAAAATAGATGAAAAAAGATGACATATATGATATACCTTAACATACATGAGATTGTTATGTTAGATAAACCATTCATAACTTTCATGTTCACCAACAACAATACAACAAAGAGAAGAGTTATTTGGGAGCCTTTGTAAAGGGGCTCATATGCCTTCTCAAGTAGAGGTAAATCATGAATAAAATCAAAGTGTTACTCCTAATTACATTAAGAGTTGTCATTAGTATCACACATATAGTTGGTAATCAAAGAAAATAAGTTTAGTTGGTCATAACTACGAATACAGTATTTACTAAGCACCAGTATTATATTGAGGCAGAGACACAACATTTACTGATTAATCTAGAGTTGACATAAAATTTTGGAATGACACAAAATTCAAGGTAAACTGTTTACACCAAGCTAGAAAATGGTTTACATAAATCGAGGTAATGATTTATTGGGAATGACACATTGATTAGTTATGATCTCTATGCCATTTTGAATTAGGTTATTCATTTAGATCATTGATCTTAGGTTTTCTAAATATTGTCACAACCCTAATTAGGTCAAATCATTATGATTTAAAGCATTGTCAAGATGTCATTTTTATCAATAGAAGATAGATATATGAAGTAGCCGCCATTGGGAGACATCTGAAGGTATGATAGGGTTATGTTGAAAGGATTTTGATAGAGTATTCAATTTTATCAAAAATAGTTCAAAGACTACCAAACAATACTGAAGGAGACATTGATCACAACAAGGTGATTTCTTAATTATACTTAAAGGATATGATATTTAGCAAAGTAATTTTCTTCAACTAGATCAATTTTAATGTTACTCTAGAAATTGTGACAAATAAAATTTCCTAACAAAGGAGACTTAACAATCTTATGTAAAATGGCAATAAAAAAATGGAGCAAGAGAGAGCTGGAGGTGGAGAAAGAGTGGGAGGTTATTTTTTCAATTCGAGCATGAGAGGGAAACTAGGAAATGAAGGATCAACTATGGGATCTGTAATAGGGGATGTGGGAACTGTTGTGAGATCATCGTCTAGTGATGAGGAAAATGCTCATGGGTCTACTTTGGCACCGACTAGTAAAGACAATAGTCCTGTCATGGGACTAGAGGTGGAAAAAGTTAAAAATTCCAAGATCAAGGAAGGGTTAAATAAACCTCTAGGAGACATATCACATGGCACTCCTTTGCACCTAGGTAAGAGGAAATGGTTGGATCTTTTTGGCATTAAACTATCTAGGAAATATTCCTTCCCAAAGGTGAACATTATTTCTGATCCGCTTAAGAGAGATATTGGTATTTTCATCCTTGATCCAATTATGGATCATATGGTTTCAATCATGGCTTCAAATCTAGTTTGAAAGTTTATGGGTCCTCGACTGAACATAGACTTAGTGAGATCTTATGAAGATAATAAATGGAAGCTCAAAGGATAGGTCAACATAGCATCCATGCCAAAAGGTTTTTTCTCTTTTGAGTTCTCCAATGGGGAAGATCTATCAAAAGTGTTGTGTGGGGGTCCTTGGATGATGGGTAAATCATCTTTACCTCTATAGAAATGGACAACAAATCTGGACTATAATGATAGTTTTTTCACCGTTGATCCAGTGTGGGTATGTCTTCCTAGTTTGCCTATCAAGTAGTGGCATGAGGATATATTGGTGGCTATTGCAGGTTCTTTTGGTGAGCTTCTCACAATAGACCTAATGATAGCAGCATGAACTAGACAAGTGTATGCAAGAATTTGTCTAAACATCCAGCAGATTATTGATCTCCCATAAGTTATCATGCTGAACTCAAAGCTAGGAAAATGGATACAAGAAGTCAAATATGAATCTATGCCCTTTACATGTTTCATATGCAAGAAAACTGGTCACTGGGTGAAATAATGTCATTAGAAACCCCAAAAGGATAAAAAGAAGAAGGAGAAAAAAGAGCTTAGAGAATGGAGTGGAAGAAAAAATAGAGGAAGAAACTCTTCCCCAAAAGACATCTCAAGAGGATAGTCATTAGAAGATACCTTGCAAATCTGAAGAGAGCCTTGTGCTTCATCAAGAAGAGAAAATAGGTGAAACTCAAATGAATAAAGATCAAAAGGAGGAAAAAAAATTATCAAAAGAAAGTGCTAATGAGCTGAAAAGTTTGAAAAACAAAATAGAACACTACAACATTTGGGGTCAAATTTTGATGCCAATTTGTGACGCCACTACAATTTGTGTTTATTTTTGCAAGTGCACCTGATGGTGTCATAATAGCGATGATGACATCATAATTGTGACACACCTTTAGTTATAAACAAAAAGAAAAAGAAAAAGAAAAAGAAAGTGTCATTTGTAATTTTTGTGAATTCAAAGAGTTGCCATGAAGATGGCACTACACTTTTGCATGGCACGAAGAGGGCATTCAATTTTGGCATGCGTGAAGAGGCCGACACCATGTGGGAAGAGGGCACTCGCACTTGAGGTAGGAATTTGAGATTTGTCTTCTCATTAACTCAATTAATGGCACAATATTAATGTTAATAGTGGAATTATTTACATCTTAGCATTTGGAATGCTCGATGACCCGCGAGCTTTGAGAGCTAGGGCATCATTGTTATTAACTTCAAGGCATTGTGTGAAGTGTTTGATCTCTCTTTATTTGTTTTGCTATTGATATTCACTATGTGGTACTCCCTGTTTATGATCATTTCATGAGGAAATGTCTTGATGGCTCATGGGCTGCAAGCTAGAGCATCATACATTGTTCATGAGCTCACTATTGAATACTGGCATTGTTTACATCTTTTCATTTGGAATGCTTGATGACCCGAGAGGTTTGAGAGCTAGGGCATCATTTCTATTACTTTCAAGGCATTGTGTGAAGTGTTTGATCTGTCTTTATTTGTTTTTCTATTGATATTCACTATGTGGTACTCCCCGTTTATGATCATTTCATGAGAAAATTTCTTGATGGCTCATGAGATGTAAGCTAGGGCATCATACATTGTTCATGAGCTCATTGTTTAATATTGGCATTGTTTACATCTTTTCATTTGGAATGCTTGATGACCTACGAGGTTTAAGAGTTAGGGCATCATTTCTATTACCTTCAAGGAATTGCATGAAGTGTTTGATCTCTCTTTAGTTTTTTTTTTGTTGATATTCACTATGTGGTACTCCCCGTTTATGATCATTTCATGAGTAAATATCTTGATGGCTTGCGGGTTGTAAGTTAGGGCATCATACATTGTTCATGATCTCACTGTTTAATATCTGGCCAGGCCATGTAAATGGTACCAGGCCAACCCAATCAGCCCAACAAAATGTGTCATGTTTATCTTTGTCAAATACACTCATTCACCATTTTGTTCTTGTTCTTCACACAAATATTGCATCAAAAGTAATTGTAAACAATGATTCAAAGAAAAAAGAAACAACTACAATAGATCAAACCCCAAAAGAATATAGTCAAGGAGAAATAGTGCCCTAATTAGAGACAAAATGAACTCTTAATGTAAGAAAGCATGGAACCAAAGAGGGGAAAGTAAGGCACCAACCAGACTCAGGAAAATATAGCATCTGAAATCATAGAGGATGCTAACAGAACAAGGAGGTTAGCAAGTTAAAAACTCAACACCAAATAAAGCATGGAAAGGCACCAAAGAGCACAAGAACTAGCATCCAAATTAATACCAATAGAAGCATCAATAATCTGGATACTAGGAAGGACAAGTTTAGTTTAAGGATGAAAAATTTTACAAACACTATACATGAAAACCATAGCCCAAACAAAATGATGACCGCATGATTCCTTTACCCGCACATGCCAAATTTCATTATCATTTTCATCAAACATGATTTGCTAAAGTCGCCTATGGTGTTTGGAAGTCAACCTAATTTATATTTCTTAGTTGTAACACTTAGTCATAAATTTGAATTAAAAATAATTGTCACAATGATCTATAAATTATAGATCTCTTTCTATGATGAAGAGCTGAAATCAACTCCAAATAGTTTTAGATTGTGACAAGAATAAATTTCATACCTTGCCCACACAAGATCAGTTGTAAAGATCTTAGCCTTCTTCTCCCTTGAATTCACAATAAGAATAGTTAAAATTCAATTCTCTTAGTTTTTCTTCAAATATATTGAAACTCCTATGAATTCACTATGCATCAGGTATGACATATGAAGGAATGAATTAGAGATAAGAAAGAAAAATCTTTTTGTTTAAAACTAGCATAATTAAGCCTCAAACTAAAAAAGTGCAAACGTATACACTTACAAGCTATATACACCACCCTAATTGCTGAAAAGGTCTTAGACTTATTATCCCCTGAAATCACAATAGGAACAAATAAAATTCAATACTCTTAGTTTTTATTCAAATCTAGTCGAAACTCCTATCAGCTCATTGTCGAATAGTTAAACTAACCTATGACTTCAAAGGAGGAATTATGAAATATAGTACTTGTAGGTAGTTATCTCTTCTATAATGATGGAGGAGTCAAAGGTAATGATCGATGAGGTTACTGCTATTAGATCATACATTAATACACTTACTATTTTGAATTTGAGCTCAGGCATCATATTTTGTTATATACACTATTTATTTCATTGAGACCGTGAGCTTGGCATTTGTAATGTATTTCCTATTATTGGATTAATATTGCCATGTTGTTGAGGTTGTAGATATCCTTTTATTGATCTTGTATAAACAAAATATATACCATGTTGACTCACAACCCATGAGGTGTTTCTTGATAACACATTTGACATCATACTTTTTGCTCCATTTTGGTCTTGATTTACTCATTGCATGCATATGTTTCCCGAGTGCACATGTTCTATAGCATAGTTCATTTTAGAAGTGTATGGATTGACTATGCACATGAATAATTGTATATGAGGATCATTAATAGGGTGCCAAGAATTGCTTAGATCCTTTGGATCTAACCCCATCTTTTCCTTGCAGGTTTTGGATCATACAAGAGCATACTGGATTGAACCCTGGGTCAACACTTCATTACTTCAAGCAATGTTTGGTACCTTCATTATTTATGTTCATCCACTTATGTATGTTTGCATTCATTCATATTCTTCTGAAAGTTGGCTATTAGTGACCATATAGGACCATTCTTGATGTTTTTGGGTCATTTGATGAAAAGGTGTAAATAGGGACATCAGTAATAAAATAGGGATATCTTAATCTTTATGAGCTCAAATTCAAAATAGTAAGTGTATTATTTTATTACTGATGTCCCTATTTGATGTCCCTATTTTATTATTGATGTCCCTATTTTGAGATGTTTGATCATTTCTATTACCTTCAAGACATTGTGTGAAGTGTTTGATCTCTCTTTATTTGTTTTGTTGTGCATATATTTTCTCTGATCAACTCTAATATGCACAGGTGATGAACATTCATATTTTCCTAAGTAGTACTTTGAGCTTTCCTGCAAAACATGTACTATTGTGAAAATCATCACAAGTCCATTTGTTGCAGGAAAGCTCACAATACACATGTCTGGATGACATTGTTTACATCTTAGCATTTGGAATGCTCGATGACCCATGAGCTTTGAGAGCTAGGGCATTGTTGCTATTACCTTCAAGGCATTGTGTGAAGAGTTTGATCTCTCTTTATTTGTTTTGTTGTTGATATTCACTATGTGGCACTCCCTGTTTATGATCATTTCATGAGGAAATGTTTTGATGGCCTGTGGGTTGCAAGCTAGGGCATCATGCATTGTTTATGAGCTCGCTATTTGAGCACCTCATGTCCCTATTTGATTTTCTAGTGCTCTATTTGTTATATTGAATTTACATCATATATTTAGTCTTAATAAATATCTTATAAAACTAACCCAAAATACTTTGTGTTAATAAAATCTTAATAAAACAATATATTTAGTCTTAATAAAATCTTATGAAACAACATACATTGTGTGAAGTGTTTGATCTCTCTTTATTTGTTTTGTTGTTGATATTCACTAGCTATGTGGTACTCCCCGTTTATGATCATTTCATGAGGAAATGTCTTGATGGATCACGGGCTGCAAGCTAGGGCATCATACATTGTTCATGAGCTCACTGTTTAATACTAGTATTGTTTACATCTTTTCATTTGGAATGCTAGGGCATCATTTCTATTACCTTCAAGGCATTGTGTGAAGTGTTTGATCTCTCTTTATTTTTTTTGTTGTTGATATCCACTATGTGGTACTCCCCGTTTATGATCATTTCATGAGTAAATGTCTTGATGGCTTGCGCTGCAAGCTAGGGCATCATGCATTGTTTATGAGCTCACTGTTTGAGCACCTCATGTTCCTATTTGATTGGCTAGTGCTCAAACAGTGAGCTCATAAATAATGCATGATGCCCTAGCTTGCAGACCGCAAGCCATCAAGACATTTCCTCATGAAATGATCATAAACGAGGAGCACCACATAGTGAATATCAACAACAAAACAAATAAAGAGATATCAAACACTTCACACAATGTATGTTGTTGTAGAAGATTTTATTAAGACTAAATATATTGTTTTATTAGGATTTTATTAAGACAAAGTATTTTGGGTTAGTTTTATGCTATTTTATAAGATTTTATTAAGACTAACTATATGATGTAAACTCATAATTATACTTGATATATAGATACTTCAAAGGAGGAATTATAAAATATAGTTGTAGGTAGTTATCTCTTCTATAATGATGGAGGAGTGAAAGGTAATGATCAATGAGGTTTTTGCTATTAGATCATACATTAATACACTTACTATTTTGAATTTGAGCCAGGGCATCATGCAATGCTATTGTTGTCATTGCATGCTTGATGTTGTTGTGCACCATATATTGTTTTATACATTGTTTATTTCATTGAGACTATGAGCTTGGCATTTGTAACGTATTTTCTAGTATTGGATCGATGTCGCCATGTTGTTGAGGCTTTAGATGCATTGAATCACCACTACCATTCTATTTTGATTGTAGCAATATAACAAATAGAGCACCGTCTAATCAAATAGGGACATTAGTAAGACATTTAAAGCATTATTACTTCATCATGATGATAAAAATTTCATTGGCTCAAAGCACATAGAATGTGGGTAGCTTCATTACTTCATTAGATCTGTACCTTTGTTAATTTCACTAGCATCATGCAACTTTCTTACTTATCCTTTAAAATGCAAATTGAAATATACTCCATGCCATAGCATTAATGTATAGATGATGCATATTTGTGTACCTCTTCATTTTGATGTAGCTTACTCACTGGATGCAATGGGGCCTCCTTGGGGCTGCCAACCATGTTGTGATGTTATGATCTTTTGTAATGCCCAAAAGTTCGGGACAAAACACAACCAACAATTTTTTTTTAAAAGGTTATAAGTTTCACATTCACGATGCGGGACAAAAGTGCTATGATGAGGTCCAAAAGCGACAAGAGGTCAAACCTCAACAAATTTGTTTTCCAAAGTATGCTAGATGAAAATTCAATATAATCGAAGTTTGTTAATCAACTTGACGATCAATTTCATCAAACATTAATCTATTAATCCTTTAGATTATCTAAGAGGAACAACATGTTTATTGTTAACGTTATTCTTTAAATAGGTTAACCATTCCCAATTATGTAAATTTCAAGACCAATTTGATTATGAAAATTAAATTGAAAGCTAAGGAAAGATATTGAATATAATTTTCAATAGTCATCTATACCAATTTCCGTTCAAAATGACTACATATTAATTCAATTAATGATTACATTATACCAATTAATCAATGTACCTTTTAACTAATTAATAAATCTAAAGGAAACATTATTTAATGATATATATTCAAAGATTAAAACTAAATTATATATGAAATTAATTATAATATATTAATTAATTAATATAATTATTAATTAGTTAATATACCATAATATATTAATTAACATTATATACGATCATAAATTTAGTAATATGATATCATATATAAATAGCAAAATAATTAAATATTTAAAACATTGCTAAATAACATCTAACTATTATTATTAACATGACATTAATCTCATATAAAAATAATTAACTAACAACCTAAACTAACTTATCTACAAACTAATCTACTCACTAATCTAATCATCCTACCAAGTCAACTAGCCTATCTCCCTACTCTTAGCACCCTAGAAATCTATCAAATCTTCCCTTCACTCCACTTACCATCACAAAGGACAAGGGAGGGGTGCGCAATTTAAGAGAGGGAAGGAAATTTATTACAAATTTTCAAACTTCCCCAAAAGCCTGCACCCAAACCAGCGCTTGGAAAGAGGAGAGGCATGGGAAGTAAGTGGGAAGTGGGTCCCACCACTTACTCTTGTCCAAGGGAAGCACAATTCACATTTTAAATTAATTGCTAGGCATGGGCTAGCAAGGACATGCATAGGTTTTTGGAGACTAAAAGGTAAGAGCATTTAGTAAAAGGTAAGAGATGACAGCAAAAGGACAATTTCTTGTCCAATGAAATTGGTTTCAAACTTTACAAAGACTTGTCATCCCTATGCATGCGCCATGTATTGGGGAGGATATTAAATAAGGTAAGGGGGAAATAATATCATGTTATTTTATTTGTTTATTACATATTGAGGTGGCAAGATTAATATTATAAAATGACTGTGGTATGGATTTTGTATGGGATTTTTATCCCATACAAAATCCAGAGAGCATTTTGCTCTCTTAAAATCTGGAGAGTGTTATTTTGCTTGCATTATTTTTACATCTCCTTGCAAACTATGAGTAGTATATTTTCCTCATTTAATTAGTCTCCTTAATGCATAAGGAAGTCTATAGTCTTAAAATTGATAGTGTATCAATAAGGATTAGATATAGTTTGATTGCAAATCAATTGAGATATCAACATAAAACTAATTTGTTCATTTCTTCATAGTTGTTTCATTACAATTTATAGGACTAAAAGAGTGATATGAATCATATTTAGAGATTATTTTCAATGATCATGACAATTAAATCATCTTATATGAATCTGCAATATTCCTACTTCAACCAAAATATGAAATCTTATTGAAATTGATACAATATCTATTCTATCAATATTGAGAACTCATTGCAAAAAGGAGAGTAATTTCAACTATATCCTTTATCTATTCTATCAACTTTAATTTTCATTTCACAAGAAGGAATAACTTCATTATCTCAAGAAGTAGAATACATTGGATATGGAAGAAATGATTCATCATTTTCAATATAGTCATCTCCTCAACTAAAATACATATTCTTTGTGATAAAGAAGTATTCACATTTACAACTAATTAATCCAAACTGGTGTAGATACTCAATGAGAGTTCAAGATGGAATAACAAAACTCATCTTCATTACTAATCTCTTACAACTTCACAATAGCCAAAAGGCATACAAACATCATTACAAAATACAACAAGAAGATGATCTTCAACAAGGATCAACAATACCACATCATAGGATAATTCTACACCAAGAGAGTGGACTTTTTCAAGCCTCATCCACATGAGTCTTGACATCCAAACCTGCAAATAAAAAAAATGGAGAACCATGGGTGCTCACCACCCAACCTAGGTCTCTTATGAGACCACCCCCGAGCTTGGAGAACCAAGGCTAAATGGGTATGCAACAAGATCAACAAGATGCTCACAAACAATTTACACAAATGCACATACAACAAATTACTCCCTTCCAAGGTTACACAAATGAGTCTTACAAGCTCATTGAGAGGGTGGAGGTGGGCTTTTCCAAGGGAAGAATGCCATTACATACAAATTTTCTCACCATGAGTATTTAAATGCCTCTTCAAGGCTACATATCCATGCATATCCAAATGCCTCTTCATACACATACTTTTCTTAACATCCTCTTCAAAATACAAGAATGCAATGGCTTCCATGGTGCCCATACACTATGGACTTATCCCTCTTCTCCAAGAGAAGAGACTCTCACCTCATGGAGAGCCCAACTAACCCCTCCACCCATAGGCCACTTCTTCCCTTCCCAAAGGGTGAGTAATGCCTCACACCCATAAACAAGAACTCCCTCAATCAAGCAAAAAGAACAAGATCAAACCATGAAATCAAACCCAAAATCCCTCCCTTACAACACATTGTCACAACAAGAATCAAGATTCATATACATGAGAGGGAAAGATACAAGCTAATCTAATGCACAAGTAGAAAGGCTTCCATGAGAAGAGTAACCAACCTCCACAAGTGTGATGGAAATGGAAATTTGAGAAGAGCTTATCCCCTTATCCTTCCTCAATCCAAACCATAATGTCTCCCCCCAAATGTAGAGAGTGGGTGAACCCCCCTAAATCTCCTAAGGACCTCTAAAAGGCCTCCAAATTTCTACCCACCCACCATCCATAAATGTAGACTTGACTCTATGGCCTTGTTGTCTTCCCTTGTCCCCTCATGATAAATGCATGATTCAAAGAAAAGGTGGAGTTGGGTAAAGATCATGACTTATCCAATTTCGAAGTTGAGGGCAAATGGGTCATAAAATAGGTTACCAAGGTCACTAGGGAATTAGGGACATGCTCAAAACCTTCTTAACTCATAACCCTATCCATAAGGTACTTAAATTATGCCAAAGTTGACCCTTAGAACCCCTTATTGGCCTCTAGAAGTGACTAGAACAAGGATGAATTAAAACAAGCACATAACAAGTGTCAAATGACACTAACGATTACACATTACATACCCAAGGTCATGTCTTGGATGACAACAAGAAATTAACTAATAACACACCTGCAAAAATCCACATTTACAAGGAGTTCACATTACAACAAGGCTTTTAATCCCATATTGGATTAAGCCTTGGCTTACTCAATTCACATTTGTTTAACCTTGGTTCTCTGATTAATTCCATGGTTCTCTTACCTGCACACTCCTCAATGCAGCATCAATAATTCAAGGAAGAAAAACCAATACGAATAAACATATAAGATATAACATCTTCAATTTAATCAAAATTCAATTGCTTAGTTCAATTTCATAATTCAATTGCATCTCTAATGCCTACTAATCTTGTAATTCAATTGAAATCATGATCCTCAATAATCTAACATCATCACAAGGTAATCATCAATTACTCATAACATCAATGCAGTGAAGATGTCTAACATGATATTCATTTGCAAAATAGAATTCGATTGCATTCTTACAATCGCTTTCTCATAATTCATGATTCAATGCATACATCTAATCACTTTCATATAGTGCATAATTTAATTGCATATAATTTTATACACATAAGTTATAATTTCTACTGCGTACTCAAAGCCACATAAAGTACAATGCCCACATATAGATCATAATCCAAATTCAAGCTTGCAAACATATAGAATACATTCATTATTTCAATTCAATTCAATCTACATAATTTGATTGCATAACTTCATAGTACTCCTAATCTCAAAGATTCTCAATTTTCCTTAGCATGATATTTAAGATAAATTGATGGTTCAACATCGGTAAGGGGGTAACCATAACAATCAGGTCCTATAAAATTATTACCACAAGTATGATTAAATTTCCTAATCTAGGAAAACAAAATGCAGAATAATCCTATTAGTCTAGGATCTAACAAATCCTTGTTCAGGGTTCTAAGAATATCACCAAAATGTCACTATGGTATAACCATATAATACATCATCAAAACATTACTCATCCTCCTCGTAGGAGTTACTAGAATCATCACATCAACTTATTAATTTAATCCAAGATAAACTTAAGACTTAACACATACTAATTTGGAATTTACATCTCGACTACTTGAATCTAATCCTTTCGACAAAAGTACTCAATGGAACCCTAATAGTCTAGCTGGATCTATGATTTGCAGGGTAACATACTGCATCCAAGATTTACTTACACAATTAATAACCCAAATATATCACCTCTATCATTGCGACACTTAGTTGATAGGTACTGATATGAAGGTACAATATATAGGTCTATCCTAAGGTACAATTCCGTTAGGGATTTACCAATCATCCAGATACTACAACACCCCTTAATCTTCCGTCATCGAAGTGTCAAGGAAAAGGTGGAAACAGGTTGGGCCTTACATCTTTACTTTAAATCCATGATGTACTCCTCCCTTAATATACAGATTTGATGCTTTTCTCCTTTGATTTGATGATGATATATGCCTCTTCCATTGCTTACTCATGCTTTCTCATGACTGCCTTGTGTTGATGGGCATGGTGTGTGACTGTTGTGGGTGCATCATTTGGAAATGATGTCACAACAACACCAGATGAAACAACAACATTTGGTGTTACTGTTGCACTATTTGAATAATGTAGTCATAATAGTGACTCACCAGGTGCTCATGCAGACATAAATGCAACCATTTACTCTCTGCAACATTCTTCTGAGTGCACATGTCTTGTAGCATGGTTTTTCTTTCACAAGTGTATGGCTTGACTATGCACATGCATAATTGTAGATGAGGATCAATAATAGGATGCCATTCATTTCTTAGATATTTTTTATCTAACCCCCATCTCTCTTTTCTTTGCAGGTTCTGGATCACATAGGGGCACACTAGATTCATACCTGGGTCAAAAATTCATCACTTCAGGCAATTTCTGGTACCCTTATTATTTATGTTCATCCTCTTATGTATGCTTATACTCGCATTTTCTTCTCAAAGTTATTTTCCTTGTATAGTATATACAAGTTATTTTTCATATATATACATGTAATCTTTAAATACAAAAAAAAAATTCCTTTACATGTATCTTTGCATGAAATGAATACAAATTAAACAAGATCATCTAATAATGAAAACTAGGGTACTGTAGTCACTCATCTAGTAATTAGTTCTCCAAACCATTACTAAGGATTGAACATATAAGTCTAAGTCCCCAAACCTATTGTTCTATGTGTCATTATTGCCTTTGTAATTTTTGTTCAACCCCTATAGGATGCCCAAGCCTAGAGGCCAAGGAAAGTACCCAAGAGCACTTGAAAGAAAGATGAATGAAACCATTGTCCTTATGTGGGTAAACCCATATAAGTGTTCTTCCTTTGCATCACAACTCCTACTTGAGGATCCACAATCATGCATTTATGTTCAAGACTTATTATTACATTGGTCCTTTTGAATCTTAGGATGACATCTCAATTAGGAAAGGAAAACCAAAACCTTTCATAGACCAATAAAAACCAAGGCATGTGGGTACTCTTCTCTTGTACAGTTATACTCATAAAATATATGTACGGGTATAAAATTTCATGCCTTGAAATTTTATAACATAGTTCCTCTTCATCAAAATAGAATGGAAGTGGTGATTCAATGCATCTATGCACATTCTATGTGCTTTGAGCCAATGAAATTTTTATCATCATGATGAAGTAATAATGCATTAACTATCTTACTAATGTCCCTATTCGATTGGCCGGTGCTCTGTTTGTTATATTGCTGCTATAAAAATAGAATGGCAGTGGTGATTCAATGCATCTATAGCCTCAAAAACATGGTAGCATTGGTCCAATAACATAAAATACATTACAAATGCCAAGCTCATGGTCTCAATGAAATAAACAGTGTATAAAACAATATATGGTGCACAACAGTAGCAAGCATGCAATGATAGCAATAACATTGCATGATGCCCGAGCTCAAATTCAAAATAATAAGTGTATTAATGTATGATCTAATAGCAGCAACCTCATTGATCAATACATTTCACTCCTCCATCATTATAGAAGAGATAACTACCTACAACTATATTTCATAATTCCTCCTTTGAAGTATATATATATCAAGTATAATTATGAGTTTACATCATATATTTAGTTTTAATAAAATCTTATAAAATGACATAAAACTAACCCAAAATAATTTGTTTTAATAAAATCTTAATACAACAATATGTTTAGTCTTAATAAAATCTTACAGAACAACATATATTATGTGAAGTGTTTGATCTCTCTTTATTTGTTTTGTTGTTGATATTCACTATGTGGTACTCCTCATTTATGATCATTTCATGAAGAAATATCTTGATGGCTCACGGGCTACAAGCTAGGGCATCATGCATTGTTTATGATCTCACTGTTTGAGCACCTCATATCCCTATTTAATTGGTTGGTGCTCAAACAGTGAGCTCATAAATAATGCATGATGCCCTAGCTTGTAGCCCGCGAACCATCGAGACATTTCCTCATGAAATGATCATAAACGGGGAGTACCACATAGTGAATATCAACAACAAAACAAATAAATAGAGATCAAACACTTCATACAATTCCTTGAAGGTAATAGCAATGATGCCCTAGCTCTCAAAGCTCACGGGTCATCAAGCATTCCAAATGAAAAGATGTAAACAATGCCAGTATTAAATAGTGAGCTCATGAACAATGTATGATGCCCTAGCTTGTAGCCCGTGAGCCATCAAGATAGTTCCTCATGAAATGATCATAAACAGGGAGTACCACATAGCTAGTGAATATCAACATCAAAAAAAATAAAGAGAGATCAAACACTTTACACAATATATGTTGTTTTATAAGATTTTATTAAGACTAAATATATTGTTTTATTAAGATTTTATTAAGACAAAGTATTTTGGGTTAGTTTTATGTTGTTTTATAAGATATTTATTAAGACTAAATATATGATGTAAACTCAATATAACAAATAGAGCATCTTCCAATCAAATAGGGACATGAGGTGCTTAAACAATGAGCTCATAAACAATGCATGATGCCCTAGCGTGCATCGCACGAGCCATCAAGACATTTCCTCATGAAATGATCATAAACAGGGAGTATGACATAGTGAATATCAACAAAAAAACAAATAAAGAGATATCAAACACTTTTCATAATGCCTTGAAGGTAATAGCAACGATGCCCTAGCTCTCAAAGCTCGCGGGTCATTGAGCATTCTAAATGCTAAGATGTAAACAATGTCACTATTAACATTCATATTGTGTCAAAATCAACAAATGCCATTGAAATGAAATTGAGTTAATGAGAAGACAAAGCTCGAATGCCTACCTCAAGTTCTAGTACCCTCTTCCTGACCTCTTTGCACACGCCAAACTCGAATGCCCTCTTTGCGCCACACAAAAGTGTAGTGCCATCTTCATGATAGCTCTTCGAATTCACAAAAATTACAAATGACATTTTCTTTTTGTTTATAACCAAGCTAGTGTCACAATTAAATCAAAAAATGCCATCAAAATGAAATTTAGTTAATGAGAAGACAAAGCTTGAATGCCTACCTCAAGTCATGGTTGCAATATGAAGATCAAATGCTAAGAAACTATGTTATAAAATTTTAAGGCATGAAATTTTATAACTATACAAATATAAAATTTCAAGGAATGAAATTTGACCTCTGATTTGATCTTGATAATGTCCCCTCCATTGCTTATGCTTGATCATGTCTGCCTTGTGTTGATGGGCATGGTGGGTTATTGTTGTGGATACATCATTTGGAAATGATGCCATAACAACACCAGATGGAACAACAACATCTGGTGTTGTTGTTGCACTATTTGGATGATGCAGTCACAATAGTGATTCACCAAGTGTTCATAGAGACATAAATGCAGCCACAACAGTGATTTACTAGGTTTTCATAGAGACATAAATGCAGCCACAATAGTGATTCACCAGGTGTTCATAGAGACATAAATGTAGGTCTTCATTTGGATTCTAGCACCTATACACTACACATGTTCCTGAGTGCACATGTTCTATAGCATAGTTCCTTTTAGAAGTGTATTACTTAACTATGCACATGCATAATTGTAGATTAGGATCAATAATAGGGTGTTAGGCATTGCTTAGATCCTTTGGATCTAACCCCATCTTTTCTTTCCTTGTAGTTTCTGGATCATACATGAGCATACTGGATTGAACCTAGGGTCAACACTTCATTACTTCAGGCAATATTAGGTACCTTCATTATTTATGTTCATCCACTTATGTATGTTTTCATTCATTCATATTCTTCTAAAAATTGGCTATACTCATATTCTTCTTATGTCTAAGTCTTCTAACTATGATCAATTTAATGTTGTAAATCTTGACATAGAATTCGATATCAATCGATCATATATCCATTCCAAATGATATAACTCAATTTGAATAAACATACATGCAAACCATTTGACAAAATGTCCATATGAAATCTAGAGAAATACATTAATTTTATAGCAAATTCATGATTTATAACGCCCCTTGATTTATAGTGAATTCATGATTTATAATTCAGTTGTAGTAGCTCAATGTGTTTGAACTCAAGAATACCCCTTACTTGGTTTCCTACAAAGCCTTTAGCGAAATCTATCAGAAAATTAAAAGTTTGGTCAAAGTAAGTTATAAATGAAGGATGAAACACATAGGAAGCTATGAGAAGGTGACATGAAACTAATGAAAGGAGGCATCTCAATGATGTTAAATCACATGGGATTCTCTTTGTTCCCTACAATGGAGTGAGCTAATTCTGAAAGTATAAATAGATAATTTTAACAATGTATAAATTCCTTCACAAGATATAATAAAAACACTAGCAAGGCACGAAAACTGTTTTATGAAATGCCACAATAGTGGTGTCTCATGCAATGCTGAGATGTTTAGTTATATGCAATGCTAAGATATTCAAAAAATTGCTGGATAAATAGATAATTTTAACAATGTATAATGTCCTTCACAAGATATATTTAAAACTATGGAGTGAACTATGTTTGTCTGATTATATAACTATTGTCTTATGTCGGGTATCCCACACAGTCTCATGGATTGTCAGGTACAAGTCAGTACACCCCATAGAGATTAATGTCTTTTACCATTTGTAAAATATCTCTCGCATTGCCACCTGTCTTTCTCATTGCATAAAGTGTAGGTACTAGCGAATAGGTATTTGTCAGAATTGTCTTCCTCGAGCAAGGAAAATCTAGGAATGGAAAAAAAGTGAGACATTTAGTACATGTAATTCAATGAGATCGACTCGAGGTCAAAAGATCAGAAAGAAATTCAATAAATGCATGAAATTTTTCCTTGTTCAAGGGGGGTCATATTCATATGATGATGAGAGAAAAGGTGACTCTGAGCTACCATTTAGGTACAAACATCTACAAAAACAATGGGTCCCCAATGAACTTCCTTCAATAAACATTGATTTTTGTGTTAAATAGAGAATATATCACATAGCACCATCTTCATTACATGGTTTGGGCCTATTTTCCATGGATGGCATAAAGGTCTCTTACAACAAAGTAGTTGAATTGATGGAGTATATCAGACCTTGTTATGATTACAGTAGTTGGATGCAAATTGTTAAATATAAAAAAAGTATGTGTAGGTATGCACTTGCAGCAAATTATATACAACAAAAAGTTAGTGAACAAAGGAAAATAGTAGCTATATACATTGATCGAAGACCCAAAGCATCAGGGAATATTGTAGGTTTTACAAAAAGTACACGGCCTGCGTCAACTAAGAAGCAACCCAATTGCATATTTGAGGTGCATGAGGGAAATCGTGTATTTGTATGTGTGATCAACAATATGTGGAGGTGAGGAGCTTCTTATCGATTACAATTTGAATCACATAGATACAAAAAACCCCATCACTATCATGGACAAGGTGGTACACATTTTGATAATTGTCTATTATTCAATGTAACTTAGAAGAAGAACACATATGTTTTAACATGTCTTAATGATTTTTTTTGAAATACAGAGCTATAGTATGGATCAATAGCCACATGATATGCACAATGGTGATATTTCTCATGAGACTTCTTCTTCTTGATAGGTAAAACTCATTGTTGTTGTACAAATGCACATACAAGAAAAATGTTAATGTGTATTTTTTGTTGTTCTACTATTTTGGATTGCTTTTAAATAAAGGGCTAATAATATTGTTCTCACAAATGAGTGCTGATTAGAAAAAGGGAAAGGAACAAGTAGTCCATGAGGAGCCACAGAATGAGCAAGATCCATTCAATGTTGATTTTTTATCAGAGATTAATCCTGTGGATGCACTAGAAAGGGTCCTTTGTGCAATATCAAAAGAGTTAGCTTGAATGTTAGATATTCAACCTCACACTCCTGAAATATAGAGGGTAGCGGATATGTTGATTGGACATGCTCAGAACTATAGAGTAAGTATTAATGTAGTTTTTAATTATAACAAAATTTCAATAATGATTTTTATAGTATACTATTTTATTTATGTCATTAACTAAAATATATATGTGTTCTCTTTATAGGGCATGCTAAATAGATTAAAGGGAATTACCTCAGATGCAAATACTTTGGGTAGTACATCACATATTTTATCCTCCATCTTGTCCATGGTTATCCATATTTTTTTCTACTCTAAGAATATTTTTGTTCAGCACCTACTATTGAACCTATGTTGAGTATAGTGCCTGGTACGAGGATCAAATCCACAGAGGTAGTTCCACCTACAATGTCAACAACACATAGCATGACCAAAGATGTGATGGAAACACCTACTATTGGTAAGTAGACTCCTCTTTTTCTCTCTTATTTATCATGTGTTTATTTCACTTGAACTATATATTCTTTATTAGGGGGCATTTTGTAATATTGGATTCATTTTATGTAGGAGGTGATGATGCAATTCATGGATGTACTCATGTTAAATGTACAGGAACAATACAGTGCGATCAATTGCTCGTGATAAATGAAGATGGACTTCCCTTGAGAGTAGCCCAGCTTCCAGGTACTTTAAAGATTGATCATTTCTTTTAGTATACAATATAATACTCATAATGTAATGCACTAACCCCATGTGTGGTCCCTTGCAATAACTAATTATAATAATCTCATAATTATCTTGCAGGGAATAATCTATTTTATGAAAAACTTAATAATGAATGTTTGCCCGTTTTTGGGCTGACCATATGCACATGGTATCATATTTTGATTTCATTGCAAGATTAGATTTCATTTCATCCCTTTCTTCAAGTATATTAAAAGGTAGCTTCACTTCATTTATGAATCTAACAATTTTTTTTCTTAAAAGGTGATCATTACAAGATAAGGGGTTAAAGAATAAACTCATTGACTCTGTGACAACACTTTTTGGACCCGAAGTCTTTCATAGACTTTGACCCCTTGAAAAAGTGGGCACTGTTTTGAAGTATATTAGGGACAACTATAGGATGCAAATACAACACAGACCTTATTACAAGCGGCCTCCCTATATTCCTATTAATGAGTGGGAGGATATTAAAAAGGATGCACTTGAGAGAAGTGCAAGACATAGTGGACGAGTAGTATCACCCGAGGAAAGAAGGTACGTGATAATGTTAATAATGAAATTATGTACCATTTACTCTTTGTACTTATGTGATCTAACATATTTCAAACATCACATAGGTTGCCTGACACAACAAAGGCAACAACAACAAGAAAACAAAAGAATGGGCAACACAAGATTGTCTCAGGTGGATATTCAAAACTTGCTGCATGAGTTGAAAGTATTAGTAAATGAAAAATTGTATGCAAATATTTATAATTAAATTGAAATCAATTTAGTTTTGATGAAATTCACTACAATAAAAATTCATGATACCAATAAAAAATGTAGGCCTTAGAGTTCAATAAACTGATTACAGAAGATGACAGAAAAATAGGCTACAAACAAGGCTATAAAGTCGTGGTTGAATGATACCGAGAAATGAGTGCACAAGGTTCTTCTGTTGGATCTGTTGATCAAGTAAATAAGCCAATTGATTTTTATTTCAAGTTGAAAACTTTACCAATTACTGTATTTGATGTTAAGTTCCAACATAAAGTGAATATATTTTTTTTAAAGTAAGGAAACACTAATTATATATTTTTTTAAGACTTTAAAGTGAATATATTTATATGTATTAAACTGGATGATTAACATTTCTCAGTATTTGTCTTGTATTTATATGTATATATTGTCGATAAATGCACTAATTATTTACATTGGAATGCAGCCTACCAATATTGATACTACATCGGCCATGTACGACGGAGGCATCGATTCTAATGTGAATTATAGTACTCAAGGTCTACATTTTCTATTCGAATTTTGATTAATGAATATTTAATACAAGTAAACATGTTAAATTGAATTTGGCATATTAATTAAAATTTAATTATAATGTGTTGGGATTAATAAAACATTTTGTATTGCAGTTGCAGGGGATGTAGAGGTTGTTCCCGATGAGTGTGTTGAGGTTCAAGCCACCGAGCAAGATGATGTGGTTGGACAAGGTAAAGAGCATCACGTTTATGTTTTTTAAAGTATTGAAATGCTTGTAAAAATAATGAATATATTTTTAAATTAACCCCAATTATGATAATATGTTTTTAATTGAAGCCTTTTATTTTTTATTGTAGAGGACCCACCTTTTCAAAGGACAGAGAGATCATGTGCACGACCGAGAAGAATTGACAATGTGGATATGGATACACCTCTGCAACAATATAGGGAAGCAGAAAAAAAGAAAAAGCCAAAAAAAATTGATTCTCGTTTATGCAACTTATTTGATAACGACTAATGTTTATTTCTCGATGTTTATTTGATAATGACTAATGTTTATTTCTAGATGTTTATTTGATAATGACTGATGTTTATTTCTTGATGTTTATTTGATAATGACTGATGTTTATTTACACGTGTTTGAGCTTAGTTCTATGTTTTATTTCATTCTTGCATTTGAAATGTTAATGGGCTGCATACAAATGTATGTCATAAGTCTAGAAGGTTTTCTCCCTCCAAGCGTATTGTTTCTATTATTGTTTCTTCTACTCTTCTCAAAAAATATATTTATCGCTACAAGAAACACTAAGTTTCCTTTTATACACTATTGTAATGTTGGAGGGGTTTTCGCTAAATTTTAGTGGATTTCATATTTTGGGAGAAATTAGTATTATAATGTTCAATGGGTTCTTTTCTAAAACACACTACTTGAACAACAACAAAACTTGTAATACAAATTCTGATTGCAACTACCAAGTTAGAAGCTTCACAAAAAACCTTAAATCATCATCTTGTCTAGAATGGTTAATCAATTGTTTAAGGTGGATTAGTTGTGATGATGAGACACGTCATTCTGATTCTTGGAACTTTATTTATAACCATAAGTGATCGAGTTGAGGGGAGATGAAGGAATACCAAATAGTGAATTTGGAAATTTTCATCAAAGAAATTGTAGTCGAGGTCTGATCAATAGAGAAGATAGTAATGACCATAGGAGAATGAATAGTGGTTACAGTTGTAGTGGGGAAGAAAGTGGAGGCCATCCATGAAGAAACTTGCCAACAGAGATGGTGTACAAGAAACAAAGGAGACTAGTGTACTTTTTAATAATAACAAAAGTTCAATAATGATTTTAGATGTTAACTATGATAGTCTCTTGGTTTCAGGCAATGCAGAAGGAGACACCTAGTTCAATATGAAATCTCAATTCATATACATAGGATATCAGGTGGAGCTGAAAAACACAATAGGGTTGCATTTTTTATAGAGGTCTTTAATTGCATATTTAAGTTATAGACCATCACAAACATTGTAATTTTGACCTATTAAAAAAATGTAAACATGTTGTATTTTCTCAGCTCCATCTGCTATCCATGCATATTCTAATTGTGTTGCATGTGCATTCTTGATTCAAAATGGGAAAACCTTATTTTTGATGCGAGGGAGAGAAGCCAAACACATAAAGAACATGCAAATAAACATGATAGCTACAAAACATAAATGTAGGTATCACAACAGCTAAAAAACATAAAATGTAGGCATCATGGTCACAATTTTTTGGAGACACAACATAATTGAATGCTATACCTAGAGGATGCAACACAACCACTACTCCTGCAGTTCTAAGTTAACACTACGGGATCCAAAAACCATATATAGATTCTTTATCTTTGGGTTTTGGATCCCGCAGTGTCCACTTAGAATTGCAAGAGTAGAGGTTGTGTTGCATCATCTAGGTATAGCATTCAATTATGTTGTGTCTCCAAACAATTGTGACCATGATGCCTACATTTATGTTTCTTAGCTGTTGTGTCCTAGGACCCCTTATGACCCTTTACGACCCTTTACAATCCCTAAGAATACATCTTAGAGGTCTTAAAGTGTCGTAAAGGGACATAAGAGGATCCTAGGAGGGGCTAGATGAGCTTCCACCTTCATGTGGTTGGCCCTGTTAAGTAGAGAATATTAAACTATTATCGAAACAAAGAGAAGCTCAATAATTTAAGATCTCAATCAACATATGACAAATATATATTTCTTTTTAAAAAATAGTGTGAGCCATTGCAATTACGATAGAAACCAAAGAATAACCGATGACAAAACTAAAAGTGATAGCTATTTGTTGAAAACATCAATCACTTCAAGGAGAAATGATCACTTCATCTCACCTCAAGAATTCTTGACCCAAGATCAAGTCATATCAATCTATCTCAATGGCTACCAAATCAACAGATCTCTGCCAAGAACCCAATCGCAAAGAAACACCAAAGACTGCACTGTGAACCTGCTATGAAGAGGCATCCAATGTCTCATAAGTTGCATCAAACAACCCACTTTTTGTAATCCAATTCTCTTAGCTCGATTCACCAAGAAGAAGACTTCTCCCAAGTCATCATGGACACCATAGTGATCTACAATTTTCCATTGTGCAAGTTCTTCAAGTCAAGTCATTGCTACACTCCATAGGAACAAAGCACATCCAATTCAGACCAAAGAAGTCAAGAAGTAGCTCAAATCAAATCCGAATGCAATCAGGTCTTCATATATCCCATGAACACATCAAGAAGAATGCATCTCTTATCACCACACTAGCTTCTTGTCATCTACCGAATCTACTACAAAGTCATCTCCGAATGACATAACCAAATCATGAGCATGGATAAAAGACCTCGACTCACCAAACCACCTTGCAAGTTGATCAAGATCTAAAAGTAATGCAACCAATTGGAACCAGATCTACACGAACACCATTCTGAATCAATACAAACTTGATCAACAAATATATATATTTTTTAACAAAATTGTGAATTCCATCGTAATTATGACGTCACTAGAAAAGAAATGACAATCTGTCAGAAACTTCTGATGAAAAATCATCACATGCACAAAATTTCCATTGGTAAACAATCTATAAATGACAGTTATCTATCGGAACATTAGAACGGTTAACCATTGCATGTACAACATTTACATTGGTAAACTAACTACATCCGACGTCTACCCGTCAAAATTGGGATGGCTGCAAATAGACACGACGGTGTATTCACTATGTTGAAACCCCCCTTTTGTGATAGCTATAGTCATCTTAATTATGACACCAATCATAGCCATCATTTTTTTAACTACAAAAATATGACAACGGGTGGTGTCGTAATATCGATGGTAAACCGTCCCAATTCAGATGACCTGCCGTTGGAAAAAGGTCTCAAATGTACTAGTGGAAGAAAGTATGGAATCTCTCACAAGAAAAGAAACACTAATGATCTCAAGGGTGGAAGATAGCATGGGATATCTTAAAGGAGAAGAAATGATATAATGGACTCAAGGGTGGAAGATTCCCTGAAAGGACATGAATCTATTTCGCCTCTTCAGGGGACTGAGGATTACCAGGAAGACAAAAACAATGAATCAATTAATGGGAATAATAAGGAATCTCCTTTAACACTAGTTGGGCTCTAGGGAAACCAAGAAAATGAGGAAGTAATAGACCTAAATGAGAAGGAAAATCCCTGGACTAAGGTGGGGGATTTAAATAAAAACACAGGCAAGAAAGGATTTGGATCCCCTCAAGGAAATGTTACTTTGAATGATCAAAACACAAATTCAGGGAAGAAAAATGAAAGTGCTTTTATGGGGAGCTCAATTCTTAGAACAATAAAGAAGAATGGAAATCAGAAGCAAGGAGGAGTCTAGACAAGAGGATAGTAGAAAGTTGATACTAGAATACCGAAGAAAGATAGAGGAAGGAAAAATGATAGAGCTTAGATGGATCTAGAAGTGAAATAGAACATAGCAGATGGTAAGAAGATCACCATCCACCAGGTTTGTTCCCCAAACCTCAAATGAAGATTATCTCATGGAAAATTTGAGGACTTAATGGTCCTCATAAGCAAGATGTAGTTAGGAATTTAGTGAGAGACTCTAAGCCTGATATCTTATTGATTCAAGAAACTAAGATGTTAAAAGAAAAAGTTGAGAAAACTAATCTAATTAAGAATGGGGGTAGTATAGGATGCATTTTTTAAGGGACATCGAGAGGGATGGCTATCTTTTGGAATTAGTTTAGCTTTAAATGCTAGCTTATGAAAGAAGAAAAATAAAAATTAGTAGTAAAATTCTATAGCCTCAAGGAAAATTTCTCTTGGATTCTCATAAATGTTTATGCCCCAAACACAAAGTCTAGATGACTTAAACTTTGGAAGTAGTTACGTGAATTCAGGGAGTCCAGCACTGAGGACCACAAGATGATTATGGGGGATTTCAACACACCTCTGAAGGAAAAGACAAAATAGGAGGGAATATCACTCAAGTGGAGAGTAGGGTTGATCTTATGGAATTTATAATTAATAAAGGATTGATGGATGTTGATATGGAAGGCATAAATTATGCCTAGTCCAATAGAAGAGTAGGTGCTAATCTTATACAAGTCAAGCTTGACAGGGTTCTCATTTCCCCAAACTGGTATACAAAGTTATCTTTCTCTCTTTCTTCTCTCTCTAGAATAGGATCAGACCATTTCCCTATATCTTTTTCTAGTAGATCTTCTAATGGCAAAAGAAATGCTCATTTCATATTTGAAAAGATGTGGCTTGCTCACCTTGATCTAGAGAACAAAGTCAAGGATTGGTGGAATATTAAAGTGGATGGTAAATCTATGTTCAAAGTGGCTAAGAAAATGGCAAATGATAAATCTAAAGTGAGACAATGGAAGAAGGATGTTTATGGGGATATATTTCAATGCAAAAGTAAAATTCAATTGGATTTGAAAGATACTCAGGATGAAATTCAAAGAAATGGACTAACTAAAGATCTAAAAAGATAGGAGAATCAAGTTCTTGTGGACTACCACAACATAATAGCTAAAGAAGAGACTTTCTAGAGGTAGAGATCAATATCTCTATGGCTAAAGTCAGGAGACAAAAACACCATATTTTTTTTATCTCACAACCATTAAACATAAGGCTATAAATAGAATCCAATCCTTATCTTCCACATGAGGGACCATCACTAAAGAAGAGGAGATAAGGGAAGATATGATGGGATACTTTTCCATCCTACTATCAAGGGATTCTAATCTTAATCTGGAGGATCAAAAAAAAATTTCAGGCTTGATACCTTGCAAAATGGACATTAAGGCTAATGACTTCTTAAAATCTATTCCTAAGGATGAGGAAATAAAAAGGTGGTCTTCTCTTTTGAAGGAGAAAAATCCCCAAGACCGGATGTTTTATAGATATTCTTCTTTCAGATTGTTTAGAGCATAATAGGAAAAGATGTTTGTTTTGTTGTTAAAGAGTTTTTCGGTACTAAATCTATCCTTAAGGAACTCAATTCTACCTTCATAGCTCTCACCCTGAAGAAACTTGGGGCAAACACAATTGATGGATTCAAACCAAAAAGCCTTTGTAATTCATTGTATAAGATCATGTCTAAGGTTCTTACTTCTAGAATCCTAAAATTTTTACCCTTTCTTATTTCTCCCCAATAGAATGGCTTTGTTCCGGGGAGACAGATCCTGGATTCTATTATAGTTGTGCATGGGAATATTCCTTCTTTAGAAGTGTCCAAAAAAAAAGGCTTCTTGATGAAGTTGGACTTGTCAAAAGCTTACTATAGAGTTGATTGGGCTTTCCTCTCCAAAATTATCCTAGCTTTTAGATTTTATAAGGGGGTGGTCAGATTGATTATGCAATTGGTTACTACGGTCTCTTCTTCTATCATTGTTAATGAAGGTTCCTCTAACTTTTTTCATCCTTCTAGAGGATTGAGGCAAGGAGATCCTATATCTCCCATTCTTTTTGCTATAATGGCTGAAAGTCTTGGGAGATATATTAATAGTTTGGTGATTAAAAGGGATATCATAGGCCTTCAACCTTCTTCAAGACATAAGTGCTCACGAATAATTTTTTGATGACACCATTATGATGGGGGAGGCCTCTATTAAAGAATAAATGAATATAAAAAAGTCTTTGAATATCTATACCAATGCTTCAAGTCAATTCATAAATTGGGAGAAAATATCATTATATTTTAGCAATACTCCTGAAGAAAGACAAAGAAAAATATCTTATATCTTAGGTTGTAAGATAGGGACATTCCATGCCTCTTACTTGGGCATTCCCTTATGCCTGAAACCTGATGTCTCTTTCTAGAATGACATCTTAGATATATTTCACCACAAACTAGGAGGATGGAAAGGGGAAACATTGATTCAAGCAGGAAAAGTCCAGTTGCTAAAGGAAACTCTTCAAAATCTTCCAGTTTATGCTCTTAGTCTGTTCAAAATCCCATAGAAGTATGTTGATTTAATAGAGAAAATTCAAAAAAGGTTTCTTTGGTCTGAGGTTGAAGAGAAGAAAAGGCTCATCCTTGTGGCCTGGGAAAAGGTTTTCAAGCCTAATAAATTTGGGGGGTTGGGAATAAGAAGCATTAAAAACACTAATAAGGCTCTGATGGCTAAACAATGTTGGAGGATCTTTGAAGAGGATAAGGAATGGAACTCAATCTTAAAAATTAAATATCATCTCAAATCCTTAGATGAAACCTCTAAGTCTCAAGTGGATATCCAGGGATCCTTTATATGGAATAGTATTAGCAAAGGCAAGAATCTGGTCAAAAATGGAGTAAGATGGAAGCTGGGAGATGATAGGAAGATAAATTTTTGGAATGAAAAATGGCTGAAGGAAAGGACCCTAAATGAGAACTAGGAGTGGTTAAGTGCAATTCAGGTCTATAAAGAGACTATTGGGGATCTGGTGTGTGATTACTGGATCAATAATGATTGGGTTAAGTTAGGACTTAATGATGAAAACCTTAAAGTTGTGAACAAGAAACTCAACAACTGGTTCATAAGAGAGAATGTATAGGATGCTTTAATTTGGTGTCCTGAAGCTAATGGAAAATTCTCTATTTCTTTGGCCTCCACTCTTCTCTTTTCTCAAGAAGATCATCCTTTCTACTCCCAGGTTTGGAGTCAAAATCTTACTCCTAAAATTAACATGTTTTTTTGGTTGTTAGTCCAGAACAAAATCCTTACAATGGATAACCTTTGTAAAAGGGGCTTCAACATGCCCAATAGATGTTTTTTGTGTTGTGTTGAGGTTGAATCTTGTAATCACATGATGATACACTGCTCCTATACTAGAGATGTGTGGGATTCAATATTCAAAAAGATTCATTTGGATTGGATAAAACCTCAGAACATTCAGGATTTAGTTAAACAATGGTCTTTCCCTTTCCTTGGAAAAGAAATAAAAACCCTTTGGAACTTTCTTCTCCCTCACTTCACCTAGAGAATCTAGAAGGGGAGAAATAATAGAGTGTTCAGAGATAAACATACTCCTCATGAGAAGGTTGCAAACCTTGTTTGTAGAAGTTTAATGGAAAATTTCAAATGTACTCTTCTGAGAGATTCTTAGCTAAGGAACGACTCTTAGGATATTAAATATATTCTCAACTAGGACTTACAAGGTAAAATAACTAAAGACCCCAATGCCAAAGACAACATCATATGGAATGCTCCTCCAAAGGGATGGTTTTAAAGGAAAATTTGATGGATCAGCTAAAGGGAATCCTAGAAGGGCAGGGGTGGGAGGATTAATCAGAGATTGGGCTGGAAATTGTTTGGGAGCTATTGTTGCTCCACTGGGAATTCAAACTAATCATGTTACTAAAGCTAAGGTGGCCCTCCAAATTGTGTTGTTGGAAAAAGAGATGGGATGCTCAAAGATATGGTTGGAGGGAGATTCCCTCAATTTAATAAATTGCATAAAAGACAAGAGTGTGTCCTCATGGACTATATAGTCCACATCATAGAAAAAATTAATTCCACTCTTCAAACTTTTTAGGAAACTTATATTTCCCATGTCTACCATGAAGGAAACAAGCTTGCGGATGGAATAGCTAATGTGGGGGCCCATAATGATGTCACCCAAGCTTGGAAAGGGAAACCTGATCTTAAAAATGAGATTTTAAGTCTATTCAGATATGATAGACTTAATCACAAGGAGGGTGTCATTAATACAAAGAGTAATAATGAAAAGGATAGTTAATTTATCAAGTAATGATAATTGTCAGGAAAGGTGTGAGAAAATAATTATAGAGTTTATTCCACATAGATTGTAGGTAATTTTAAGCAACTCCACTTGCAGAAGCTAGAAGAAAACTATTTTATTGTTTACTGGAACCTAGAGAACACAACAAAGATCTGAAAAAATGGGAGGAGGTCTGAGAAGGGAGGAGCCACTGGATTGCGAGAAATGGAGATAGGAGAAAAAAGTCTAGAAGAAGCTGAAGCTTGGTGGTGTTACTCCATACATGGAAAGGTTCCATGGCTTTGATAAAGAGGTAACTAAAAAACTTGCAGCGAGATGGGCTAATGGCAAGGTTAATTTGTGGGGTAAATCTTTCATGCTTACTCGGAGTCTTGTTTCTGAGATTACAGGGATGCCTCTAAAAGGCATAAATTTGTATAGGGATAAAAAACGTATGGGGTCAAAAGCTTTCAAGATTTTCCCCAAAAATGCAAACGAAGAAGCTCTACTGAGTAAAGGGTCGGGGGATTATGTTGACATTGTGAGAATTAAGAGTATCTAGGCTAAGATTCTAAAGGTTATGATAGATTATTTTACTCTAGATGGTCGCTATTCAAAGATTTACAACCTTCATTTTGTTTTGGTTAATCATTTTAGGCATAACAAGAAAGTTTTGTTTTGTTATTTTTTGCTAATCTCTTTGAACAATAGCATAATCAAGAACATGAAAAAATCTAGCAACCCTAATTTCCATGAAGGGATGATCATGCTCATTGTGGACTATGCTAGGGAAAAGATCCCAGAACCCATACCTAAAAGGGTTATTGGGAAGAAGAAGCAAATCAAGATGGAAGAGAAAAAGGCTGACACCCACAAGAGGGGAAGGAAAAAGAATAAGAGTACCCATGATAGTGGAGAGGAAACTAATGACCAAAATCCTATTAGGAATTAATGTTGAATATCCTATGGGGGAGTATTCATAGCCATTCTATAGAATTTGTTCTTGCATTCATGACTATGATTGTCATTGATGTCAACACAGTGATCTATTGAAGATTAGCAGAGAAGCAGATAGTCTTTGAGTTAGTGCACTTGGGATATTGAAGATGAAGCTATGTGAAGTTGAGGACTTACACTATGATGTTCTATAAGATCTTGGTTAAGAGTGTAGATGGAAATTCATTTATTCATGATAGTTATGAGGAAATTAGTGGAAGCAGTATTTAGGCAGTGTTCTTGAGTAGCAGTTTGTGGAAATTGGATGATATCTTCTAATCAGGATTGAATCTGGTTATGCGTAGTTGGAGATAAGTTGAAGAATTTTTATCAGTGATGTAGATGAGAGCGCAAGATCTGAGATCCCTCGAGTGAAGAATTATCTTAATTGGAAGCCGACAGTTTTGTATAATTTTGATGTAACATGTGAAACTTTTATTTTGTAATTTGTATGCCAACTCATTTGTAATTACTTGAGTGTGCTATAAAGGAAGGAATTTTTTCCTTGTTGTAAGTATGTAATGTAAGTGTGAATGAAGAATTTGTGAAAGAAAAATTATGGAAAGAGGATATGCAAGTATAGAGATCTGGTATTGAGATCTGAAGAAGCAGTTGGTGTGGTTTGGCACTCTCAGAGAAGGAGTATTGAATTGTTGAGATCAGTAATTATTACCCTAATTTTCATATGCATGCAAATTTGGCTAATATCTATCCCAAGGTCTCTTTTTTATCCTGCCAAGCATCCTTGAAATTTTTATGATCTTATGCCATGTCCTCTGGCCTCTGCAAATTATTTTATTCCCTGGTCTGCAGTTAAAAAAATTCACAAAGTAGCTGTTTGAGCTGAATAAACCCTAGAAAACCCTTTGGCCTATTATATTTCTTTGTTACTTTATTAGCCACTTAAGTTCCATCAATTTCCATGTGTGCAATTAAATCCTTCAGTCGCCAAATCTCTGATTCTCGGCGGTCAAAGCCCTAACACTTAACAATCCCATGAATGGTTACCATTTAAGTTGGTGGTCTCTGCTTGGCAGCTAAAGTCAAGATTCCACATCTGACAGTTGTCACATGATCTCATGGCCTTAGAAGATTCCATGAGATCTTGCGATGACTGTCGACCTTCCTGTCTGCTGAGTATGATTGTGAGTGGGTCCATTGCTACGTAGTTCGAGGTGTCCGCTTCTGGTTGGTCATGAGTTTGGTGACATGGAGAGGTGTCAATGGGGCTTGGTGGCTATCTTTCCTCAAGGATCTGATGGTTGTCATGTGTTTGCAAGGAATATTCCTTGCCCTTGCAATCATGCGATAGCCATTGATGCTACTTTATTGCCACGACTTTGACAGTGGGCCCTCTTTTCTGATGTGCTCACTCCTCATTGGCTGGTGTTTTGAATAGGTGGAGGTTTTTCAGTGGGGTCGGCTTCCTCAAAGGATTAAGTTCTGAGCAGGATCGACAGTCATCATTATACCACCAAGGTAAGATGCATGCTATTTAAGCTGGTGGTATAACGACAACCGTCCGATGAAGGATAACAAGAGCATGGGTTCACGTTGTCAGGTGCACTGATGTGCTCGTATATGATTGGCTACTCTGTGATGATGTAGATTTGTCAGAGGGTTTGATGTGTCATGGGGTCCTAGTTCTAAAAGGATCAGTGGCTGGCACATGATCTAAAGGAATATTCAGTGGCCATGAGATCATGTGCCCACCATTAGATTGGAATCTAAGTTGCAGTGGGACCATGTTAGAACTTGTCGAGGTTTATGCCTATAGAGTAGTCAAGGGCGAATAAAAGAATGACATGTGGTGGTTCTGGGCTCAGGGTTAAGAGTATTCCTCGAATCTATGACTAAAGAGATTTTTCATGTTTGCTAGACTTAACCAGGGTCAACTAAAAGTTTAAACAACTCTATGACTAAGGGGAAATAGAACCTGACGTAGACTTAAGGTTAAATTTGTAGTCAAATGCTGAGCCCAGGTAAAAAGGAAGATCTGACAGTCACGTTTTAAAGTGAGATTGATTTTTGAATGCCGACCCTCGATAGGGAATTTTAATGCCACCTGTGACTGTTTTATCATTTTTAAAATTCAAATATCTCAAAATATCACATTTCAACAGTTATGGCGAGACCAAGTTGCAGGTAGGTAGATGGATCATGGCGACTAGATTTTTTGCAGGTATAAATATGAAATGGACATTTAAACATAGATATCTGATTAGCTGGGATATTTTCATTGGTATTTATGGCTGAATTGGACAGAATTAGGGTTTGATTATTATATGAAAAATTATGTAACCCTAATTAGATATTTTTTGGCTCCTGCTTGTGTGCATTGAAGGAGATGTATATAATGTTTTTAGAGAGCTTTAGAGCTTAGAATGGACTTTTTGTAAAAGAAGAGTTGGACAATTGTAAAGACAAAAATATATCTTTTCTTAGAAATCTATTTGTGGCATTCTTCTTGCCCTCTGGTTTTCTACAATTGTAAATTCCCATTGATTATTTAGATATTGTAAGGCATTTTGTGATATTCTTCATGTCCCTATGCTTCTTGTCTGAATTATCTCTTAATGAATTCAGTATCTATATGTTTCTCAATGATATCTTAGGGTTCTTGATCCCTCCTCCTTTCTGCAATTTTGTGTATCATTGTGGATGATTTGATGGGAATGTTTTTGTGGGTATAATTCAACCCCTTAACTATCTTGTCTCATTCCTATACTGAGTTGCAAAGGTGAATGTTTGTTTGTAGGTCATAGATTATTGTCTAACTCTAAAGAGTGTTATTGTTTGTGAAAGAATCTCTCTTTCCCTGAATACCCTCTTTTATTTTCAAACCCTTCTATGAAATATTTATGCAAGCCTATTCAGTGAGTTGTGATCTCCTAGACTTAAGTTTATTCATTGAATCCATCTTTTATGCTGCAATTCATACCTTCATTTCGGTGCATCACCTAGTAGGTAGTTTGCTTTCAAGCATTTTTACTTTCAAGCACTCCTTCTATCCCTTTTTCCCTCAAGTTTTACGTTCATGTCCAAAAGAAAATTAGGGTGATTATCTAAGAGGAACCAGCCTAGAACCTGGAAGTCTCATCTTAGTTAGCATAGGTCCCACAACTTGGAGATGATTCCCATGTTATACTAGGTTATCAAGACTATGAGAGCTTGAAACAAGGGTGCAAACTTAGTGTATAACAATTCTGGCATGCCCGATGGGACTACTACAAACAAAAGAGATCCTTGTTTGAAGATTATGCTATCTCTGATATACAGATTGCATAATACAAGCTTTTAGAAGTTGTTCTATCAAGTATATCTAGCGACTCCATTGATTTCAAAGATCTAGGCCAAGCTTGTTTAAGTTTTATGAGAAAGATTGAGACTAGAAGCTCAAAGCCTACTGAATTTTTAGAGTTTCCCTCAAAAAGAAGCTATAAGGGTAGGTCAACTCAAAGAACATCCCCTGCAAGGAGAGTTTAGTCAACACCTCCTGATACTATAGAAAGGAGACCTTTGTCCTTTCATTCCAGAAGAAGAGGCAGATATCTAACCAGAGATCTAGAAGAAGATTCAAATCAAGCAGCAAATACAACTCACATAGTTGTTAATCTTCAAATCACACCTCCTACAATGCCTAGACAATTTGCCTTTGCACCTTTCAATCAAGGAAGTCCCTTGGTATTTTCTCAACATCATGACGTGCCCTTGGTGGCACTAAAGAGTATACTTGATTTAACAAGAGAAGGGCAGACAACTGCTTTTGAACACATAAGGGATGTGACCACCATCTACAACATACACAACATAACCCAAGAAGATGTGGCCACAAAATTATTAGCAACCTCTCTAAAAGGTAAGGCTCTTGAATGGTTTAGAACTTTAACTATTGGTTCTATTAATTCATGGGATGAGTTAGGAGATGCATTGAGTAAGCATTTTGAGGATAAATCAGATAACTTGTCTCTGGTTGAGCAGTTAACAACCATTAAGAGAGACCCTCAAGAGCAAATGACAGATTACAATTATAGATTCCAATTATAGATTCCTTAAGACATGGAATAGAATTCTAGCCTCAGTAAGGTCATCAGCTGACCATGCTTTCCTATACTACTTGGAAAGTTTGAATGGTCAAATTTCTGTCATGATCCAATCTATGGGTGGCACTTCTTTACCCCAGGCTTTTGACATAGTTGTCAAAGCTGAAAATTATTTGATTCAAGTAGGCATGATACAAAGAAGGCCTCCTATGCCTATTTTTCCTAGCCTTCAACCCATTGCACTAGCACAAGTACCCCCATTTATCCCTATTCCTACTATATTAGCACCTTAGGCTAGTACTAGTGGTCAAGAGCTAAAAACAAGTTTCTCTCAAGAGCTACAAGAGATAAAGAACAACCAACAAAGCAGTAAATAAGAAATGACAAACTTGTTGCAGACCTTGACTAAAGAGGTCACAAATTTGAAGAAACAAGGTCAAGAAATCAAACCACCCTTTCAGCCACAAGGCCAAGGTCCTAATCAATAATATTAGAATCAAGGACAACCTTATCAACAAAATAGGCCACCATACCAAGGGGGCTATCAAGGACAAAGGAAAAGTTTTAATCAGAGACCATTCCAACAATATAACCTTGCACCCCTCAATTCTACAAATCCAGTGAGGGATATGGTTCCTAGTCAAACTAATGTGGCTATGGATAATGAATGGTGCTTTCCTTATAATCAGCCTCACAATCAGGCTACATGTTCAAATGGATGGATGAACCAAGCCCTAATGGTTCAAAATGCCTCACAAGATCAATCAGAGGTTTCATCTAGTAGGTTAGTTCCTCAACAAGAATCACAAGAAAAAGAGACTGCTCTCTTCAATTGGGAAAAACCAGACTTCAATGGAGTCAATGATGAAGTTGCTTTTGTTTCTTATACAAGAGCAAAGAGAAGAGCTCAAGACATGGAGAGAGTAGATTCCAATGCCAAAGCCACCACATCTGCAGAGCCACTATAGCAAGCCACTCCCATTACACCTAAGGAGGCTCCTGCCATTACAAGTAAAGGAGAACAGACTCTCAAGGAGGTGGAGCATATCATAGTGAAGGCACAACAAAGAGTACACACTGTGACACCTTTTAATATTGTAGACAACATGAAGAAGGTGAATGTCACCATGTCTATGTGGGACTCTTTGGCTCTTCTAGGACAACCTGAAATTTTGAAGAAGGCCATGATAGAAGTGGCAACTCCTCAACCTACAAAAGAAGCTGCAAAGCCAGTGTTGGTTAACACTGATCAAGAAAAGGAGGTTCCAAGTAGTAACTCCAAGGCCAATACCATGCAAGGTAGGAATTCAAAGCCACCTCCCTTTTATGTATCTCTAATTATTGGAAAATCTTTAGTGCATAATTGTATGGTAGATAGTGGAGATACTAGCACTGTAATGCCCAAGAAAGTAGCTAACCAATTAGGACTAAAATATGAGCCCTTCCAAAAAATGGTCACACAACTTGATGGGTCCTCAGTTAATACTATAGATGTGGCCAAGGATACTAGTCTAATCCTACATGCTAGTCCTAATTTTTCCATCCTCCTTGATATATATATCATAGATCTCCTTGCATTATTTTCTATATGTCTTTCAAGGGAGTTTACAGCCAAAATAGGAGGCTACCTATCTTCTGACTAGTCTCACATGCTATTTCATATGAGGTATGGGACCAAGGTAACCATTAAATCAAAACCATTGGCAGCGCACCATATAGAACCATATGTGTCCAATACCATCAATGTAAACTACCCTATATTTGATGACAGTGACTTCCAAACCATTAGTGAAGCAAGCACAAAGATAGAAAGTATCCCTGATATTCTTCTAGATGAAAGAGATTCAGAAGCCCAAGAAAATCTTATTTGGGATTTTGGTTTGGGAATTTATTTAATACAAGAAATTGGGGTCATAGAGCCAAGCCTCCTCAAAGAAGACACTGATTCAGAGGATCGGAACAATCAGGTTTGTGAACTTTTTTTTGATGGAGCTAGAAGTAGACATGGTTCTGGTGGCGGTTCTATGTTAGTGTCCCCAAAAGGAGAAAGGTATTACACTGCCTTTAGATTTAGTTTCTCCTGCACTAGCAATACTATAGAGTATGAAGGCCTTGTGAATGGGTTGGAGTGGGCTAGAAAAATAGGGCTTAAAGCCTTAAAAGTTTATGGTGACAGTGAATTGGTTGTCAGCGAAGTAAGAGGGATAAGTGCAACCAAAAATGACACTTTGAAAGCATACAAACATAGAGTTTGGGATGCAATTGAAGATTTTTGTGCTTTCAACATTGTTGCTATCCCTAGGAAGCTAAATCAAAATGTAGATAGGTTAGCTGCTGTCAGATCTCAGTATGATATTCCCAATAGCATTTCAAAAGAGATAGATCAATAGCATATCAAAGTGATTGTCAGACCCTCTATTTCTGAGAATAATGTCAATTAGCAGGTGTTTGACAACGATGAACAAATTCTATAGTTCTTGTTTGAAGAAGATGTTTTTTCAAAGCATAATCAAGATAGGTTATCACAAAATTATGGTGATCAAGTGATACAACTTAAGTCTAATAAGATGCCTAGAGGTCTTGTTACATTAGAGATTGTCTTCAACAAGGATGATGAAGTTAAGAGAAGCAAAGTTGGCCTGGTAGTTCAACAAGAACATTGTTTTGAATTAGAATTGGAGCTAGGTAAGAGCATACAATTTGGAAAAGTGAACACTGAATTGGAAAAGAAAGCTTATACCCAATTATTCAAAGAATTTAGTGATATATTTGCATGGCAATATGAAGATCTCAAAGGTTTTGATCCTACCCTTGCCCAGCACACTATTGAATTAGAACCAAATGCCAAACCAGTGAGGCAAAAGCAAAGGCCTGTTAATCCCAAACTTGAGCCACTTATGCATAAAGAAGTACTCAAACTAATAGAAAGTGGTATCATCTACCCCATTAAGCATACTAGTTGGGTTTCCAACCTTGTTCCTATCAGGAAAAAGAATGGGGAGTTGAGGTTATGTGTTGACTTCAGGGATCTTAATAGAGCTTCATTAAAGGACTGCCATCCACTACCCTCTATGGAATAAATCTTACAATGTGTCTCTGGATCTGAGAGATTTTCATTATTGGATGGCTATTCAGGATATAATTAGAACCTAGTAAATGAAGAGGATCAATACAAGACTGCATTTACAACCAAGTGGGGAACCATGGCTTATCAAAAGATGCCCTTTGGTTTGTCAAATGCAGGTGCTACTTTTCAAAAGGAAATGGATATGGCCTTTAAGAGCCTAATGTACAAGTTTGTACTGGTCTACTTGGATGACATAACTGTCTATTCTAAGCATGCAACAAATTACATCAAACATTTGAGGAAGATCTTTGAAAGGTGTAGAGAATTTGGGATATCTCTTAATCCCAAGAAATGTGTGTTTGTAGTTCATGAAGGAAAATTGTTGGGATATGTAGTATCCAAAGAAGAAATTACAGTGGATCCTGAGAGAATTGTAGCTATCCTAGAGCTACCCCTACCACATCACAAAAAAGGTCTCCAATCTTTCATAGGAAAGATTAATTTTGTTAGGAGGTTCTTGCCTAATATTGTAGATTTACTCAAGCCTTTGACAGCCATGCTAAAGAAGAGTTCAACTTTCAGCTGGACCAAAGAAGGGAAAGCCAATTTCTAGGCTATCAAAGAGGCCCTAACAGAAGCTCCTGCCCTGTTAAACCCAAATTTTAGTAAGGATTTTATCCTTTATGCTTATGGAGGTCATGATGCTATATCTACAATGCTGACACAAGAAAATTTAGATGGATTGGAGCAGCCTATTGCTTTCTTTAGCAAAGGTTTAGAGGAGTATGAACAAAGATACTCTTTTGTAGAAAAAAATTTACTTGTTGTGGTAAAAATCCTTAAGAAGTTCAAATATTATTGACTCATAGCAAGGTACATTTAAAAGTTACTCATCCAAGTGTCAAAGAGTTTTTGCTTTCCAAAGACCTAAATGAGAAAAGAGTTGGTTGGATCACCAAGGTGATGGACTATGACATTGATATTCAGACCACCAAGTTGGTTAGAGGAAGAGGTCTTTGTGAGAATTTGGCAGAGGATGAAGGTTCAAAGAAATCAGAAATAATAGATGCATCCCTGGTGGTGCAGTCTATAGAAAAACAAGCCAAGGCAACAAACTGGTTGCCTAATATGATCAATTACTTGAAGACAAGACAATGTCCTGTAGGCCTAGATTCAGAAAAAAGAAGGTATTATAGATTGCAATCTATTCCTTTTGTGCTGATTGATGAAGTTCTTTTCAAAAAGGATCATAGTGGCATCCTTTTGAGATGTATTGATTCAAAAAAGATAGCTGATGTTCTATTTAGATTTCATGATGGACCTTCTAGAGGTCACTTTTCTCCTAGGACTATTGCTTTTAAAATCATGAGGGCTGGATACTATTGGCCATCTATCTTCAAAGATAGTCATGAGTATGTGAGAAAATGCATCAAGTGTGCCATGTTTACAAGAAAAGAAAGGCTTGCAGCCTTGCCCCTATAGCTAGTCAGAACAGAGAAACCCTTCATGAAGTGGGGCATAGATTTCATTGGAATGATCAATCCTCCATCTAGTGCAGGCCATAAATGGATAATCACTGCAACAGATTATTTCACTAGGTGGACAGAAGCAATTGCATTAAAAGAAGCCAATGAGAGTGCTATCTTAAGTTTTTATGATGATATAATTCATAGATTTGGCACTCCAGACTCTATAATATCAGATAATGCATTAGCATTCACAGGCCTCAAAATCTTAGAGTGGGCAGTCAAGAATGGCATTTTTTTGAATACCAATTCAAATTATTACCCTCAAGCTAATGGCTTAGCTTAATCAACAAATAAGAACTTGATTAGGATAATCAAGAAGACCCTGCAAGAAAACCAAAGGGATTGGCATACCAAACTGAGGTCTACCTTATGGCTGGATAGAATTACTCCAAAGAAGATAATTGGGAATTCTTCTTATGTGCTAGTGTGTGGCAGAGAGGCCAAGTTGTCCATTTCAATTGAATTACCAGCTCTGGACTTGGCCACTCAATATGCTCTATTTGAACAAGGAGATCCTTTGCAAATTAGGTATGCTCAGCTCATGGAGTTGGAGGAATTCAGAGATAAATCCATGAAAGATATGGAGTTTCATCAGATTTAGACAAAGAAGAGCTTTGACAAAAGAGCCAAGGTCAGAAACTTCAAGGTTGGAGATGTAGTTCTCAAATGGGATGAGTTCAGATCCAAACTTGGCAGACATACAAAATTTGATTCATTTTGGGGTGGACCATTTGATATAACAAAGTGCAGGGGACCCAATGCTTTTCAGCTATCAACTCTTGAAGGAGATGCCTTTCCAATATCAGTCAATGGTTTCCACCTGAAGCCCTGTTTTGAGGTTAATCCCTCTCTATGAATTTTGTAAAAATGCTTTCCTACTTTCTTCCTATTTTATAGGTTAGTTCCCTGCTTTTCAAGAAGTGTCTGTGCACAAGTTTGTCTCCCTATGTTCAGTTTTATCTCTTTGTCAAGTTTTGTGTTCCTCAGAATGACCCCATGCCCAATGAATTATGTCAAGGCCACTGGTTTTCCATGTCCAGTAGGCTGACATCCAACAGAAATTGCCAAAATGTTACCCTAATTTTCATATGCATGCAAATTTGGCAAATATCTATCCCAAGGTCTCTTTTTTATCCTGCCAAGCATCCTTGAAATTTTTATGATTTATGCCATGTCCTCTAGCCTCTGCAAATTGTTTTATTCCCTAGTGTACAGTTAAAAAAATTCAAAAAAGTAGTTGTTTGAGCTGAATAAACCCTAGAAAACCCTTTGCCCTATTATATTTCTTTGTTACTTTATCAGCCACTTAAGTTCCATCAATTTCCATGTGCGCAATTAAATCCTTCAGTTGCCAAATCTCTAATTCCCAGTGGTCAAAGCCCTAACACTTAGTGATCCTGCGAATGGTTACCATTTAAGTTGGCGGTCTCTGCTTGGTGGCTAAAGTCAAGATTCCACATCTAATGATTGTCACATGATCTCATGGCCTCAGAAGATTCCATGAGATCTTGCAATGACCATCAATCTTCCTATCTGCAGAGTTCAGTTGTCAGTTGGTCCATTACCATGTAGTCTGAGGTGTCCGCTTATGGTTGGCTGTGAGTTTGGTGACATGGAGAGGTGTCAGCGAGGCTCGATGGCTATCTTTCCTCAAGGATCTAATGGTTGTCACGTGTTCGCAAGGATTATTCCTTGCCCTTATGATCATGCGACAACCATTGATGTTGCTTTATTGTCATCACTCTGATAGTGGGTCCTCTTTTCTGATGTGCTCACTCCTCATTGGCTGGGGTTTTGAATAGGTGGAGGTTTGTCAGTGGGGTCAGCTTCCTTAAAGGATTAGTTCTGAGTAGGATCGACGGTCATCATTATACTACCAAGGTAAGATGCATGCTATTTAAGCTGGTGGTATAACGACAACCATTCGATGAAGGATAACAAGACCATGGGTTCATGTTGTCAGGTGCATTGATGTGCTCGCATATGATTGGCTGCTCTATGATGACGTAGATTTTTTAGAGGGTCTAATGTGTTGTAGGGTCCCAGCTCTAAAAGGATCAGCGGTTGGCACATGATCTAAAGGAATATTTGATAGCCATGAGATCATGCACCCATCATTAGATTGGAATCTAAGCTGTAGTGGGACCATGTCAGAACTTGCCAAGGTGTATGCCTACAAAGTAGTCAAGGGTGAATAAAAGAATGACATGTGGCAGTTCTGGGCCCAGGGTTAAGAGTATTCCATGAATCTACGACTAAAGAGCTTTTTCATATTTTCTAGACTTAATTGGGGTCAACTAAAAGTTTAAATGACTCTGCAATTGAGGGGAAATAGAACCTGAGGTAGACTTAAGGTTAAATTTGCAATCAAATGCCAAGCTCGGGTAAAAAGGAAGATCTGACGGTCATGTTTTAAAGTGAGATTGATTTTTGAATGCCGACCATCGATAGGGAATTTTAGCGCCACCTGTGACCATTTTATCATTTTTTAAATTCAAATATCTCAAAATATCATATTTCAATAGTTATGGCGAGACCGAGTTGCAGGTAGGTAGATGGATCATGGCAACTAGATTTTTTGCAGGTATAAACATGAAATGGACATGTAAACATAGATATCTGATTAGATGGGATATTTTCATGTGCATTTATGGCCGAATTGGATAGAATTAGGGTTTGATTATTATATGAAAAATTATGTAACCCTAATTAGATATTTTTTAGCTCCTACCTATGTGCATTGGAGGAGATGTATATAATGTTTTTAGAGAGCTTTAGAGCTCAGAATGGACTTTTTGTAAAAGAAGAGTTGGACAATTGTAAAGAGAAAAATATATCTTTTTCTAGAAATCCATTTGTGGCATTCTTCTTTCCCTCTTGTTTTCTACAATTGTAAATTCCCATTGATTATTTAGATATTGTAAGGCATTTTGTGATATTCTTCATGTCCCTATGCCTCTTGTCTAAATTATCTCTTAATGAATTCAGTATTTATATGTTTCTCAGTGATATCTTAGGGTTCTTGATCCCTCCTCCTTTCTGCAATTTTGTGTATCATTGTGGATGATTTCATGGGAATTCTTTTGTGGGTATACTTCAACCCCTTAACTATCTTGTCTCATTCCTATACCGAGTTGCAGAGGTGAATGTTTGTTTGCAGGTCATAGATTGTTGTCTAACTCCAAAGAGTGTTATTGTTTGTGAAAGAATCTCTCTTTCCCTAAATACCCTCTTTTATTTGTAGACCCTTCTATGAAATATTTATGCAAGCCTATTCAGTGAGTTGTGATCTCCTAGACTTAATTTTATTCATTGAATCCATCTTTTATGCTACAATTCAAACCTTCATTTTGGTGGATCACCTAGTAGGTAGTTTTCTTTCAAGCATTTTTACTTTCAAGCACTCCTTCTATCCCTTTTCCCCTCAAGTTTTACATTCATGTCCAAAAGCAAATTAGGGTGATTATCTAAAAGGAACTAGCCTAGAACCTAGAGGTCTCATCTCAGTTAGCATAGGTCCCACAACCTGGAGATGATTCCCATGTTATACTAGGTTATCAAGACTACGAGAGCTTGAAACAAGGGTGAAAACTTAGTGTATAACAGTAATCTTGTGGTATTATTCTATTGAGTAATACTAAGATCACTTGGATAATGTGTTTGGTGATCTTACCCTAAAGTTATTTTGGCAGTGGGTCCTTTTGTCTTCCATAGCTCCTAATTGAGTTAGAATCTTTTAGCAGGGATTCAAAGTCTACTAATAGGGACTCATATGTACTAAATGTATTTTATAAGACTCCTAATAGAGTCCATCCTTTCACAAGGAACTTTCATATTAGTACATCTTTTGTGGGCATCATTCCCACCGGGGTTTACTCTTTGATCAACAGGCTCCCTAGTCAACATATATTGTGTCATTGTGTTATTATGCATGTATATCTTTCTATGGTTGTTGATTAAATTGCTTACATGGTTAAAACTTATTAAGGTTGATAAAATTTGTATTTATTTGATAACTGATTCACCCGCCCCCCCGTCTTAGTTGCCTTGGTGGACTTTACTTTCTAACAATTGGTATCAAAGCAGTAGGTCTTTGAAGGAAAATTTTAACAACTTAAGGAGATCCATGGAAAATTTTAGGAAAGAAAGCCCTCAGTTTGATGGAGTAAATTTTGACATCTGGAAATAAAAGATGAAGACACACCTACTTTGTTTAGGACAAGGTTATCGGTTGATTACAAAAAAATAAGAAGAAGATCATTGATGACGATAAGATTGAAGATTGTACTAATGAGGAGAGAGATCTATTTATGTGTAACATACTTGCTAGAGATGCACTCTTGTCAGCCCTTTCAGAAAATGAGTACAGTCAGCTAAAATATCTAAAGAAATCTCATGAAATTTGGTTTGCTTTATAGTCTACTTTTGAAGGTGATGAACATGGTAAGAAAGTTAGATTACATAATTGGATATGTGCATTTGAAGATATACAAATGATGGAAGATGAATCTGTTAGAAACTATATTGGTAGAATGTCAGAGATTGTTGCAGGTATAAAGTCTTGTGGAGGAACCAAGATAGATAATGAAGTGATATGGAAAATTTTGAGGGCATTGACTCGTGCATTTAAGTAGACAACATAGATGATTGAACAAGTTATTCCTTGTACTATGAACTTTACCAGAGAGACACTTCTTGGAAGATTGGAAGTAGTAGAGATGAACCTAAGGCTATCAGGAGACTTGCCTAGAATGGAGACAAAATTTAGTGCTCTTAATGTTCACCCTACTTTTTCAAGAAGCATCAGTGTGAGTGGATATTATGCTAGCAGTAGTAGATCTAGAAATGAAGAAAATGGGAAGATTGAAGAAGTTATTGCCTTTCTTGTGAACAAAGAACTAGATGGTAAGAAAATTTTTAAATGTTGGACTTGTGAAGAATACAGTCATTTTGCATCTAAATGTCCTAAGAGAGTTAAGAAGTATAGAAACAACTATAAGCCTAGAAGATCTAAAGAATGTTACTATGCAAATGATGAAGAACTTGAAGCTAGTTTGGAGAAATCTTTGAGTGAAAGTGATACTGAGCATGATGATATAGGATATGTAGCAATAAAAGAAGAAAATTTTGAAACTGAAATTAAGGAAGAAAAATCTTTAGTTTCTCAAGTAGAAAAGAAAGTTGATTGGATTATAGATAGTGGTTGTTCACATCATATGACTAGAGACATGAAAAATTTCATAAAGTTTAACAATTATGATGGAGGAGTTGTTAGAGTTGGAAATAATGCACCTTGTTTGATTAAAGGTATAGGATCTATTACTCTTGATGGAAAGACTAATACTGATGATGTTTACTTTTTGGATGGTTTGAAACATAATCTTTTGAGTGTTGGACAACTAGTTGATAAGGGATATCAAGTTTGGTTTACTAAGAAAACTAGTGTAATCAAAGACAGAGATGGTAATTTTATTGGCACTGGATCTAGAACCATAGGTAATGTATTCTAGTTGAATCCTACTAAGGTGACATGTTTGATTACTAAGATTGATGATAGTTGGTTATGGCATAGAAGATTTTGTGATATAAACTTTGATAATATTTTGAAAGTGAGTACTACACTTGCAGTAAGAGATTTGCCTAAAATTATGAAGCCTACTAACATGATTTGCAAGGAATGTGTGATGGCTAAATAGAAGAGAAGCTCATTTCCCAGCAAGAAGTTTACACTAGAAGAGAAGTTGGAGATTTTTTATACATATTTAAGCGGTCCTACAAGGACTAGAGGATTCTATGGAGAAAGGTATGTTATGATTCTTGTTGATGATTTTACAAGAATGATGTGGATTGCATTTCTTAAAGAAAAGTCTGAAGCATTTGATAAGTTTAAGATCATTAAGAAAAAAGTTGAGAATGAATTTGGAATGAAGATTAAATGCTTGAGATCAGATAGAGGTGGAGAATTTACTTCAAAATAATTTAACAATTTTTGTGAAGTGAATGGTATTAAGAGACATTTTTCAGCCCCTAGGACACCTGAACAAAATGGTATTGTAGAAAGGAGGAAAAGATCAATGACTAAAGCAGCAAGAGCTATGTTATTTGAGAATGACTTGGTGAAGATATTATGGAGAGAAGCAGTGAACACAAAAATGTATATAATGAATATAGTACAAATCAGAGAAGACACAGACAAGACACCCTATGAACTATGGTTTGGACATGAACCATCAGTTAAGTATTTTAGAATTTTTGGAAGAAAATGTTATATTAAGAGAGATGATGACATTGGAAAGTTTGATCCTAGAAGTGATGAAGGTATATTTATTGTATATTCATTAAAGAGCAAAGCTTATAGATGTTATAATAAGAGAACTAAGACTATTGTTGAGAGTGCAAATGTTAAAGTTGATGAAAAGTTCAAAATTCAGGAAAGAATACTTGATTATGAATCAGATGAAGGAACTCAAACAAGAATTAATCCAGAGACTACTGAATTATTCTATGAAACTGACAGTGATTTGTTGAATGAAAGCCACAGTGAAGGAACCATTGAAGAACCTACAATAGAAACAAGTACTAAGACAGTGACACCTAACATGAATCTATTAAGGAATCATCGTGCTGAGTAGATTATTGGAAGCATAGACAGAGGAGTTTTGACACAAAATAAGGTACAAGAACAATTGTGTTTGATTTCTCAAATTGAACCTAAATCTACTAGTGAAGCCTGTGAAAATGAACATTAGATTAAAGCTATGAAAGAAGAACTAGATCAGATTGAAAAGAACAAGACATGGGAATTGGTCCCTAGACCTAAAGATAAGAATGTTATAGGAACAAAATGGGTATTCAGAAACAAGATGAATGAACAAGGAGAAGTTGTAAGGAACAAAGAAAGATTGGTATGTAAAGGATACGCATAGCAAGAAGGAATTGACTATGAAGAAACTTTTGCACCAGTACCAAGAATTGAAGTAGTAAGAATGTTTTTGGCCTATGCAGCTTACAAGAAATTTGAAGTGTATCAGATGGATGTGAAGTTAGCATTTTTGAATGGAGAATTGGAAGAAGAAGTCTACATTGAGCACCCTGAAGGTTTTCCTTTAACTCAAAAAGGAGACATGGTATGTAAACTGAAGAAAGCTTTATATGGAATGAAGCAAGCACCTAGAACTTGGTATGCAAGATTGGATAAGTATTTATTAAAGTTATGATTTACAAAAGGCACAACTAATAGAAACCTTTACACAAAGGAAATTGACAATGGTTTGTTGGTTGTTGTTATTTTTGTTGATGATATTATTTTTGGAGGAGAAGATGAAGCCAGTGATAAATTTGAAGATGAAATAAAGACTAAATTTGAAATGAGTATGATTGGTGAAATGAAATACTTTTTAGGATTGCAGAACATAGAATAGTGATAGTATCTTTGTAAGTCAGACAAAGTACTTGAATGATTTATTGAAGATATTTGGAATGGAGAATTGTAATCTAGTTGGAACACCTATGGTAACTGGACATAAGTTATCAAGCATAGATGAGACTCTTGTAGTGGAACAAAAAAAGTACATATCTATGATTCGAGGATTACAATATTTGACTCATACAAGACCCAATATAGCACATGTAGTTGGAATTGTAGCAAGATTTCAAGTTGAACCCAGATAATCACATAATGCTGGAGTAAAGAGGATACTGAAGTACTTAAGAGGCACAATGGAGGATGGATTGTGGTATGAAAAATCTGATGATTTTACCCTATGTGCATATATAGATGTTGATTGGGGAGGTAGTATTGATGACAAAAAGAGTACCAGTGGTGGAGCATTTTTCCTTCGAGGAAGACTGGTTTCTTGGCTAAGAAATAAGTAGAACTCTATCTCACAAAGCACAGTAGAAGTAGAGTATGTGGCAGCAGCAAACAATTGTAATCAGATAATTTGGATGAAGAAAATGTTGAAGGATATTGGAATAAAATTTGTTGAGCCTGGTGTTATACATTGTGATAACACTAGCACAGTTAGTATGTGTAAGAATCACGTGTTACATTATAATACAAAGCATATAGAGATAAAGTATCATGTAGTGAGAGAGAAAATTGCAGAGAAAGAAGTCAGAATTGAGTACATAAGCACAAAGGAGCAGATTGCAGACATATTTACAAAACCTTTTCCTAAGGATAAATTTAAGTATCTAAGAGGTATGCTTGGGGTTATGCCCCAACCTACTTTTGAGAAGTGATGAAGATTGTTGCATCCATCCAATGGTATATAAGCCTTATCTTTCTTCTAGGCTAGATGGTGGTACTTCCTCTATGGGGGAGTATGTGTATCTGAGATGAGTCATAAGGACTCTAGTGAATGTATTTTTTGAACAGTGTCTTTTGAAATTGACGTTGTTGAGATAATGATGAAACATATGTCATTGATGTCAATGGGGGAGAAGTATACATGAAAAACCATCTGTTGGAAAGAACTAAATAGTAAAATGAAGCAAGATTTGATTGATGAAGAAGATTTGAAGCATTTTCAAAGCAGTAGTGTTGCAGTGTTGGATTTATGGAACTTGGATATTTTTTCATCTGTGTTTCCATCAATGCCAATGGGGGAGATTGTTAGGAATGAATGCTAAATATGTCCTATGGGGGAGTATCCGTAGCCATTCTATAGTAGTTGTTGTTGCATTCATGAATGTGATTGTCATTGATGTCAACATAGTGATCTACTGAAGATTAGTTGAGAAGAAAATAGTGTTTAAGTTAGCGCACTTTGGATATTGAAGATGAAGCTATGCAAAGTTGAGGGCTTACTCTATGATGTTCTATAAGATCATGGTTAAGAGTGCAGATGGAAATTCATTTATTCATGACAGTTATGAGGAAATCAGTGGAAGCAGTATTCAGATAGTGTTCCTGAGTAGAGGTTTGTGGAAATTAGATGATATCTCCTAATCAAGATTGAATTTGGTTGTGTACAGTTGGAGAATAGTTGAAGAAATTTTGTTAGTGACATATACGAGATTGCAAGATCAGAGATTGCTTGAGTGAAGAGTTATCTTAATTGGAAGCCCGACAGTTTTGTGTAATTTTGATGTAACGTGTGGAAGCTTTTATTTTGTAATTTGTATGCCGAATCATTTGTAATTACTTGAGTGTGGTATATAGGAAGGAATTTTTTCCTTTTTTTAAGTATTTAATGTAAGTGTGAATGAAGAAGTTGTGAAAGCAAAACTATGGAAAGAGGATATGCAAGTATAGAGATATCGTATTGAGATCTGAAGAAGCAATTGGTGTGATTTGGCACAGTTAGAGAAGGAGTATTGAATTTTTGAGATCAATAATCTTGTGGTATTATTATGTTAAGTAATACTAAGATCAATTGGACAATTTGTTTGGTGATCTTACCCTAAAGTTGTTTGGGCAGTGGGTTCTTCTGTCTTCCATAACTCCTAACTGAGCTAGAATATTTTAGCAAGGATTCAAAGTCTCCTAACAAGGACTCATATGTACTGAATGTATTTCATAAGACTCCTAATAGAGTCCATCCTCTCACAAGGAACTTTCATATTAGTGCATCTTTTTTGGGCATCATTCCCACCAGGGTTTACTCTTTGATCAAGAGGTTCCCTAGTCAACATATCTTGTGTCATTGTGTTATTATGCATGTATATATTTCTATGGTTGTTGATTACATTTCTTAGATGGTTAAAATATATTAAGGTTGATAAAATTTGTATTTATCTGATAACTGATTCAGCCCACCCCCTCCCCCTCTCAGTTATCTTGGTTAACTTTACTTTCTAACAATTGGTATCAGAGCAGCAGGTCGTTGAAGGAAAAGTTTAACAGCTTAAGGAGATCCATGGTGAATTTCAAGAAAGAAAGTCCTAAGTTTTATGGAGTAAATTTTGACAGCTAGAAAGAAAAGATGAAGACACACCTACTTTTTTTAGGACCGGGTTATTTGTTAATTACAAAAAAATCAAAAGACTATCATTGATGAGGATAAGATTGAAGATTGTACTAATGAGGAGAGAGATCTATTTATGTGTAACACACTTGCTAGAGAAGAACTCTTGTTAGCCCTTTCAAAAAATGAGTACAGTCAGGTAAAATATTTTAAGAAATCTCATGAAATTTGGTTAGCTTTAAAATCTAATTTTGAAGGTGATGAACATGGTAAGAAAGTCAGATTACATAATTGGATATGTGCATTTGAAGATATAAGAATGATGGAAGATGAATTTGTTAGAAGCTATATTGGTAGAATGTCGGAGATTGTTTTAGGTATAAAGTCTTGTGAAGGAACCAAGATAGAGAATGAAGTGATATGGAAAATTTTGAAAACATTGACTCCTGCATTTAAGAAGACAACACAGATAATTGAACAAGTTATTCCTTGTAATACAAACTTTACCAAAGAGACTCTTCTTGGAAGATTGGAAGTAGCAGAGATAAACCAAAGGTTATCAGGAGACTTACCTAGAAAGGAGACAACATTTAGTTCTCTTAGTGTTCATCGTACTTTGTCAAGAAGCATCAGTGTGAGTAGAGATTATGCTAGCAATAGCAGATCTAGAAATGAGGAAGACAAGAAGATTGAAGAAGGTATTGCCTTGCTTGTGAAAAGAGAACCAGACAGTAAGAAATTTTTTAAATGTTGGACTTGTGAAGAATAAGGTCATTTTGCATCTAAATGTCCTAAGAGAGTTAAGAAGTATAGAAACAAATTTAAGCCTAGAAGATCTAAAGAATGTTACTATGCAAATGATGAAGAAATTGAAGCTATTTTGGAGAAATCTTTGAGTGAAAGTGATCCTGAGTATGATGCTATAGGATTTGTAGCAATAAAAGAAGAAAAACTTGAAACTAAAATTAAGGAAGAAAAAGATTTAGTTTCTCAAGTAGAAAATAAATCCGATTGGATTATAGATAGTGGTTGTTCACATCATATGACTGGAGACATGAAAAAGTTCATAATGTTTAACAATTATGATAGAGAAGTTGTTAGAGTTGGAAATAATGCACCTTGTTTGATTAAAGGTATGGGATCTATTACTCTTGATGGAAAGACTAATATTGATGATGTTTACTTTTTGGATGGTTTGAAACATAATATTTTGAGTGTTGGATAGCTAGTTGATAAGGGATATCAAGTTTGGTTTACTGAGAAAACTTGTGTAATCAAAGAAAAATATGGTAATTTGATCGGCACTGGATCTAGAACCAGAGGTAATGTATTTCAATTGAATCCTACTGAGATGACATGTTTGATTACTAAGATTGATGACAGTTGGTTATGGCATAGAATATTTTGTCATATAAACTTTGATAACATTGTGAAATTGAGTACTACACTTGCAGTAAGAGATTTGCCTAAAATTATGAAGCCTACTAACATGATTTTCAAGGAATGTGTGATGGCTAAATAGTTGAGAAGCTCATTTCCCAGCAAGAAGTTTACACTAGAAGAGAAGTTGGAGATTTTTTATACATATTTAAGCGGTCCTACAAGGACTAGAGGATTCTATGGAGAAAGGTATTTTATGATTCTTGTTGATGATTTTACATGAATAATGTGGATTGCATTTCTTAAAGAAAATTCTAAAGCATTTGATAAGTTTAAGATCATTAAGAACAAAGTTGAGAATGAATTTGGAATGAAGATTAAATGTTTGAGATCAAACAGAGGTGGAGAATTTACTTCAAAAGACTTTAACATTTTTTGTGAAGTGAATGGTATTAAGAAATAGTTTTTAGCCCCTAGAACACCTGGACAAAATGGTATTGCAGAAAGGAGGAACAGATCAGTGACTGAAGTAGGAAGAGCTATGTTATTTGGGAATGACTTGGTGAAGCTATTCTAGAGACAAGCAGTGAACACAATAGTGTATATAATGAACAAAGTACAAATCAGAGAAAACACAGACAAGCCACCCTATGAACTATGGTTTGGACATAAACCATTAGTTAAGTATTTTAGAATTTTTGGGAGCAAATGTTATATTAAGAGAGATGATGACATTGGAAAATTTGATCCTAGAAGTGATGAAGGTATATTTCTTGGATATTCATTGAAGAGAAAAGATTATAGATGTTACAATAAGAGAACTAAGACTATTGTTGAGAGTGCAAATGTTAAAGTTGATGAAAAGTTCAAAATTTAGGAAAGAATGCTTGATTATGAATCAGATGAAGGAACTCAACCTAGAACTAATTGAGAGACTACTGAATTATTCTATGAAATTGATAGTGATTTGTTGAATGAAAGCCACAATGAAGGAACCATTGAAGAACCTACAACAGAAACAAGTACTGAGATAATGACACCTAACAAGAATCTATTAAGGAATCATCCTACTGAGTAGATTATTGGAAGCATAGACAGAGGATTTTTTACATGAAATAAGGTACAAGAATAGTTGTGTTTGATTTCTCAAATTGAACCTAAATCTACTAGTGAAGCCTGTGAAGATGAACATTGGATTAAATCTATTAAAGAAGAACTAGATCAGATTGAAAAGAAAAAGACATGGGAATTGGTCCCTAGACCTAAAGATAAGAATGTTATAGGAACAAAATGGGTATTCAAAAACAAGATGAATGAACAAGGAGAAGTTGTAAGGAACTATTAGGATTGAGTAATACTGAGAGGGGGGGTGAATCGGTATTACAAAACTTTATTTGCAACTTTAAACAATTATAAATAATCCAAAGTAGTGTAGAAATGAAAAGAACATATAAGCATAACACATTACTCATGACACGATGATTTGTTCTCGAGGAAACCCTGATTAAAGGGAAAACCCTGGTGGGGATGGTACCCACAAATATGCACTAAAGTATAATGTCCCTGCTAAGAGATCTAGCCATGTTAGGAGCTAATTGTTACATAGTACATTTCCTTGATAGAGGATTACAAAAACTCTGTTAGGGGCATAAAAAACACCTGGTTAAAGGTGGTGAGCACACTTTCTCTTACAATCAATACTGTCCCAAAATAGTTCACAAGAAGGGAACAATACAAGCACTTATCTTGCTTAGATAGTTCCAATTGTAGCTCTACCTCCTACTGATCTCACATTTGAATTATGCTATCTATTTTGCAAACTTGATATTATTTCACACACTCTTCTTTCACAAGAGCCATCTATATTTATACACAATTTACCTTACAGTCGACTCCACAAAATGTCATACTAAAACTTGTGCAAATGATATATATGGAGTCGGTGCTCTTATATTACCAAAGAGTTGGAACTATACTTTTTTTACATGACTTAGCATGTTGTCATATCCATCATACTTTCCTTAATTATCACAACTATTCATGTACCCTGATATACTATTTTACTAACTTCACATACCTTCCGAACACTGTATCTCATACACCAGCTATCCAAAACTTATGCAATCTTAACTAAAGCATTTACATATACCAAAAGACCTCCAGTTAACTTTGCAAGCCATAATACCTTGTATGTATCCATCGCTATCAAAAACTATGGCACTGTACCCTATTTTCCTAATTCTGGACTTAGTCATTTTCATGACTGTGAATCCAGTGGCAATATCCACAACATGTGATCATACTTATCATAAGTGTTGCCATAAATGACAACCCTTAGAGGATTTCCAGTACTCCAAATCATCACATGCCAACAATCTCTCCCTTTTGCATTGATGGCAACACTTAGAAAAATGACTAAGTGTCACAGAGTACTTCTCTTCTTTTCCTTCTCTTTTTCTTCCTCTCCCTTTGACATCAATGGAAAAGGTTAATCTCAAAATTTCAAAACTAAAGCATAGGTGGTCTAGTTTTTTCTTACTAGATTTAAGACATCATGGAAAGATGTTTCCAAGGTCTTAAAATCCTCAGCCCATGAACTTATTAGTAGCTCACTGACATGGATTAACCCGTTCAGTGCATATGATATGGTCTTTGCTACTTTAAGCTCAGTGAGAGTAGATACTGTCATTGAGATTTCAACCTTTATCATCTCAGAGAGATGAGTCTCCAATATTGAGAGCTTGGGAGTTAATAGGTGTCTTAGCACACCAAATCTATTAGCAACTCTCCCTTTCTCCATTTCCAATATCCTTATTTTGTCTAGTAATCTGGATATCTCCTTGTCAATTTCTTTCACAGTTTGTGAAGATGACTCACAATTATCCATTATTCTGTTAAGATTGACCCTCTCTTTTTCTATACCCTCCTCTACATTTTTCAAATATCTGTAGGGATTTATGCAATGACTATAGAGTTTTATGCCTTGTTCCACACAACTCTTAGCTTTAAGAGTGGTAGCCTTAAGAATGTCTAAGTCCCATGAGATGGACTTATGGACTTTGCTTAACTTTTTCTCCAAAAATTTTCTTACAGCCTTCTCCTCTACTATTTTTAGCAATGAGTCAAAGTGACCATCAAAGCTATCAAGTACTATACTAAGATTTTTAGTTTCATCCTTTCCTTTTAGGATAAGTGGAGATGGTAGTAACATGTTTACTATTTCTACTTCCCTGCCCATTATCTTGGCTCTTTTATCTACTTTTTGGACTGATCTCTCCTTAGCTTTAGCAAATGCCATGAATGAGAGTCTCATCAGTTCATCTTCATCCATGCTTTCCACATTAGAACTTACTAGTTTGGAAAAACTTTCCAATAATAGAGATGAATTGAGACTGATTCCAATGGTCTCCTCTACCTTCAATTGTTTTTATTGATGTTCTTCTTGATGTAACTCCTTCTATTGTACTTATTCTACTTATTTTTCCTCTGATTTCCTCTCTTCTATCTATCCCTAGTCTTTGACTTCCATCACACTATCCATCTTATCTGTGAATGGATCATGTATATCCTACGAGGTGTCAAGGCTAACAGGCACACCAATGACAAAGAAGTCTGGTTGCAAGTTATCTTGACCACTCTTATCCACTGTTTGTGAACTCTCTCCCAAACCTAAGGACATAGGTTTATCAATTTTAGGTGATGACTCCCTTTTAGGCATGTTTTGCATTAAAACTTCATGTAATGCCTTTTGGGTATCTTAAATTACTTCATCGTATCTTCTAGCCATGATTTTGACTAGTCTAGTCTTTATTCTTAAAAGAGGTTTTAGTGCTTTTATGATTCTTTCCCTTTCCTAGATAGACACAATAGGAAACATATCATCAATTGTTCTATTTCTTATGTTCTCATCCTTTGAATGTGCTAACTATTTTCTGATCTCTAGCTTGCTATATAGTTCTTTGGGAACACTAGATTCAACTTCCAACAAATTCTTTTTGAAAACTAACAAATGCTCAATGATAGTGTCTTCAATGATCACTTTATCCTCAGGGCTATATCTTTCATAGTATCTTTTTATAGATGTCAAATTTCCATCTTTGATAACCCTCTTTTGTACTGATCTCATATCAGGTTTCCACAAGGTTTGTGGATTCTTTTGAATTATTTCCTATTCCTCTTTTTCTATACCCTTTTCTTCCTTTTTCTTCCTCTTTACCTCTGTTTCTTTTTCTTTTGGGCTGATATTCCTAGAAGATCTTCTAAGAACCTATGTAGTCACAGTTTCATGTGTTTCTTTCTTTTGGGGAATTAATAAGTCAATGAAGTTATCAATGGTACTTGTCTTCTCTGTTTCCAATGAAATGGGTGGATCAGTGGCAATACTGGAAGATGCCTCCATCTTGTTCTTTAAGTCCAAGTACTGCTTCTTTGTAATTCCTACCTTTGCAGTAATTTCTTCCACTATCTTGCTGACTTTCCTCTTTCTTGTTACTTTCTCTTGTTCTTCTCTAACTTTTTCATATTTTTCTCTATATGTACCCCATCTTTCTTGAGTGGGATACTTTTATGTTGCTAATACATGTTCTACTTGCATGGATAGTACTTCATCACTCACCTCATATCCCATAGGGTAACACCATTTGGTTCTAGGCTCAACTACCTCAAAATAGACACAATCAGTTTCAACCATGAAACATATGGTGTTCTCATACTTTTCTACTAGGCTTTCTAGAATTCTATATCTTTCTTTCATCTGTCTCTGCAAGATCTTAATCATGCCAAATAGTTCTCCATCGATCCAATCCTTTTTCCACCTTCTGTAGTATTATGAGATTTGTAGACCAGTGGGTCCATTGTCTTTCCATGCTCTGGGGTGCATACCAGGGAAATTTTGAATAATGTGAAGGTACATGTGAATTCATAGTGACTCAAACCTAAATGCCTTGGATTTGTCCTTCTTAATGACCTTAACATTTTCCAAAAATTGTTGTGCCAGAACTTCATAAAGGTTGTACTGCTTGTTTTCTTTAACCATTTTGTAAGCCATCATAACAACTCCAGCTGATACAGAATTGAGTCTAGAACTATGGAACAATTTGTAGCCAATAATTATTGCTACCAATCTAACATCTTAAAAGTATATATCATTTACAGTCATAGCCCTCTTGTCCCATTTGGAGTGCATGAGGGTTTCAACATCCTTTCTTAGACTTTTCTCACTAATAGGTAGGGCTCCTTCATTCTCAAGTCCTGTGATATCATGAATCAACTGAGCACATACCTTTACTGGTTGATCTCCTATCCATAGGAACTAATCATGAACTCTACTTAGAATGATCTTGAACCATTCAAATTTCATGAATTCAGTGAGACAGGTTAACTTGAGTATTGGCATGTTTTTCAAATGTTTGAATTCATCTATCAAAGACCCATTCACATCTATCATTCCATTCATCTCATAGAAGATGTTGACCTCCCCAATAATTTCATACTTGCAGTGTATGTATGCCCTAATATCCTCTACATGCAATACACCTATGGGGGTTGGGAAAACGCCCCTTTTGAATCATCCTCATAGGATTTGTATGGATGCCTTTTGAACTTATACCTAGGTCTGTCAACTACATCATAGATTACTAGTGCATCTATGAATAAAGAGATTAGGTCTAAATACCTTGAATGTGCACAAATCCAATTCTTGTCTTTATGCAAGCACAAAATCTTTCTACTAGATTACTGCTTCATCTTCACACTTCTGCTCTCCTTAGTCACTCATCAAAAAGTGGTGGAGAAATGAAGTTTTCAAGTCTTTTATCCATTGCAAGTTGAGGTGAGCATTAAACTCTGGTAGTTCAACTTTGCATGTTGTTTAATCAATGCAAAACTTGTGAACATAGAAAATGAATCTCCAAGTCTTACGATCTCATCCACAGATTTATGAACATCTGTACATATCATACATAAGCTCGCACGAGCTTATTCCACTCATACAAGGGCTGGATATTTTTTGTTGTCTTCATCCACTGCTCCCCATTAGGCCATGAGGCCTTCTAGGCTGATGCCTCAAAAAATTCATCATGCGAGGACATAGCATCACAAGCTATCTCTCCCTGAACCACAACCTTATTTAGAACTTTTACTTGCCATATCTTTTCATTCTCTGATTTCTTGTTTTCACTTATGTAATCATTTGAGCTTTTACCACTATCACTAATATTTTTCCTTATGACTATAGGTGGTGGTGTTTCTGGTTCATTGAATCTTCTTAGTCCTCTCCTATTGTTATCTTCATTGTATCTACAAAACTTCACAATGTGACTTGGATTATTTCATTTGTAATAGATGGGTGGTCCTCTTCTATCTTGACTGGTCTACAGCTTACAATACCTTGCAGTGTGTCCAAAATTATTGCATTTCTGACATGTAATCTTAGCTGCAGTTTCTTCTCTTATATAGTTTTTCTTATACCTGGATTGATCAAGTTTTCTACAATCTACCTTTTTGTGTCCATACTCATAGAAATTAAAATAGTAGCTAGTAAAGGGTTTAGAGTTACCATTACTTCTATAGTCTCTTTTCATGTGACCAACTTTGTTGCATCCAAAACATCTACCTCTGAAGGGTCTGAATTGTTCTCTATAATCCTCATATGTAGGTTTTTCATTTGGAATAGATTTTTCCTCATTCCTAGCTTTATTTGGTTCTTCTTGAGTTTTTGGACTTCCAACTTCATTTGGTCCACTTATGTTACCTTTAGTTCTTTGTTCATTATTCTTGTCATTTCTTATGTGTAGCTCCTCAATAAGTAGTCTAGCTTGAGTGAGTTCACCTTTGGTGATTTGATTGTAGTTATCCAATTCTTGATATTTATCTTTGTAATGCTCAAGTTCAATCTTCATATTATCTATCTGAAGGTTGGCTTGTTTTAGTGACTCTTCAAATTTATTTCTTTCATTTTTTTCATTCTAAATTTCCTTGATCATCAAGAGATTGATTTGTTCTTTTTCTTGCTCCAACATCTTTACTTTGTCTGATGTGTCATTGTCAAAACTTTCTTTGATTTTCTCCATAAGTTCTTGTCTCTAATCTTTTAGAGTTACAAGTTGTTCTTTAAGTTTCCTCATGAAACCTTCTGCTCTTCTTAATTTGAATTTTAGTTCACAATTTTCAGCTTTCATCTTATCCAGATCTTCAAGTGCAGCTTCAAAGTTTACTTGAAACTCTTCTGAATCCATTTTGATATCCCTTAAGCTATTAAGCTTTCTCTCAAAGGGCCAATAGCTCTGATACCAATTGTTAGGATTGAGTAATACTAAGAGGGGGGGTGAATCAGTATTACAAAAATTTATTTGCAACTTTAAACAATTAGAAATAATCCAAAGTAATGCAGAAATGAAAAGAACATATAAGCATAACACATTACTCATGACACCATGATTTGTTCTTGAGGAAACCCTGATTAAAGGGAAAACCCCGATGGGGATGGTACCCAAAAATATGCACTAAAGTATAATGTCCCTGCTAAGAGATCTAGCCATGTTAGGAGCTGATTGTTACATAGTACATTTCCTTGCTAGAAGATTACAAAAACCCTATTAGGGGCATACAAAACACCTAGTTAAAGGTGGTGAGCACACTTTCTCTTACAATCAATACTGTCCCAAAATAGTTCACAAGAAGGGAAAAATACAAGCACTTATCTTGTTTAGATAGTTCCAGTTGTAGCTCTACCTCTTACTGATCTCACATCTGACTTCTGCTATCTATTTTGCAAACTTGATATTATTTCACACACTCTTCTTTCACAAGAGCAATCTATATTTATACACAATTTTCCTTCTAGTTGGCTCCACAAAATGTCATACTAAAACTTGTGAAAATGATATATATGGATTCGACACTCTTATATTACCAAATATTCGGCACTATACTTTGTTTACATGACTTAACACGTTGTCATATCCATCATACTTTCCTTAATTATCGCAACTATTCATGTACCTTGATATACTATTTTACTAACTTTGTAGACCTTCTGAACACTATATCTCATACACCAGCTATCCAAAACTTATGCAATATTAATTGAAGCATTTACATATACCAAAAGACCTCTAGTTAACTTTGCAAGCCATAATACCTTGTATGTCTCAATCGCTATCCAAAATTGTGGCACTATACCCTATTTTCCTGATTCTGGACTTAGCCATTTTCATGACTATGAATCCAGTGGAAATCTCCACAGCATGTGATCATACTTATCATAAGTGTTGCCATAAATGAAAACCCTTAGAGGATTTCTAGTACTCCAAATCATCACATGCCAATAGGAACAAAGCAAGATTGGTATGTAAAGGATACTCACAGAAAGAAGGAATTGACTATGAAGAAACTTTTACAGTAGTACCAAGAATTGAAGCAGTAAGAATGTTTTTGGCCTATGCAGCTTACAAGAAATTCAAAGTGTATCAGATGGATGTGAAGTCAATGTTTTTGAATGGAGAATTAGAAGAAGAAGTCTACATTGAGTAGCCTGAAGGTTTTCCTTTAACTCAAGAAGGAGACATGGTATGTAAACTGAAGAAAGATTTATATGGAATGAAGCAAGCACCTAGAACTTGGTATGAGAGATTGGATAAGTATTTGTTAAAGTTAGGAATTACAAAAGGCATAGCTGATAGAAACCTATACACAAAGGAAATTGAAAATGGTTTTTTGGTTGTTTTTATTTTTGTTGATGATATTATCTTTGGAGGAGAAGATGAAGCCAATGATAAATTTGCAGATGAAATGAGTATGATTGATGAAATGAAATACTTTTTAGGATTGTAGATAACACAAAATAGTGATGGTATCTTTGTAAGTTAGACAAAGTACTTGAATGATTTATTGAAGAGATTTGGAATGGAGAACTGTAAACCAGTTGGAACACCTATGGTAACTAGACACAAGTTATCTAGCATAGATGAGACTCCTGTAGTGGAGCAGAAAAAGTACAGATCTATGATTGGAGGATTACAATATTTGACTCATACAAGACCTGATATAGCACATGAAGTTGGAATTGTAGCAAGATTTCAAGCTAAACCAAAACAATCACATTATGCAGTAGTAGAGAGGATATTGAGGTACTTAAGAGGCACAATTGAGTATGGATTATGGTATGAGAAATCTGATGATTTTACCCTATGTGCATATACAGATGCTGATTGGGGAGGTAGTGTTGATGACAAAAAGAGTACCAGTGGTGGAACATTTTTCCTTCGAGGAAGATTGGTTTCTTGGCTAAGAAAGAAGCATAACTCTATCTCACAGAGCACAGCAAAAGAAGAGTATGTGGCAGCAGCAAAAAATTGTAATCAGATAATTTGGATGAAGCAAATGTTGAAGGATATTGGAATAAAATTTGTTGAGCCTATTTTTATACATTGTGATAACACCAACACAGTTAGTATGTCTAAGAATCCTATGTTACATTCTAAGACAAAGCATATAGAGATAAAGTATCATGTAGTGAGAGAGAAAGTTGTAGAGAAAGAAGTCAGACTTGAGTACATAAGCACAAAGGAGCATATTACAGACATATTTACAAAACCTTTTCCTAGGATACATTTGAGTATCTGAGAGGTATGCTTGGGGTTATGCCCCAGTGTACTTTTGAGAAGTGATGCAGATTATTGCATTCATCTAGTGGTATATGAGCCTTATCTTTCTTCTTGACTAGATGGTGGTACTTCCTCTATGGGGGAGTATGTGTATCTGAGATGAGTCATAAGGACTCTAGTGAATGTATTTTCTGAACAGTGTCTTTTAACATTGAAGTTGTTGACATCATGATGAACTATTTGTCATTGATGTCAATGGGGAGAAGTATACATGAAAAACCATATGTTGGAGAGAACTAAATAGGAAAATGAAGCAAGATTTGATTCATGAAGAGAATTTGAAGCATTTTTAGAGCAGTAGTGTTGCAGTGTTGGATTTATGGAACTTGGATGTTTTTTCATCTATGTTGCCATCAATGCCAATGGGGGAGATTTTTAGGAATGAATGTTGAATATATCCTATGGGGTAGTATTTGTATCTATTCTATAGTAGTTGTTGTTGCATTCATGACTGTGATTGTCATTGATGTCAACACAGTGATCTACTAAAGATTAGCAGAGAAGCAGACAATGTTTGAGTTAGCGCACTTGGGATATTGAAGATGAAGCTATTCAAAGTTGAGGACTTAATCTATGATGTTCTATAAGATCATGGTTAAGAGTGCAGATGGAAATTCATTTATTCATGACAGTTAAGAGGAAATCAGTGGAAGCAGTATTCAGGCAATGTTCCTGAGTAACAGTTTGTGGAAATTAGATGATATCTCCTAATCGGGATTGAATCTGGTTATGCATAGTTGGAGAGAAGTTTAAGACATGTTGTTAGTGATGTAGATGAGAGCAAAAGATCTGAGATCACTCAAGTGAAGAATTATCTTAATCAGAAGGTGATAATTTTTTGTAATTTTGATGTAACGTGTGGAAACTTTTATTTTGCAATTTGTATGCTAACTCATTTGTAATTACTTGAGTGTGGTATAAAGGAAGGAATTTTTTCCTTGTTGTAAGTATGTAATGTAAGTGTGAATGAAGAAGTTGTCAAAGCGAAATTGTGGAAAGAGGATATGCAAGTATAGAGATCTGGTATTGAGATCTTAAGAAGCAGTTGGTGTGATTTGGCACAGTCAGAGAAGGATTATTGAATTGTTGAGATTAGTAATCTTGTGGTATTATTCTATTGATTAATAATAAGATTAGTTGGATAGTGTGTCTGGTGATCTTACCCTGAAGTTGTTTGGGCAGTGGGCCTTTCTGTCTTCCATAACTCCTAACCTAGTTAGAATCTTTTAGCAGGGATTCAAAGTCTCCTAATAGGGACTCATGTGTACTAAATGTATTTCATAAGACTCCTAATAGAGTCCATCCTATCAAAAGGATCTTTCATATTAGTGCATCTTTTGTGGGCATCATTCCCACACTAATACATTTGGGGGCATTTTACGACGGCAATTGCGACGGCTATGTGTCGCAATAGCGACACCCATAGACGTCACAGTTTTTTAGTCACAAATTGCGACGTCTATGGATAGCCGTCACAATTGCGATGCCCTCCCGTCGCAATGTCGCTAAGATTTTTTAGCAACATGGGTGTCACCCCCCCGTCGCATGGCTTCAGAGGGCTGTCACAATTGCGACGGGCACCTGCGTCGCATTACGACGGGCTCCCGTCGCAATTGCGATGCCCGTGGGTGGATAAAAAAAAAATTATTTAATACATTGCTAATGAACCACATTAATTCTTTTTTCTTTCAACAAATGAGGACAGTCACTGTAAAGACAACATGATAATGTACACTCACTATAAGGACAGTCACAAATGAGGACATCTCACAGTGACTGTCCCTTGTGTAATTGCCACTTGAATGTATTGCTATTCAGCCACATTAATGCTTTTCTTCTTCAAAAAATGAGGATAGTCACTCTAAAGACAACATGATAATGACTATGAGTGTACATTATCATGTTGTCTTTAGAGTGACTATCCTTATTTATTGAAGAAGAAAAGCATTAATGTGGCTGAATAGCAATACATTCAAGTGGAAATTACACAAGGGACAGTCACTGTGAGATGTCCTCATTTGTGACTGTCCTTACAGTGAGTGTACATTATCATGTTGTCTTTACAGTGAGTGTACATTATCATGTTGTCTTTACAGTGTCAATAAATGCATTATTACTTAAACTGAAGAGTACTCTAAATAATATGTCATTGTGGAGTTCTGATTGCTTCCAATTTGATATACGCTTGTTCTACTTATGTATCCAGCATCATGTAAGAAAAGTTGATGCTTTTAAAATAGATTCATTTAGCCATGAAATACCTGTGCATGTTACATACAAGATTCCAAGTCCCAAAATTGATTACTCATTATAATTCATGTACAGAATGATAATCAACCACAACGAGGCATGCGTAGGCGCTGCTTAGATTTTGAGGCATCAAAAGCTCGTAGAAGAAACTTGACCAATGGCTCATGGAATGCAACAAACTTATTGCTTAAAATAGGAGCATTGGTAACCACAGATGATGGTTCTGAAAAGAACACTTCACCATCAATGTCACATGAGGGAACTGCAATTTCTGATGGCAAGCAACTTGTAGTATATAAGAGAGATGCAGGTACAGATGTTGGGATCAGATGACACATAAGACAAAGAATCTCAGGATGAGGTATGGGAGAAGGCTATATCAGAGGAAAAGCTAGGGCTTTGTTACTGTCCCTTGTGACAGTAACAAAATTTGATGAAAATAATTTTTGTTTCAGTCAACTTTGACATTCACAACTTCCTCTTTTATTATAATAAGAAAAAATACAGTGACTTTAGAGAAAATAATGAAACTAATACAATTGCAATACGGTGGTATTTAGAACAAACAGAGCTTCACAACCATCAAAGAAGAAAAAAGCACATGCATATATCGAGTACTCCTCAATCAGAGAGATAGAGAAGAATTCAAAACATACCCAGACTGAACATGGCCATACCAAGACCAGCATCAGACAATATTCTTATTGACTGCTCTAGGATAGCTGGCATTTCAACTTTCCATCTGCAAAATAGATTATAAAAACATGAAAATATATCAGAGATGTTTGATATTGATACAAAACAACACAGATTCATTTCTTCGTACACCTGTATATCATAAAAATCCTTGCACACTTCAAAAAATTGTATTGCCTTTTACTTACTAAAAAGTAATTTACATAAAGCAGTCATTTGATTAACATGGATCCTAATATTCACAAGTACATGGTCATGTGCTCCATCGTAGCATCTTATAGATTTAGATCTGTTCTCTGAAATAATTCAATGTTTTGTTTACAATCCACAAAAAAAATATTTTCCCTTGTCTACTTAATCCTAAACAAAAGGCCATATAGCAATATAGATAGAACTATATAACAGAAACCATAAATAATGGTAACCTTAGTAGCAGCAAGAAATTGTTGCAAAAACTTTACCTTATCATACCCAGATTGTTGCTTTGCCTGGCGGAGGGAAATTTGATCAGTAAAATTAACACAGAGTATGTTGTCTCCATTGTCATGCTGGATAACAAAACACCAACTTTAATGGGCATGTACTGTCCCTTGTGTAATTGCCACTTGAATGCATTGCTAAAGTTTCACAACACATTTTTAACCTTCTCGGCAAAGTTGTTTGCAAAGTTGTAATGCAACTTTAAAAGTTGCTTAGCAAAGTTGACATTTGTTGGATAAACTATTCTAACCACCTAGATCATTGAACCAACATTTGAAGAGCCTATTTTAGGCTTCAAATGGTCGAAGACAGACAGAGAACTAGTATTGTAATCATTTTGCTTTCATAAAAAATAAAAATAACCCTGTTTTAGTGCATTTCTGGTGAAAAACAAACTCTGTACAGCTGTACGGATGGTGGTTGGATGATAAAATTTGCCTAGAAGTTGTAATAGTGACATCTGATTCTTTGGAAGTTGGTTTGATTGATTCTCTTTGTTTTATATCTAAGTTATTTCAAATTTTCTGTGCATTGTTTACAAACCCTCATTTTCAGGGTTTGACTGATGTAAAGACCTTAACTCACGTTTCAACCATTGGAATTCCTTCTTCCTTGGTGGAATGAGAGTTAAGGATGTATATTTGTATATTCTAAAAGCCCTGAGGCAGGGGGTTGCATCTGCATTTGTTGAGAGTGAGCCCTAGATCAAAAACTACCATGTTTTTGGCTGGGAAGATGGTAATCAAATTAAAATCAGAAGCTTGCATCATATTGAGGACTTGAAAACTTGTGCATTCTTGTTTATCTGGATCAGGAGAACACTCCAAAACTCTGATCTTGGTTTCATACACCCATTTTCAATGCTTTATTTTGGAACCCACACCTAAAAGCATGCATTAGGTCTGCGGACTCAATGAAGACATTGATATGTTGGAGTGGAGTCAGGGTCTGGGAGTTGGTGGTCTGTTAGAAATCCAAAAAGGGTACTCAGAAAACATATAACTTCTTAGAGTTCTTTGGAAAGTTGCAGAGTTATGGCTGCAGAGCAGGTTTGGGAGACCTACTAGGGTCACTAGGTCAGTTTGTTATTTTGATGTCTTGGGTTGTTTAGATCACAACCAATGCATGATTCTTGTTATTTAGATGATATCTAAGGGGTTTCTAAGTTTTTCTACAGGAAGTAAGATCTAGAACCTTAAAAGTCTCTTTTGATAGAAAATCAGGGAACTTGTCCCTAAAAGGAAATTTGTTATTGAATGGGATTGAGTCCATAAGTTGTTGTGTGATCCTTGAAACCTTCAAATTCATTACTTTGCAGAGTTTAAACATTAACCTATAGAAATCAGAGCCTAATTGATTGGTTGAGTCATTTTGGTGTCTTGAAGTGGGTTGGGACATAGATCCAAGTTTCTTGCTGACTACTCTGCATCACTATTGAACCACATTAATGCTTTTTTCCTTCAACAAATGAGGACAGTCACTGTAAAGACAACATGATAATGTACACTCACTGTAAGGATAGTCACAAATGAGGAAATCTCAGAGTGATTATCCCTTGTGTAATTACCGCTTGAATACATTGCTATTGAACCACATTAATGCTTTTTTCCTTCAAGTGGCAATTGCACAAGGGAAAGTCACTGTGAGATGTCCTCATTTGTGACAAGGATAGTCACACATGAGGACATCTCACAGTGACTGTCCCTTGTGTAATTGCCACTTGAATGTATTGCTATTCAACCACATTTATGGGCCTGTTTGGACCATGGCACACAGTAGCATCTACAAAGAAGAATATCCCAGGTGTAACAAGTTGTAAGAATATACCAACAGTTCTAAGAAGTTCCCTAGCACATAGTAGCATCTACAGAGAAGAATATACAACATGAGGGCAGCCACTGTAAAGACAACATGATAATGTACACTCATTGTATGTGTACATTATCATGTTGTCTTTACAGTGACTGTCCTCATTCAAGTGGCAATTACAGAAGGGACAGTCATTGTGAGATGTCCTCATTTGTGACAAGGACAGTCACACACGAGGACATCTCACAGTGATCGATTGTCCCTTGTGTAATTGCCACTTGAATGTATTGCTATTGAACCACATTAATGCTTTTCTTCTTCAACAAATGAGGATAGTCACTCTAAAGAAAACATGATAATGTACACTCACTGTAAGGATAGTCACAAATGAGGACATCTCACAGTGACTGTCCCTTGTGTGATTGCCACTTGAATGTATTGCTATTTAGCCACATTAATGCTTTTCTTCTTTAACAAATGAGGATAGTCACTCTAAAGACAACATGATAATGTACACTCACTGTAAGTGTACATTATCATGTTGTCTTTATAGTGACTGTCCTCCTTCAAGTGGCAATTACACAAGGGATTTGTGTTTTCAACAGCGTCGTAACCCTCCGTGAAATCACATCGGGATATAAGGGCAAAAAAAACAAGAACGTTGTCATTTGTATTTTCAACAGCGCCGAGAGAGATAAACAAACTTAAAACTCAGACTTAAGAAAGATGAAGGAAATGCTTCAAAAGGCCGATGCCCTAAACACGGGAAAACACAATACCACCATTAAACGCTGCCCTAGTCACCGTATCAATGCTGCCAGCTCCGTACCAGTATGCTGACTGCTCACTTTCATCCTGTGATAAAGGTAACTTCATTAATCATACTTGAAATGGCAGCATACGAACTAAAGCTGATGAACATTTATAAACTAAAAGTTTAAAACTACAGATTACAAATGTAGTAGTTTCATACGAAAAGAACTTGATGTCTGAAATTTACCATTAGAAGTATCCAAAGGAATACCACAGTACTGTTGAACTTGGAGAATCAGAGATGATCTACACAGCAAGGTTCAACAGCTGTAAGGATTGTTACACCATCTTTAGCATTTGAATACATTTTCTCCTTGGCTTCTGGTGGATCCTCAAAGACCCCCAATGACGTTTTCCCTACAATTATCAATTGTCTGTTAGTATGAGATATTAATAAATAAGCATTAATCACAATATTAGGCAAACAATGTTCTTGATGTCTGAATCTAAATCACAGAAAGCTCTAATAAAGCAGTTCTCAGTTTCACATTAAACCAAGTTTCAATTTCAAATGGTTATAATAATTTTTGCAAGTTATAAGTAGCTGGTTACAGTATATGACATAAAAAGAAAAAAAATCATTTCTATTCTTTTCTTCTTTTTCTCTTTCAACGAAGCTTTTGCACCACACAAATGCATACCAAGAATTTCTCAAGAGGTTTCAAGACCATTGCATACCAAACTTCTTCTCTGTAGATGCTACTGTGTGTCATGCTCCAAATGAGCCCATAAATGTGGTTGAATAACAATACATTCAAGTGGAAATTACACAAGGGACAGTCACTGTGAGATGTCCTCATGTGTGACTGTCCTTGCCACAAATGAGGACATCTCACAGTGACTGTCCCTTGTGTAATTGCCACTTGAATGAGGACAGTCACTGTAAAGACAACATGATAATGTACACAAGTACCGTGAAGGTAGTCACAAGTTAGGGCTGTTTCATTGCATACCCGAAACAATGAAGACATTACAGTCCAAAAAATGTTTGTGCTTGAAAGATGAACAAATAAAATTAAACTTCTAAATAACCAAAGCCGCTAACAATAAATTCAACACAGATATGTCCTCATTTCTGGGTATTTTAGCTCTGTAACAGTTGAATACCAGATTACATAATAATGACAAAAGAAAAATAAACCCAACGTACTCAGAAATTGTAGCTATGATTTCGCAGAGGGAATGTCTCTCGGCACTGTTGAAAATACAAATGACAACGTTTCTCTACATTATCATGTTGTCTTTACAGTGACTGTCCCTTGTGTAATTGCCACTTGAAGGAGGACAGTCACTGTAAAGACAACATGATAATGTACACTTACAGTGAGTGTACATTATCATGTTGTCTTTAGAGTGACTATCCTCATTTGTTGAAGAAGAAAAGCATTAATGTGGCTGAATAGCAATACATTCAAGTGGCAATTACACAAGGGACAGTCACTATGAGATGTCCTCATTTGTGACTATCCTTATAGTGAGTGTACATTATCATGTTGTCTTTAGAGTGACTATCCTCATTTGTTGAAGAAGAAAAGCATTAATGTGGTTCAATAGCAATACATTCAAGTGGCAATTACACAAGGGACAATCACTGTGAGATGTCCTCATGTGTGACTGTCCTTGTCACAAATGAGGACATCTCACAATGACTGTCCCTTGTGTAATTCAAGCGACAATTACACAAGGGACAGTCACTGTGAGATGTCCTCATTTGTGACTGTCCTTACAGTGAGTGTACATTATCATGTTGTCTTTAGAGTGACTGTCCTCATTTGTTGAAGAAGAAAAGCATTAATGTGGTTCAATAGCAATACATTCAAGTGGCAATTACACAAGGGACAATGTCATGAGCCATGACATATTGAACTTAGTTATCATGACAATAATAGAAACTAGATTGAATTCTACTATCTATATCAATAGACACCACATAGGAGGATATCGACTAAAGGATTGAAAGATTATCGATTGTCTGAGATAAACCACATCTTGTAGAAACACAAAAGCATCAGTGATTATATCACAAGCTATCGATGAATGAGGCATCAGTCACGGATAATAAGTACAATGTATCCTTAAGTATTAACAGGAATGGAAGTCAATTTAAAGATCAAACTCCATTACCAGCAATCAACCAATAAATGGACAATTATCAGAAAATGATATCGACTTATATCAAAGTAGAAAGATTGGATATAATCATAACAATATGGGATAAGGCAAGAGTTAAAATCGATTGACTAAATACTAATGATAGTTAGACCAAACTAATACAAACACAGTGGATGTTAACTACTGGTTGCACTACCAATTAGGGAAGATTACCTTCATAAAAAGATTTGATATTGAGTCAATCTGGGAGTTATCTATGATCAGAAAATAATGAAATAATATTATGCGAACTGTCAGATTATGGAAAGGTGTGATTAACAAAGGGACATGGAGGAAGAAACAAGACATGTCTCATTCATAGCATCTCTTCATTTGTTAAAGACAATATAAGAATGCATTCTCGTCAGTCACTCAAGGCATCATTGGAACTTTATTTACTTATCCATATTTAGATATACTCAATAGAGCATCTGCCTTTGGCAGTTTGGTTTCAAGTTTATCATTGCAGATCAGAGACAGCACCATGATTGCACAGATAGAAAGGATAGTCAGAAACAACATCAATATTTGAAGTTGCAAGCATATAATTCAAAATTTGAAATAGCAACATATCACTCATAGCGATATTACACATTTGCATAATTACATCATCATATCAGACACAACAAATACATTGCTACAAGCAATACTTATTGATTGTATATCGATATTGTTTATATCAGACATAGCATCATTATACTATCACTATAAGTGATAGGAAACATCATATTCATAGCATATTTCATATCATTATATCTGACAGTTCTATTAAACATATTGGTATCAATATCATCTTGCACACATATTGTGATTGAATCTGAAATAGCAGTTGATATCTTAAGTAACCTCCATTACTTAGTTTAATTGTAAGTATCTGATAGAGTAAGTCTGAGAAGTGGAGTAATTGTTCTTGTTTTCCAAGTTAGCCAAAAATGGGACATTACAGACAATCACTATGAGATGTCCTCATGTGTGACTGTCCTTGTCACAAATGAGGACATCTCACAATGACTGTCCCTTGTGTAATTCAAGCAGCAATTACACAAGGGACAGTCACTGTGAGATGTCCTCATTTGTGACTTTCCTTACAGTGAGTGTACATTATCATGTTTTCTTTAGAGTGACTGTCCTCATTTGTTGAAGAAGAAAAGCATTAATGTGGTTCAATAGCAATACATTCAAGTGGCAATTACACAAGGGACAATCACTGTGAGATGTCCTCATGTGTGACTATCCTTGTCACAAATGAGGACATCTCACAATGACTGTCCCTTGTGTAATTCAAGCAGAAATTACACAAGGGACAGTCACTGTGAGATGTCCTCATTTGTGACTGTCCTTACAGTGAGTGTACATTATCATATTGTCTTTAGAGTGACTGTCCTCATTTGTTGAAGAAGAAAAGAATTAATGCGGTTCAATAGCAATACATTCAAGTGGCAATTACACAAGGGACAATCACTGTGAGATGTCCTCATGTGTGACTGTCCTTGTCACAAATGAGGACATCTCACAATGACTGTCCCTTGTGTAATTCAAGCGGCAATTACACAAGGGACAGTCACTATGAGATGTCCTCATTTGTGACTGTCCTTACAGTGAGTGTACATTATCATGTTGTCTTTAGAGTGACTATCCTCATTTTTTGAAGAAGAAAAGCATTAATGTGGTTCAATAGCAATACATTCAAGCAGCAATTACACAATGGATAGTCACTGTGAGATGTCCTCATTTGTGACTGTCCTTACAGTGAGTGTACATTATCATGTTGTCTTTAGAGTGACTGTCCTCATTTGTTGAAGAAGAAAAGCATTAATGTGGTTCAATAGCAATACATTCAAGTGGCAATTACACAAGGGACAATCGATCACTGTGAGATGTCCTCATGTGTGACCTTTGTGAAGGCAAGTGCCAATTTGTACCCAAGTTACCAATATTGTGGCAAAAGTGGGAATGAAGCATTTAGGGGTCAAATTGGGAAAAGAAGTGTAGAAGTGGCCTATGTGAGGTCTAAATAGCCTAACTAAGTCATGGTTAGGGTCTTATGGTGTTTGAACAATAAGTTTTGAACCAAAATCCCAAAGGTTGTAACAAGTTGTCAATGTTGTCATTCACAACATTGACAACATTTGTGCAAGGGAGCATTTTCGAGTAAGATGGTTATGTAGCTATATGAAACCATTGAATTAGGCATCAGATCAACTATAAGAGGCCTCCATCGATCTGTGCAAAAGGTTGGGGGGAAAAACATTTGGAATTAAGAAGATTTGTAGAGTAACACGGTTTTAGTGAACTCTTGAGTTTTTTTGTTTCTTTGTTGTCAGTTGATTAATGGATTAGATAGCTCGCAGTGTCTATTGGAAAAGTTAGTACAAGTTGTTTTGTTATTCTGTGTTGTGTTTTTTTTGAGTTTTGAAGCATTCCAACTAGTTTGTTAATTCTTTTGTTAAGTACCCTATCGTTGGTTTGAACCAGGCAGGTTGAACAAATGGAGTCTTAGCTCATCATTCCATTGTCAATTTTGTACGGGCTCTTGGAATGGGTGAGGAGACTCCATGTACTATATGTTTGGAAGGAGGGGCCCTGGGAAGCTCATTTTCTATGTTTGCAATGATGTCCTAGGTGAGTTAGTTGAGCACAGTTAGGGATGACAAATCATTACAAGAAGATTACAACAAGTTGAATTCATTGGTTGCTTCAACTAAAATCTCATGGAGAGGTAGACACACATCTAAAGAAGCCCCAAGTCAAATTAGAAGATTGGGTGAGTTTCTTTGGTTGCTAAGAAAACAAACTCTTAGTCAGACTATCCAAGTTGTGTCAAAATACTTATTTTCAGGCATGGCTGTAGGAGTTGGTGTACAAAAAATCTAGGAGGAGAAGACCTTAGATATCTTGGAGTTCTCAATAAAGGGCATCTGAATCCTAAGCCCTTTAGGTGGCTTAATATAAACAAAAAGGCTTGACAAAGGCCTAATTGCTAGCAACCTATTTTTGGGTGCAATTGGCATGGTTTGATGAACCGGATTGAAGTACTAATGAAAAGTATAGGTGAAGGAGTAATATTGAAACCAATAGAGGTCCTAGTGGCCAGCCTCTCCATGGAGTAAAGTTCTAGTTGAATGTGTTTCAATTTGTGAAGACAAGACTAGGAGTGTCCTAGTAGCTGGATTGGTATTGAGCAGAGTTCATTGTATTTCTTGTTGGTGTGCACTAGTTGAAGGAGTGGGATCTTGGGTAGAGATACCTAAAGAGTGTAGGGATAGTTAAGTACCCTATCAAGTCAAAACATTTTCCTAAAGAGACCCTAGTGAAGGATAGGGAGTGAGCAAGACAAAGTGTTACATCAATTAACAAGATCATTTTTTGGTAATTGTGTACATTATCATGTTGTCTTTAGAGTGACTGTCCTCATTTATTGAAGAAGAAAAGCATTAATGTGGTTCAATAGCAATACATTCAAGTGGAAATTACATAAGGGAATATCACTGTGAGATGTCCTAAGTGTGACTGTCCTTGTCACAAATGAGGACATCTCACAGTGACTGTCCCTTGTGTAATTGCCACTTGAATGAGGATAGTCACTGTAAAGCCAACATGATAATGTACACAAGTACCATGAAGGTAGTCACAAGTTAGGGCTGTTTCATTGCATACCCGAAACAATGAAGACGTTACGGTCCACAAAATGTTTGTGCTTGAAAGATGAACAAATAAAATTAAACTTCTAAATAACCAAAGCTGCTAACAATAAATTCAACACAGATATGTCCTCATTTCTGGGTATTTTAGCTCTCTAACAGCTGAATACCAGATTACATAATAATGACAAAAGAAAAATAAACCCAATGTACTCAGAAATTGTAGTTGTGATTTCATGGAGGGAATCTCTCTCAGCGCTGTTGAAAACACAAATGACAACGGTCTTGTTTTTTTTGCCCTTATATTCTGATGTGATTTCGCGGAGGGTTACGGCGCTGTTGAAAACACAAATGACAACGTTCCTTTTTTTTTTGGCCCTTATATCCCGACAATGTCGCAATTGCAAGTTAGGGCTGTTTCACTGCATACCCGAAACAATGAAGACGTTACAGTCCATAAAATGTTTGTGCTTGAAAGATGAACAAATAAAATTAAACTTCTAAATAACCAAAGCCGCTAACAATAAATTCAACATAGATATGTCCTCATTTCTGGGTATTTTAGCTCTCTAACAGCTGAATACCAGATTACATAATAATGACAAAAGAAAAATAAACCCAACGTACTCAGAAATTGTAGCTGTGATTTCGTGGAGGGTTACGGCGCTGTTGAAAACACAAATGACAACGTTCTTGTTTTTTTTGCCCTTATATCCCGATGTGATTTCACGGAGGGTTACGACGCTGTTGAAAACACAAATGACAACATTCTTATTTTTTTTGCCCTTATATCCCGATGTGATTTTGCGGAGGGTTACAACGCTGTTGAAAACACAAATGACAACGTTCCTTTTTTTTTTTGCCCTTATATCCCGACAACGTCGCAATGGCGACATTGCCAAATGTATTGTCATTGCAATTGTGATGGTGTCGGGCTATATTTGAAAAAAAAAAGCCAAAACCGCATGACATTTGCCTGTCGTCGCAAATTGCCATCGTAATTTCACCCCAAATGTATTAGTGCCACCTGGGTTTACTCTTTGATCAAGAGGTTACCTAGTCAACATATCTTGTTTTATTGTGTTATTATGCATGTATATATTTCTATGGTTGTTTATTACACTACTTACATGGTTAAAATCTATTAAGGTTGATAAAATTTGTATTTATCTGATAACTAATTCACCCCCCCTCTCTTAGTTATCTTGGTGGACTTTACTTTCTAACAAACCCTTCTTCTCAGGGGAAGGAAGAGGAAATTGTCTTAGAAGAGAATAATGATGAGGATCATATAAATGAGGTGGAGGCCTCAAATACGAAGGGCTTAAGCTCAGAGGAAAATGAAAAAGAGGAGAATAAAGAGGATGCTAAAAATGTGGGAAGAGAGGAAGAAGAAAAGGAAACCAAAAAACAAGAAGAAGTGGCAGAGGATAAGGAAGAAGGTAAAGAAGAAGAAATGTTTAAGGAAAAGGAAAATGAGAGAAATGAAAAGGAAGACTCATATGGGAAGCCTAAACATGGGGCAGTGGAAAGAAATCAGAAAAGGAAGAGAAGAGAAAAAGATAAGGAGGTCATTGTCAGATTTGAAATTGAGGAATGCATTCTGGAGGAGGTTAAGAGAAAGGAGGGCCATGACATCAACATGGAGAAGTAGATCAGAAAGGATATGCAAGAGATGATGCAACACTTGAAGGTTATGGAAGATACCATGGAGCCTTTAAAAGTTAAACTGGAAAAGATGGAAAAGGAGTTTCTGATGAAGGTAAGTAACACCAATTCAAATGAGGGCTTGACTTCCAAAATTAAAGCAATTGTGGATGAGAAGCTGAAAGATCTGAATGACAAAATAAGTTATTATGGGCACATCATAAGTGAAATTCTAAAGCATAGCAATGAGGGACTTAAAGTCCAAGTGATGAACCTTAAGGGTCTGTATAATTACCTGGAGAGTAACATGCTAGAGAATACTACTATCACAGTGGAAGATGATGATGGGAGCTCAGGGCCGGGTACTAGAACAAGAAGCAACCTCAAAAGGAAGCTGCTAGAAATGCCTAAGGAGTTGAAAGGTCTTAAATAATCCATTCAGAAAATGGAGGAAATGTAGAAAGAGGTGGAGAAGGCCATGAAAATTAAAATTTAGTTCCTCCTGGTCTGTTGTTGGATATTAGTTGGTTGATGTGCTAGTAAATGTTTTTTGGTTTTTTGTTTTAACTTTTTTGGGGTTTCTTTTTGGGTTGGTTGGGGTCCTACTTTTTTTTGTATAAAAGGCATTCAATGTTTGTATGGGATTTTTTGAATTTCTTTTATCTTAAGATGTAAATGGTTTCAGGGTCCATTCAAAACCTATTTTTACCTTTATAAAAAATAGTCTTATGTAAAATCACTTAACCAAGTGCACACTTGAAGAGTGTTTCTAAAATCCTCTAACAAGGTAGATCTTAGTAGATCTCTTATGTTACTCCTAATAGGGTAAGATCATCAGAAGTGATTAATATTTGTATCCTTAACCAACAAGTCTATTTACTATAGTAGTGAAGCTTTGTGGGTTCCATCCCCATTGCAATTTTTACCTTCTAACAAGGGTTTATGCAATACCAAAATACTAGTGTTATGTGTATGAATTTTCATGTATGCTCATTTGATTAGATTGAATGTATTTACATTGCAATTATGTTAATGAATGTATGAAGATAGTAAATACTTCAATTGGTTAATGAAGTACTATGTTGCAAGGATTGAGTTAAAAAGTTTTTAGGGTTACTGATTCACCCCTCCCCTCTCAGTAACTTACCTTTCCATAAACCCAACAATTGGTATAAGATCTAGTTCTCTTGTTGAGGAATTTTAATCACTAAAGAGAAAAGATCTTAAGGATGGAAAGGTATAAGCTTGATAAGTCTATTGAAAATCAAAGATTGGAGATGTAGATTCTCATGGAACAGCTTAAGGATGCAAGAGAAAAACTAAGAGAATCACTTATCAAAAGGAAGGAATTAGCATTTTGGCATAATGAGGCCAATTATTAAGAAGAACAAATAGAATAATTATCTAAAGGATTTGGATCTAGAAGCATATCTGATGCATCTAAAGGAACCATATCAGATCTATTTGATAAGAATCAACACCTTACTAAACAAGTGAAAGTACTGCAAATTGGACAAGAGACTCAAATGGTAAGAATGATTGATGTCATGAACACTGCAAGATGGGCTGAACAAGAAATAAATTTGGATATTGAAGATAGAAGACAAATGACTGAAAATTTAGAAGAAAAGGAATCTGAAATACTGAGACATACGAAACATCATTTTGAAATTTCCAATCAGATGGTTGTCATGAGTCAAGAAATCAACTAAGTGAACAATGATCTTGCTAGAAGATTGGAAGACATTGGTTAATTAAGGGAAGAGAATGAAATAATTAATAATGAAGTGCAGATACAACAACATAATTATATGATTAATAAAACTAAGGAAACTACTAAAAAGATGGATGAATTCCTAAATAGTCAGAGAAGACCAGATAACACCACTAGTTTAGGTTATATCGAGCAAGGAGAGTCATTAAAACAAGATGAACAAAAGAATGCCTATGAAAATCCAAGGCCAAAGAAGCTCTCATGCTATCATTGTGGAAAACCAGGTCAAACATCAAATGTCTATAGAAGAAAATAAAAATGTAATCCTAAATCTACTCGTAAATTTGATGGTTATTGTTATAATTGCAAAAAGTATGGAAATCAAGAAAATGAGTGTAGATCAAAGATAAATAAGTCACCTAAGAGACTCTACATACAAAATCACTATCGTACTTGCAACATGCATGGACATATATCACAGGAATGCATGACAAAAATGAAACAAGTCTGGAAACTGAAAAGATAGAACAATACCTATCAACCAAGAAGGAAAATTAATGCTTACAAATGGGATTACAACACTTGGGATAGTTGTAAAACATGTGGTAGATATGGTCATATTACTAAAAATTTCATGAGAATGCACTGGAGAGGAAGATCTCAAAACTGGACAAATTATGGAATGGCATGTCTGCACTATCACAAGGTCGGTCATCTAAGAAGAAACTGTAGAGACTGAGCACTAGATCTGAGCGTCGATGAAAATGAGAATACCATTGAAGGAATCATGGGGATAAGGAACTAAATGTGGAGAAGAGAAACAAATGACAATGGAGGAATAAGCATAATAGTTGGTGACACCTCATCCTTTGGGTTAGCTGATTTCACCACCTTCACCTAATAAAATCAAGTATAGGAACTGAATTTCAATCGGTTATATATTACAACAATTCCTTATATCTATTGCATGAATACCAAATTAGAATGAATTAAGATGCACTAGGGTGTTATATGTTATTTACTTAAAATGAGCATAGTCAGTTAAGCTAGACCGAGTAAGAAATTTCTAGTTGGTAAAAGTGTTAGATACAATTGAGTTGCACAGTCAACCGAGCATTGATAGTGTTCACCGAGCTAGAGTATCTATTGATTTAAATGAGTGATTTTATTGTTAACCAATTAGTAGTTCGAAAAGTATTTAATGCACTACACATAAGATGAATAAGGGTTTTGGGTTATAAATACACAAGAAATGAACTCATTTTATCACATTGCATTCAAGAGAGAACTAGAGTGAAATAGAGAAAAGATTGAGCAATTTTTTTCCAAGATTTCAAGAAGATTTGAGTGTTTGAAAAAATATTTGGAAGCGATTCAAGAAGTCTAAAGAGTAACTAAGCAGCTTGGGTGAAGATTTTCAAAATCCCAAATTTCCTTTCATGATGGCATTGACTTCACAATCCACTCAATCCAAGGAAGAGAAAGGGAAGAAGGTAACATTGATCAAGACCACGAAATACATAGATCCTAACTACAAAATTTATATGAAAGTTGGTGCACAAACCGATGACAAGGGTGCATTTTCTTCTATACTGCCTAGGGTTTTACTAGTGAAAGATATTAGGTCATATATATTTTACAAAATCACTGAGATTGGAAATTTTGAGCTTGAGGACACCTACCAAGAACTTTGTACTAGTGTAAAAATCAAGGATGAGCACAAACATTTGGAGATCAAAGGGTTAACCAACATACTGTATTTTATGAAAGAATTCAAAATAGAATGGATAAGGATTGTACTGATCTAAGTACATGAAGTGAAGATGTGGCTAGATGAACTGGTAAGGATCACAAAATATGTCATACATATGGTCACCGAGTATCCAACAAATGAAAAAGCCAAAGTCTAAGACACCCACCAAAGAATGAGATTGAAAAGATAACTAGAGCAAAGTGGGATGACATAGGGATGAGGATTAACACCATAAATGACCTTGATATGAGATTCTGAGCTTATGTCATCGCTTACAAGATATTTTAGTCAAGTAGACAAAACATCATTGCATGTTGAGCTATTGACATTGCACACAAAATTGTAAAGAAGGGTTTGCAACTTGACTTAGCCAAGTTGATGTCAAGACAACTAGAAGAAAACATTCAGACTATCTAAGTTGCAAGGTCAAACACATGCAAGTTTGGGTCACTTCTAGTATGTACATTTCTCTACCTGCAAAACTATTTTCCCTCAGTTGGTAATATTCAATGGGATGTAAACCGACCAGTCATAATGCAAATCAGTGAATTCATTAACAACTTAAAAAAGAATTTTGAGCCAGTAATAGGTGATTACTTTAGTAAATTCAAGGAAAGAATGTAGAAAAGAACTAGGATTCTTTCACAATTAGTTGAGAAAAAAAAGATGATATATGTTTCTTAGTAGACACCGACACCACCTTGATTAAGGCAGTCAAATCGAGGACTACATGGCTACCCCCTATGGAGTATGAGATTGATATTGATCAAACCACCAAATCAATAAAGGCTTTACTTGTTGAGCCAAAAGATAAAGATGCTACATGGTTCAAAACCTATGAAGAACCCAAGTATAGAATCAAAATGGGACTTGTAGTAGAGAAGATGGGAAGGAAAAAGCATAAAATGGTCAAAACTCTAAAGAAACAATTTGGTTTTATAGATGAAGAAATTGAGAAATCAGTTGTAGAGGAAGCTAAGGAACTTGTACCAGTTGGTGAAGATGATGATGAAGAGGCCACTGAGTCTAATGAGCCAAAAAAAGTAGAGCCACCAAAGGCTTCAAAGGAAGAAGGAAAGTAGGTTGATACTTCAACCCAAGCAAGGACAAGGTCAGAAACAAGAAACACACCACCTCTGAAGAAAGGTGTAGAAAAAATAACAACACTAACCCACACTTATCATAAAAAGAGAGGAACAAAATCTTCCACTAAGCTTCCTGAACCAAAAAGGAGAAAAAAATTGATAAGAGGAAAGTATAATATAGATTCAGAAGATGAAGACAACAACCAATTCTGAGTTGTGGTAAATAAGGGACCACAAAAAATTGATGAAATAGATGAAGGAATAAAGAAGACTAGAGGATTAGCTATTCCTAAGCTTAACATGTATTCTAACTTGAGCGCAAAAGATCAAGATAAGCTGGAGGATGCAATCATAGGTATGATGATCAACTTTAAACAAGTTCCAGTAGAGTTTGAAAATAGTATACCAAAGTAACTATATGACAAAGTGTTTGCAAGATGGACATATGCACTTCAAACGAAGAAAAGAATGAGAGAAAGGTCACTAATTCTTGGCAAGCTAGATTTTACTGTTCCTGAGATTGATGCTTCTTCGCAACAACATTCAGGAAATTTTTTGATGAAGGAAAGAGAATTTAATAATCTACAAGGTAAAATACAAGAGGCAGATGATGAAATAGAGAGATCTGGACTAGAACTCTTAGTCCACTAGAGAAAGTGAGGCAACTGTACCCACAATTGACACCAAGCAACCTACACTAAGTTTACAATTTGATGCACCAATAGATGTAGAGGATGAAATAATTCACATCTACAATATCGAGTAGCCAAAGGAGGAAACATATGCTAAAGATTTCATCACTAATACTAAGACCACAATGGAAATCAATCCAAAGATGCTGAAAACATTAGGGGAAAGAGAAATACTAATTGAAGATATAACAGAAGGAGACCCCGACAATGAAGCCAAGGAAGATGAAGTTATAACTGTTGCTACCAAGAACCTCAAAGAAGAAGCCACTGAGGTAGCACAATAAATGGTACTAGGTAATTTATCTATTCTAGTAGAAGCTATAGATATAGCTACTGAGCACCAAATAGAGGAAGTTCCACCTGAGCACGAAAAAGACATAGTTGAAGACAAGGGTGAAGAGATAGGTAAATAGAACAAGCATAGTGGTGAAGCTATACAAGGTGAAGAGAACACAAAGACCACTAATGCAGAAGTAAATGATCAAGGAACACATGAAGAGAACACAATAGAAACTTCTACTACAAGTGCTAGGCCACCATCCCCAGCACTACAAAGTGTAGAATCTATAATAGGGAAATACAAAGAATAATAGAAGTCTACCGAGCTACCTAAGCCAAATCTAGAGAAAAAGGTTCAAGTTTAAATTACACAATCTCCCACATCAAGTGTGCAAGAAAAGAAGAAGAAGAGGAAATGTGGAAGAAAGGATCTGGTCACCCTTGATGAGGTTTAATCGAAATTCCTGCATGTGACCCAAGGACACTTGATCCCAAAGCTCTTAGAAAATAAGGAGAGCTATGCACCTAGAAAGAAGCTCAGGAGAAGCTGAAGCAAAAACATAAAAACACTAAGGTGCTATAGGATGTAAAGGAGATACTAATGCAAGTTGCCCATATGTCAATGTAGATGAGACAAAACCCATCATTGACTAACTTGCACTGCTCACCAAAACAATAAATAGACCAACTATAGATGATGAGAGATGATAGAAGAAAGAGAAGAAAATAAAATTCAATACAAGTTAGCTGATAAAATCAGCCAATAAGTGGGATTAAACAAGGAAAAACTTTCTGAAGTAGTAACTGAGTTAGAAAGTATTATTTAAAAGGTTATTACTATTTTGTAGAAGTTATGAACTTTAGACTGTTTCACTACCGAGATTAGTGAAAAGTTAAAGAAATTTGATGAAGGTCTCAAAAAAAGTGCAAATAGTCTAACAATTGAGCCTCATGCATTTCAAGTGCATTATTCAAAAGTCACACATATTCAGTGGTTGAGACTAGAGTTAAGGAAAGAAGAGGAAAGAATCAGAGAACGAGTAACTGAGCTACAAGCCGAGTTACTACCACACTTAGTGGTGATGTAGAAACATGTGAAGAAGGAAAAGGACTTAATTTATAACCCTAATTTATTAGTGACATAACACATTTTTTATATGCATGCACAAGTAGACCTCGATCAGATTGCACTCATAAATCTAAAAGAGGAATGGGGAAACCTCATGGCCAACCTCAAGAAAACCCATCAAAATATATTTGAGAAGTTTTACGTAATTTTTTTGGCATTACTTTCCAAAAAGGGGGAAATATAGGTAAATATATATTGTATGTACTTTACACCGAGAGCATGTTCAAAGGGGGAGTTCACACATTTTTGAGTTTGTAAATATTTATGTCAACTTTTTGTAATCAACATACATATATGTTTTTGACACTAATTCCAAAGGGGGACAATGTTACTCCTAATTGCATTAAGAGTTGTCATTAGTATCACACATATAGTCTGTAACCAGCGAAAACAAGTTCAGTCGGTCATAAATATGAGTATAGTGTTTACGGAGCACACAGGATTTTCAAGCACTAGTATTATACCAAGGAAGAGACACAACATTTACCAAGTAATCCAGACTTGACATAAAAGTTTAGAATGTCATAGAATTCAAGGTAAACGATTTCCATTGAGCTAGAAAATAGTTTACATAAATTGAGGGAATATTTTACTGGGAATGACACATTGATTGGTTACAATCTCTATGCTATTTTGAATTAGGTTATTCATTTGGATCATTGATCTTAGCTTTTCTAAATACTATCACAACCCTAATTAGGTCAAATCATTATAATTTAAAGCATTGTCAAGATGTCAATTTTATCAGTAGAAGAGAGATATATGAAGTAGTCACCATTGGGAGATGTTTGAAGATCTGACAGGGTTATGTTGAAAGGATTTTTACAGAGTATTTAGTTTTATCAAAAATAGTTCAAAGGCTACTAAGAAGTATTCAAGGAGACATTCATCACAACAAGGTGATTTCTTAATTATACTTAAAGGTTCTGAAATTTAGAAAAGTAAGTTGCTTCAACCAGATCAATTTCACTTTTAATCTCTAGTAATTGTGACAGATAAAATCTCCTAACAAAGTAGACTTAACAGTCCTATGTAAAATCTCTTAACCGAGTGCACACTTGAAGAGTGTTTCTAAAATCCTCTAACAAGGTAGATCTTAGTAGATCTTGTATGTTACTCCTAACAGGGTAAGATCATTAGAAGTGATCAATCTTTGTAGCCTTAAGAAAAATCTTTATTTACTATAGTAGTGAAGCTTTGTGGGTTCCATCCCCACCGTAGTTTTTACCTTCTAACAAGGGATTTTGCGATACCAAAATACTAGTGTTATGTGTATGAATTTTCATGTATTCTTATTTGATTAGATTGAAAGTATTTACATTTCAGTTATGTTAATGAATGTATGAAGATAGTAAATACTTCAATCGGTTAATGAAGTACTATGTTGCAAGGATTGAGTTAAAAAAAAATTAGGGGTACTGATTCACCCCTCCCCTCTCAGTAAATTACATTTCCATAATCCCAACACAAAGTAATCTTGATCATCATGATCAGCTACACCAATACTAAATGTTTCATAGATCAATGTATTTGTACTATCATCTTCTATTGTGTTTTTTGGCACATGATCATCTTTTTACATAGGATCATTATCGTGTTTCTCTAGTTGGATCAAAACCACATTCTCCGAGTTGTGGTAGTCCATATCATGTGTCCTGAGGTGCTCCACCTATATAAAAATGATCAACATAAATAAACCATGATCATGATCTCATCATCATTAGGTGATTTGTTATGTATATAAATTGTTAAAATGATATAATGAACAACTTACCAATGGACGATAATCATGCCCTCCTTCAATGTGGCCATGTTTCCTACAATGTTTCTTAGCTATTGTGATTAAAAGTCTTCTATTCTTTAAGCCCTTACAATTTTTGCAGGGACAATAAAATTTTCCATCACCTTTTCTTTTCAAGCTAGACCATAATCTAGCAATTGTCTCATTTTTTTCTTCACTGATATAATCTAACATGATCTTTCTTTACAGGAAAAAAAAATGGGCTATGAAAACTTTTCTCTATAACCTTCACAAACTAAGAAAAATGATGTCACGAGTACAAAAATCTTCTTAGAACTAGTTATATAGAACTTGAAATGTTAGTTATGAAATGACATTTCAATATAATATACCAAATTGAGATACTTGACATAGAAAAATTGCAAAATGAACAAAAACCATTGAACATTCAACATAGTAACATAGTACTCGAATACTCCAAGTACCCAGTGTGGGGACGTCCCAAGGATGAGTACTGTGAGGTTTTATGGAGATCAAAATAACACCAATTTCAAGTTAATAAGTAAACTTAAAGCACATGTGTATAGAAGGAACTTTTCTTATCAAATTTTGGCATTCAAAATTTTGTGGTAATGTAATGAAACAACTTGCACAATAGAGGAATATAATAGTAAACAACCCTCAATGACCTTTGTCACTATCCCCATCAACTGACATACATTACCTTCATTCATGATTAATTTTTTTTTAGCCAATTTAATTAAGCCTTGTGGGAGATCTTAGATACATAATTAGATCAATTAATGGGTTTTCACTCAAGAACAAAAAAAATGTGACTTTGTTAAACCGTCCACTTACATATTTTGATTCTTTATTGAATACCTACCAAAAATACTTTATAAACCTCTTTGGTTTGATGGTGTAAAACTTCATAACCCTCCTTTCCACTTACTCCATGATCATCACATGATCCTTTACATCCAACATGGATGGAAGTGTACTTGACTAGTCATCAATCCTGCAGACAACTTGATGACAGTCAAAGGTACATTGGATTTGATCAATACACACAACCTCTCATTGACTCACCATATCCAACATCAACTCTTCCACACTCTTTTATAATGTATTTGATAGTTATAGACTCTTCTAACTACTTTTGGAATGAACAATAACCCTTAGTGTAGCTTTTGTGCAAAATTTGCAGAATTGTTAATTTTGCAAAGGTGCACTTTTTCAACTTTTTGCAACATTTTGCACTTTTACATTTAATGCCTTCACAACTTTGAATAAACCACCTAGACACACAAAAATGAACATTTTATGACCTTTTACAACCTTGTTACCCTTTCATGGGTTATTTTACATCTATTGACCTTATGAACCTAATCAGGACCTAGTTGACAACTTGAGCAACTTTTTCACAATTTTGACCAAAATGGCATATAGCCTTACATCTTTGTTCCAAAAAAATCATTAGGAATTTAATAAATCATGAATTACCTTATTACATTAAAGCATCACAATTTTTCACATTTTAATCTTTGACCTCCTATATGTGTATGTACCTTATGTGCTTCTGCACCGTTGGGTCTTCCACACTCAAAATAATTGAGCACCATACCAAGTATTGTATTCCCTATTGCATTAAAAATCCCACAAGAAAGAATCTATGGATCTACAATCCTCTAGTAATTAGCAATGATTCCATTAGGAAACCACCTCTATAAGAAAATGCCACAATGACTATTTGTTGTAGTAAATGATATTTCAAATATTACTATATTGGTTTCATGTAAGGAAAAAATATTTTTGTGTTTCTTTTATCCAATCGTGTTACAATATATTTTTGGCTACAAACACCCATTGCATTTGACTAGGACCCAAGGTTTTTTAGTCATTTATAGAAAGCCTTGTGATAGAGATTAGATATTCAACTAGATCAATCCACAACTTATCATTAAGAGATAAATAACAAAATGGAGGAGATCAATCGCACACTAGCCAAAGGAGCACACCCACTATTCAAGGTGGTAAGATAAGAAAAATGGTACATCTTTATCAACTCTGAATTTAGTTTCCATGATTTACCAAAGACATGATAGGGCCAGTCCACTATCAACTACAAACCTTTAGACAATCTTGTGTAGGTGTGAACAATACTTTGTGCTAAAGTGAAATCCCCTACAAAATCTCATATACTATCTCAACCACTTGCAATATGGCATGTTACAATAAAACCATCAACAACTCTTCACATTGCAATTGCCAAAATTTACAAAATTTAGTCATAGAATTTTTTAATATCATGAATGGTGTCAAGTGTTGGAGAGAGGTAGAGGAGATAAAATACCAGTGGAAATGATGATGTTTTTAGTAAATATTCAACACTTACAGGTTAGCATATAATTTGAATTTATCACTAATCTACTACATGACATACATGAAGGTTTAATTCAAGAAAAAAAGGACCCTCTTCATGTCAATTTCAAACTCTATTATCCATGTGTTATTAAATATTGTATAAGAACAAGGATACATGTAGTACCTAATAGGGTTTTGAAAAGGAAAATAACCAAGGAAGGCTACCAGTCTAGATGTGGAGTTAAAAATGGTATAGAAAATGCCCACAGAATCACAATAATAAGTGAAGAAAGATAATCACAACACATTGCATATTTAATTATATCATAATTAACTTCTGATTTACAATGTGTATCCTCAACACATCCACATTTAGTATACATATCCATGAGGGAATTCGCTACAAAAATGTGAGATTCTAAACCATTTCATATAGTATGGTAATGGATTGCCTAACTATTATGTAGATCTAAGAGGTTCCCACATGCCTTTAGCACAAGCCAAAATGTAAAATGGTCTGGTCGAATTTGGTTGTAGAATACAAGGGCTTCCTTTCTCTAGTTCTATTTTATTAATACATTCCACAAAGAAAGGGGTGGATCATACATTAGATCAAGATTTAGGTGTGCAACAGGTAAACCCCTTACCTTCATATACGTAATTACTGTTGGAAATATTCAGGAATTAACCGAGTTACTGAGAGGGGAGGGGTGAATCAGTAACTCCAAATTTTCCTTCAATTACAGATGTATTAACATGTAATTTACTTTAACCTTTGCATACAGAAAGCATGAAACTTAAAAGCATTCACAATAATGACACATAGATTTGGTTACCCAGAAACCTTCCAAAAAGAAAGTAAAACTAGGGTGGGGATGAAACCCACAAAGCTTTAATACTGCAGAATAAAGTTGGCCGGTTAAGGCTTACAATTTGATCACTTCTGATGATCTACCCTGTTAGGAGCAATAAGGATTGCTAAATCCACCTTGTTAAAGGATTTACAAACATACAATGAATTATGCACTCGGTAAAGAGATTTTACAAAAGACTGTTAAGTCTACTCGGTTAAAGGATTTTAGTACTGATTCACCTGTTAGGATGAAATAGTAGATCTCTTGCTTTGCAACTGGATTGCTAATTGAGATTCGCTGATGTACTGATCACCTTTTGTGATGAATTTGTCTTTGTTGTTCCTTATACTGCTGAAGCCCTTTGTAATTCGCTTATCTCTGCCTTTCTTTCTTTTTCACATACATGCTTCTTACACACATCTTGACATTTTTACAACATTGTTTATATACAAGTCTTAAACAATTAATTACAATTACAATTACAAAGTCGGCTTGACAAATAAACATAAGTGCTACTAAGTTGGCCCAAGTATGGTTACACGGTTCCTACAAACCAACTCGGTGACTTTCTGATACTCGGCGTCTACTACATTACTCGGCATCGTCATGCACTCGGTAGAAGTGAAGGCACAATTCATACTGACCACTCGGTAGGTTTTGAACTCGGTAAATACTGGTGACTCGGTAGACATGATGTTACTTGGTTTTCTCAATTTGTACTAACTTGCTCGGTTTGCACTGTCTGCTCGGTTTGCACTATCTGCTCGGTTTGCACTGTCTGCTCGGTTTGCACTATCTGCTCGGTTTGCATTGTCTGCTCGGTTTGCACTGTCTGCTCGGTTTGTACAGTCTGCTCGGTTTGCACTATCTGCTCGGTTTGCACCCAGAATGCAAATAAGTGTTGTCACTAGTGGCAATTCTGCTTAATGCCAACAAATTACAAGTTTGGAAGCCAATTAATAGGTGCAATATAATTTAGAACAAGCATGTAAAAAGTGAAATCACGATGTGTATACTTGATTAAAACCCTTAAAATTTTATATTTCTCCACAAAAGTCGCTCCACAAAAATTTTCCACTGCTCTTCTAAAAGTCACTTTTGATCTAATATTTCTCCCATGTATAATATAAATATCATTGTCACATTTTTTTTTAATGTTGACTGTGTTCATCAGAATTCTGATGAACTTTCCTCTCGTTGAAATTCTAATGAACATGAACAACATTTTTATTAAAAAAAATAGAAAATTTGACACGAATTTCCTTGTAAAATCCGACAAAGAAAAATAAATCCCATACTTTGTCAAAAAATTTCGTCGGAACATGCACCCAAATGAGTTAGTGTAGTAAGAATTCTAAGATTTGGGATGAACATTAGCATTATGTGCAACATGCCTACTTTTGTGCCATACATTCTTCTACACAAAGATCTCGTATTGAGACATGCTTTGGTTATTTGCATAAGTCTCCTTTAGATTATTTTTTTGGGAAATATTTAGTAGCAGATGGACATAGTGATGCAGATAAACCCACAAAGTTCATTTAGAAGATTCAATTGGTTCACCAAGTTCTATAGGAACAATTGGAGAAGAACCAAACCAAGTATAAGGCTAGGCATACCAAGCATTGAGTTGGTCATCATATCCAATTTGGTACTCAAGTTTGGTTATACATCAGCAAATAACATCTTAAGGGTGAAGGTAAAAAGCTTAAACTAATCTGGTATGGTCCATTTACAATCATGGAAAAGATTGGTAATAATGCTTTCTGATTAGATTTACCTCCATATATGCAGATGTATTTAGTAGTGAATTTTGAAAACTCAAAATTATATGAGCCTCCTATGATCATGGATCAATGTGATAATGTTTCAATTCCTTCAGTTGATGATTTTTCTCCTAAATATCTTGATAAGTTGTAAGAGGATTTTATTCTTGATAGAAGGATTAAAACTACACAAATAGGTGATGTGGGATAAATCCATGTAGGATTAAAAGGAATATGTCCAATACTTAAAGAACGATGGATGGAAATTAGAAGAGTAAGGGAGATATACCCTCACTTTTTGAATAAAATAAAACTTTTGGTGGTCCAAAATCTTCTTCGTGGGGAGGATTAATCAAGTAGGATCCTCCACAATTGATCTAAATTGATGGTGAATATAATGATGGTATTAAATGTTTGATGAAGATTCCTTCATATTGTAGAGCTCGTCAAGAGCTTTACAACACACTTTGAGTAGGTTCAAACAAACATCATATGCAAAATTTAAAGGCCTTCAAAAGTTGAAGGTGTGATGTGGGTGCATTGACACATGGCACACTCACATGTTGACACTTGGCATGATGCAAATGACACTTGGCATAGTAAAATAATGATACATGAGAGATGGTGATTCAATTTAAAAATATAGTAACTAGGATTTGAATCCACAACTTTCTCAAGGTAATTTAGTGTCTTTACCATTAGTTCACATTTCTTACATGTGCATGGATATCGATATATTTTAATTTAAAGTTGAGGATAATGTGGTATTTAATGAAAAATTAGTTTTTATGGGATTTGATCCCACAACCTACCCTACACCAACCAAATGCCTTAACCAATGCACCACACATGTAACATACCTATACCATGTACAACTCCTAAGCCTTCCACATACAAACCATATTGTAGGAAACATTTAGGGCATGTTTCCTATGATGTCCCATACGGTCCACAATTTCACCCCAATGGGGGTGCTCTGTGTAACCAAGTTACTCATCACCTCTAGATGGTAATATTTCCTTCAGTACCAAGTCATGTCACTATACAACACAAGTCCTCTCACCATACTAGTCAATGTCATATGCTTACAGTCAATACCATATGGTCCTTCCTTTATATGGTGACCAATCACCCTATACGCATCTAGTCCCTCCATTGATAAAATATTGATATCCCCCATATGTCCTTTAAACACTCTACCTATACAATGTACAAAATTGACAATTCTCGCCTCACCAATATCACAGATAAATAATGGGGTATGTATTAATTGTGGGAGATGAAAAGATAACTACACAAATGAAAGAAGTGAATATACTCCAATGATAGATTGAACAAAATATTTGTAGTCTCAGATTACATCAAATGTGTCTTCAATTGAAATTTTCAAAAATTTGGACCAACAGAAAGAATAGAGTGAGTGACACCCACCAAAATTGCAAAGTTCTAGAATAGGGAAGAGCTTGCACCTCCAAAATGACATATAGTGTTGAACTCCAACTAGAATTCAAAAATATATAAGAAACCTAAAAATCCACTATGACTACCTACAATTTCAAACATGATCTTATAAAGGGTTCCAGGAAGTTTCTCAAAGGGTTACAAGTGGGTTGACATAAGTAATTTATTACTATTATTTTATAATTAAATTAATTAATAAAAGGATCTATAGGATATTGTTAAATTTGGGACCACTTTAGTCAATTAATTTAATTAGGTCATTTGAATTTTTCAGGAACATTACAGTCCTCCCAACCCAAGAATTTCTTTCCCTCTAGAAATTGCAAAATTGAATGATCCAAGATCTATTCACTCTCCAATGTGGCGTCTTCAACCAATAGATCCTTCTAGTAGTCTAGGTACTCCCTAATGGTGTGTGACCTCAGATTTCTCTCTAGACATTGATGATCTCTACAGGCTCCAATGCAAGTTTTCCCTCTTCATCAATAGGTGGAAGTTCCAAGAAAATTGTGACACACCAATTGACTACCTTCTTGAGGCATAAAACATGAAAGACATTGTGAATATAACTTCCTTATAGAAGCTCCAACTTGTAGTAAACTTCTCCCACTCTTTGTAACACTTTGTATGGTCCATAGAAGCAAGGCTTCAACTTCTTAGCACCACTTTTCTTCAAGAAAGACTTTTTATACGTCTGTAGTTGGAGGTGGACCAAATATAATACTTAAAAACTTTGTTCAACCCTATGCCTATTAGCATACATCTTCTATTGATTCTGAGTCAGCTGTAGGTTATTCTTGAGAGACTGTAGGATATCCAAACTCTCTTACAACTAGTCCTTGGCCCTCAGTGCCCAAATATCACCTAATTCCAATCCCACAAATGATAAAGCCTCATAACCATATAGTACCTTAAATGGTGACATACTTATTGACATATGGTAGGTAGTACTATAATAATGTTCTCCTAAATAAATCCAATGGATCCACACTTTTAGCTGTGTTGTGACATAGTTCCTCAAGTATCCCTCCAACCACTTATTCAAAATATTTGTCTCCCATCCGTCTGTGGGTGGTAGCTTGTACTTAGTGACAAATCTATACCTACTAAATGAAAAAGTTCCATCTAGAAATGATTGAGGAAACAACTATCCCTATCACTGACTATGTTTTGTGGAAGGCCATGCAAATCTTCCACATAAGTTGCCTAGAATCCTTTGGAAATGGAAAATAAATAGGAATATTTGGTAAAATGATCCACCATGAAATAAATGCAATCCTTTCCTTCTACCCTGCGAAGTCTAGTGATGAATTCCATCAAGATCTTTTCCCATTTTCGATCGGTATTGGCAAAGGCTGAAGTAACCTTTCAAACAAGGTATTCTTGGAATTATTCTATTGGAAGGTGGCACATTCCCTCATGTACTATATTACATCATCTTTGAGGCCTTTCCAAGAGAACCTCTCCCAAATTTTACTATACATATTGAGGTACCCTAGGTGTCCTACTAAGGATGAATCATGAACTTCCCTCAAAATATTCTCCTTCATCTTTGGTTTGAGTACAAAATAAATTTTATCCTTTTTGTAGATGATAGTTTCAACCACCTTGTACCTATCATCCTGTACTTGATCATCCATCAACTAGCACACAAAGGTGTTCTAGGAGTAATTGACTAACAAATGGGCCTTCCAATCTACTAAAATCTATGATAGTGAACATATAGTAGGTTTCCTTGATAGTGTGTTAGCCACCACATTCTTCTTCCCCTTTGCATACTCATTATCAAAATCATATGCTTGGATATTTATCACCCATTTCTATTTCCACTTGTTCAAGTCTTTCTCTAGGAAATATCTTAGACTATCCTGGTCTATCCTCACAACAAATTTTTCTCCAATGAGGTATTGCCAAAACTTGGCCAATACATGCATGATGGTGAGAATATCATTATCATAGATCAATTATAGTCATTCAAATCCCAAGATTTTTAAACTCTCAAATGCAATGGGGTGATGGTCTTGCATTGACACTGATCTAGTGCCTTCTCTTGATGCATCGCACTCTAGGACGAAAGGTCAAGTGAAGTATAGTAGTGCTAGTACTAGACACATACTCATGACATCTTTCAATCTATCAAATGCTTGGTGTACCTACTCATCCAAATGGAAAGCCCCCCTCTTTTTCAAGTATTCCAATGGTTCTCCTAGTATTGAAAGCTCTTTCACAAATATTATGTAATAACTACACAATCCAAAGAACCCACACAACTGTGTGAGTGTCCTTGGTGGGGGCTGGTCAAGAATTTCCCAAATCTTCTCTTGGTGCACCTGAACCCCTTGGGAACTAATGACATGACCCAGGTACAAAATTTTAGTCATCCTAAATTCACATTTGGATCTCTTTAAAAATATCAAGTGTGACTCCATGATTCCTAATACGTCATCTAAATGTCTCAGATGTTCCTCCCACATCTTGTTGTAAATAAGTATGTTTTTAAAGAACACAAACAAAAACTTATGTAGCTACTTGTTGAAGATGATTTTCATGTAGGACTAGAAGGTGGCCAGAGCATTGGTCAACCCAAATGGCATGACCAAGAATTAATTGTGTCCATAGTGAAAACATGTGATGTTTCCAAATTTTTAACCAAGTGACTATATTAAATTAATTAATTAAGTGGTCCCAAAATTTAAATAATATTATAAAGGACCTTTAATTAATTAATAAAAGGGGTCCCAAGTAATAAGTAATAAATAAAGTATGTCAACTATTTTGTAGCCCTTTGGGAAACTTCCTAGATGCCTTTATAAGGCATTGGTTGGCATCATAGGTAGTGTGTTGTGGATTTTATGTTTCTTATGTATTTGTGATTCTAGTTGGAAATTGAAATTGTTTGTAGTTTCAAACATGCAAGACCCTCCCTATTTTTTATTTACAGCTTCTGTGGGAGTCATTTGTCACCCTAGTCCATTTTTTGAGATATCACTTAAAATATTTCACTTTTTACTTCATTGTCAAATTTGTAAAGTCTTCTTGCATAGACAAATTTGTGCATCTGAATATAATCTAAGAATATAAGTCTCCAATTGATAGCATTTTAATTCATGTGGTTTTCTTATTTCTAGATCTATGATCTATTGTGTTACCATGGATTATAATAATAACCATTCTTATTTTTTAATAGATCAAGTATAATATTCAGTCATTAGTTACACGGTGCCAAAGGGCATCAAATTGCAGTGTGTGAAATGTGACAGTCTTGAATAGTATGGTGGTAGTATGAACTATTATGGTGGTAGTGCCAATTGATAGTGGCAGTGCCGAATAGTAGGTGGTAGTGCCAACTGGTATGGGAGTAGTGCTAACCGGTATGATGGAAGTGTTGACTAGTACGATGGTAGTGCCAACTGGTATGATGGAAGTGTGCTACTACTATAGTAGAAATGTGTTGACTGGTATGGTGGAAGTGTGCAGGTAGTGTGTTAACTAGTACAGTAGAAGTGTGTCATCTGGTATAATGAAAGTGTCAATACAATCAGGGTGTGCCTTTGGTACATCACACAAAAAATGTTGTCTTCTAGACATTTTTTCCCCTGATGCAGATCTGGTGGTACCTAGAATAAAGATCAATCTTGGAGAAGTAAATTAATTTGTATAGTTCATTCAATAGCTCATCAATCTTGGGAATTGGGTATCTATTTTTTATGGTCTTATTGTTCAATTCTCGGTAATCAATGCACATTCTAAGGGTCTCATCCTTCTTATTCACCAATACTACTGTAGATGTAAAGGGACTGAAGCTAGGTCTAATCTATCCTTTTTCAAGGAGTTCTTGGATTGTCTTCTCTATCTCTTCTTTGAACTTCTCAAGATGGTGATAGGGTATGATGATAATAGGCTTGGCACCATTTTCCAACTTGATGGTGTGCTCAAAACCTTGATGTGGGGTATACTAGGTGGAAATTTTGTGAAGACCAAATTGTTCTTATCCACCACTCCCTAAAGATAATAACCTCGTAATAGTCTTGTTGTCCACTCAAAGGTTTAGTCGAGATAAAAAATTATGTTTCCCACACAAACTCATCATGTCTAATAATTGATTCCATCCATTTTGTCAAGATATCCATTGGACCACCATTCTAAATTCCTCTCAGTACCACCTTCTTGCAATCCACTTCGAATTAAAATTACATCCTTTTAAAACTCATACGTATTGGTCAAGGGTCTCCATCCATTGAATGCCCAAGATAACATCTGTATCATCCAAATATACCATGAAGAAATCATTTATCACTGTGTAGTTCCCCATGGTGATGCTGACTTGTTGAACCAGATGAGTACATGAAAATAGACTTGCTATCCCTTGAGCATACCATGAACCCAAAAGATACTACACCTTTGAGTTCCAACCAGTGTTGTAATGACACCTCCCCTCCATACAAGTGTGGCAATATTCTCTACCCAATTTATTTCTTCTTTAATTTCCTCTCCTTCTTGCTGCTCAAATTTTTTATTCTCCCCCTCGCTATCGGATACCACCTCAATGTAGTGAATTTTTCCCTTGCCTAAGCATCGGTCCAATTCCCATGGATCCTTGGAGGTATAGAAAATATTTCTCCTCCTAAGATCCTTCCTTGTGGCTTCATCTAATGATGACTTCTTAAGGTTTGGTTTGATATCTCTCTCTCTCCTTCTATGTGAGGGGTGGTTTTTCATGTGTGTAACTCTTGTAAGAAGAAGATGAGGTAGCCCTATCACACACCTTCTTAATCACTTGTGTGAGCATGTTGGGATTGAACCCTTTGACCCAACCCTTTAGGGGTTCCATCAATCCATCCATGAATAATACAACCAGTCTTCTCTCCAAGATGTCTATAATCAACATTGACAATCTCTTAAATTTTGTGATGTAACTGTCCACTAGTGCAATCTACTTCAGTTGAGCCAAATCCTTAAATTTGAGTTCTAGATCTCATTCGTCAAAGTGGTCTATAAGTATCTTTGTGAAGTAATCATATGAAGTGACTCAGTCATGAACAAGGGTGATTGTTATATGGTGCCACCATTCATTAGCAACTTCTTCCAGGTGAGGTGTTACACACTTGATTGCCTCTCTTCTTCAGGCACTGGGTTTAGTTGGAAGTAGGTATCTTCTTTTATACCCACGCTTGTCCTCATGTTTTCCTAAACAATCAAAGGATGATAAATTTAGCTTGTCAATATTTTGTCATATATCATTGTTGTAATGGCCATGTGTCTTAGACTATATCTTTCATAAATCAACATTATCCTTGAAGGGTAGTTCTATTCCAAATGTGGCATCAAACCAATCTTGCCTAAACTGATCTTGCATCTCCAAGAAGGTAGAATCTTTTTCTCCATGTTTTTCAGTCCTTTGAGGAAATTTCAACATCATTAGGCATGTATGTGAACATTGAGTGTAATGAGATCTCTATTTAAAAAATTATCTCCATGCCCATTATGATTTCCATTTGTCATCCCTTTTGCTAAAGCCGTAATATTTTTCTAATTTATTTTTGTCATTTTTCTAAAGTCGCATTGACTTGTTTTTGTCCTTGCGCCAAGGTCTCACTAAGTTGTTGTTGTCCTCTTGTTAGCTCTCATAGCAATGTTATCATTTCGGTGCTTGATTCTACAATCTTGTCTACTGATTGGGGTCTTTTTCGCATCCAACATCACCCGACAGTCTGGAAAGATCACTAGCTCTAATACCACTATAATGTAGCTATACCGCATACTAATCCCAAGCCTTCCACACACCAACTATACTACAGGACATAGTCAAGGAAGGTTTCATGTGATGTCCCATATAGTCGATAATTTTACCCCAATGATGGTGCTCTGTGTAACCAAGTTACCCATAACCTCTATACGGCAATATTTCCTTCAGTACCAAGTCCTATCACCATACCACACAAGTCCTCTCACTGCACCAATCAATGTCGTATGCTACAGTCAATACTGTATGGTCCCTCCTCCGTACGATGACCAATCATCCTATATGCATCTAGTCCCTACATTGTCAGAAGATTGATATCACCCACACGCCCTTTCAACACTCCACTCATACATTGTGCAAAATTGCCTCAATGATATCACATATAAATAATGAATTATTTATTAATATATGAGAGATGCAAAGATAAAACTTCAAACATGTGCAAGAAGAAAATATACTTGAATGATGGATTGAATAGAATATTTGTATTATCACATTATGAAAATATTTCTCAGATTACATCAAATACATCTTCAACAGAAATCGTCACAAATTTAGACCAACAAGCAAAATAGGTTGAGGAGTGACTCCCACTGAAACTGTGAAGTGCCAGAATAGAGAGGATCTTGTACCTCTGAAATGGAAAATAGTGCTAAACTCCAATCAGAATTTACAAATACATAAGAAACTTAAAACTCTACTATCACTACCTACAATGCTAAACACGACCAAAGGGCTCCAAAAAGTTTCCCAAAGGGTTACAAGTGGGCTAACATAAGTAATTTAATACTTTTATTTTATAGTTAGATTAATTAATAAAAGGGTTTGTAGGATATTATTAAATTTGGGACCACTTTAATCAATTAATTTAATTGAGTCATTTGAGTAGTTTAGGAATACTACAACACATGTATACATGAGAGTTAAATGAGAATAATTTTTATTTATTATATGGTCCAATGCTGGAGAAAAAGTCAAAAAGGTATGTTCACATTTGGATTTGAACCAACAACCTCATACACATAAGGATAAGTCTTATTTCTTGCACCAAACATGGAGACATGTTTGAATATGGAGGAAAGTTCATTTAAATTATATCTTTTTTTTTAAAAGTAAACTTAAATGCAATGAGAAGACTTGAACTTGTGACCTTTCCTATATAAGGGCTAGGTATTGCCATTACAACATAAACCTAGTTTTGGTAGAGGAGTGCCCGTGATTGATTTGTATAAGCATTTTTGGAGATGTAAAGTTTTTTAATAGCAATTTTATTTGTAGGAAGAATTTATATAAACTCTAAGCGAGTTTTTATCTTCCTAGAAAAAAACTAGAAGACTATTTTTGTAGGTTTTTATGTATGAAGGAAAATTGGTGTATTTTTCCATCAATTTTAATGGACCAGTTGCACATTTGAACTGGACCTAGAGATGTAGCCCTTAAGGGGTGAACTTTGTTATCAACTTGTAGTGTATGGTCTATATTTTTTTGGTTCTTATTCAAGTTTAGTTGTTTGAGTTACTTGTTGAATGTTATTAAAATTTAACAATACTATCTAAAAAGTTAAAATTCAAATTAGTGTAAAAGGGGAAAAAGTTTTAGCACTACTTTTGGATCATGTTTAGAATCAACCTTGAAATTGAATCAAAATATGCTTGTAAGGAAAGTATGTTGAAAAAAAGAAGAGGCTAGATTTGAAACATAAATTGTCTTATACCTTGATGATGGTACGCTTCTTTGAATTTGATCACATATGTTGATTAAATAACTTGACTCTACACAAAAACCTAAAAGGAAATCATGAAAGACATGTCTCACACAATGATTGTTGTAGTTTTCCACCATATTTGGTATGGAGAAGGAGAATGATTTGAATGCTTGTGAATGGGTGGTGAATGGATGTGTGTGTGAATGCTTTGCACCTTCATGAAATTAGGATTAATATCTAACAATCTTAGCAAATACAATGGAAATTTAAACTAAGAATTACATATGAATCCATGACATCTCATGGCTCTCTAATTAGATGTGGTAAGTAGATCTCTCAGCTTAATCTCCACTAGTGACACTTCTAAAATGAGAAATATGATACTATAAATGCTTCTACAATGATTATTCTAGGTCAAATTTCTCTAAATGCTCTTAAAATGCTCTTCAATTGCCTATAGTAACAATGCTTTGCAAATGAATTTCTAAGATGAGAATTGCTCTCAAAATGCTTCATATTTATAGTAAATTTCCAAGGGTAGGGGGTGGAGTGACGTAATCATGATTAACCCTTGGTTGAGTCAAATACTTTGCTTTGTTCATAAATCGGGGGACAATTTAAATATTTGTCTCAAAGCTTTGGACAAAAGGACAAAATTGAGTGGTTGAGATTGAAACTTTAAAATGAGTGATTGAGATTCATCCTTTTTGAGTGATTTGTGTCTTTTTGTCCTCAATTTTCATTGGTTGTTCAACTTTGTTGAAAGATATTAGAAATTATTAAATTCAATTAATTAATTAAATTTAGCCATGTAAGGGAATAGGTTCATTTTGATTTTTTATTAAACAACTATACAATTAATTGATTAAAATCAATTATGTAGTGTTTTTCAGCCCTTTAAGCTTTGATTTAATTATTTAACCTCATTATTTGATTTTTCCTTTGCTTTAATTGATTTTGTCAAACTTGATTTAATTATGTCCATTTTAATTGATTTGATCCCTTTTTGATTGAATTAGTGCATTTTGATGATTTTAAGCCATTTTATTGATTTTTGCAATTTAAAAGCACTTTGTCCATTTTTGTGTGTCTACAAATGCCTCTCTTTGAATTGATGTGCGAAGAACATTGATTCAAAGATTCTTTTTAGTCCTTATCACTTTTAGGTCCTGTTTGCTAATTCACTGATTCACTGATATGCCTCTGATATGAAACTGATTGTTGCCTCTGATATGATATCATAGCTCTGATACTGATAAAATAATACAAAAATTTTGATGCCCCACTGATTCCAATGATGTTTGATTTGATACTCTACCGCCCCCTCAGAAATTAAAACATATTGATTGCTTGATTTGAAAGATTTGATGATGTTGATTCAATATGTTTTCATTTCTGAAAAACATTTATGATATGCCATGATTTAGCAATTTGCCCCAGTTGATTTGATATGTTGATATAGAAAAACCATGATTAATAAAATGTTGATGATGTCTCTGGATGAATGATTGAACGTCCAAGATAGCTAGGTCTATTGTAGTTAAGCAAATAAGTGATTAGGATATCAAGATAATAGTACCAATGAATGTGATTTGTCAATCTAATAGGATAGTAAAACTGATATGGGATAACTGATAGGTAGGTCACTGATAATTTGTTCTCAAGACATAGAGACACGAACAAATGGTACTAGGTTTGATAGGATTGATACTATTGTTCTCACCTCACGATCAAGAGTTTGGAAACAATAAGTTGGTACTAACTGATTGATTGATTGACGTAAAATGATTCACTGATATAGAATACTGATATGATTCCTTTGATTTGCAAAAGGACTTAGATATATCATTTTGTTATTGACATTGTATTTTTGATATATAGATTGTTGGATCTTTGATGTTATGAACATTGATAGGACTTTTCTTTGATTCCTCTTTTTTTATTGATCAATATAATTAACTGAAACCCCTTTTCCCTTGGACAAATAACTACAAACATGCACTTAATCTAACATGAAAATGCAATGCAATGCAATACAAACATGCACTTAATCTAACATGAAAATGCAATGCAATGCAACTAAGTGTCACTAGATTTTAGCAAAGAAATGCCATAGAGATAAATTTTCATCATTGAGCATTGTGGGACCGGAAAACAAGTACAACCATCACTGACCACATCATGATGATATGAATACCGCTTTTATATCACTTTTGGTAACACCCTTTTGGAAACTAGTACAACCCTCACTAGTTGAATGACCAACTATGGGAGTATGAATATTGGTTTCATCGGATTCAATGTTGCATAAACAAACAAAGGTCAACCCTCCACCCTATATGAAAGTCCTCGATGGTTCTTTGATGACCATGTCATTAGATGAATTCACATAAGTTGTTGGATCTCCCTCAAGACAGTCACTCAAAGGCAAGAAAAATATTATGTCTCCATCATTGCCAATCTAGTCGAAACATCACCGATTAGCTAATAAGACACAATAAAAAGTCAATTCAAGATAATCAAAAAGCTTCAAGTGTTTTGCAATGTATCAAGATTTTCAAAAAGAATTTCCAAACATTCTGATCTTTTAAGTGTTGTCAATTTTTATTTTTTTTAATCCTGAATAATAAAGTCAATGAAGGCTCAAGGATCTTGTTGTAGGATCAAAATACTTGGGTGTGACCAATGATATCCATCAAAGGTTCAACAAAAATCTCTCTCTTCTGAAGTTTTGATAATTCCTTCTCTGATGTGTGACTGAAAGTAGCACTATTAAATCCGCTCAAGTTTAATGCATTGTGTCATGTGAATTGATGCATGTTTGTTGACATCTGTTGATTAAGATCAAATGCCCCTAGTTGAATAAGAAAAATTTGGGACTTGGGTAAACTTCCAAAATATTACAAAAGCTCGGTTTATGCAAGATGTAGCTCAAAAGCACTTTATGCAAGAAATTACCAACTCTTGAACAAGATCACATTGGTTTTCCCCCAATGTCTAGCAAGATATAGGACATGAAGGATGGATTTTCAAGCTAATGGATTAGAGATGGAAAGGCCATGATGGATGAAGCATGCGAATGTGACCCGTAGGACCATCTTCTCAAGAATACCCAAGCTAAGGAAAAATGATATAGCAATGTGAAGCATGTTTTTGGATAAGCCATGGAAGCCAATGATGCAGTGCTAGATAGCCTATAGGATAATGATCTACTATCATGAAAATGAGGGATCCAAAAGAAGTGGACATGTAAAGAAGTTCTTGATACCAATTTTTGTACTTTAAGTTCTTCATTTTGATCAAGACCAAGGAGTTAATTTGGGTAAGATGTGGATAAGATAACACAATCTGGGTAAAAGGGTGATGGAGCCTATGAAGGGATGTTTTGGGATAATGGAAAGACTGCCAAGGGATAATGAAGGTGAATTAAGGATAAGCAAGATCATGATAGGGTAACATGGATGCAACAAGTACATAAGCTGATGGAAAGGATAACGGATGTCAAGATACTTAATGGTCATGGATGTGTTCAACCTTGTCAAGATGAAGGTGAGAGAGGAAATATGGATGAAACTTGCCCCCAAGTGTGGAGTGCAAGAAGGAGGAATTACGCATGATGCATGTTTACCATGTTTTCATCATGGTATTTGTTTCTCTTTACTTTTTCTACCAAGGTGCCTATTGCTAGGTTTTCACCAAGGCACTTTTTTTTTCTTTTGTTTCTTTTTCTTTCTCTTTTTTATTTCTTTTTTCTTTTGTATTTTTCAATATTTTCCCAACATCAGAATCTTTGGACAATGCTCCTCTAAAAGATATGTTATAGTAAACCATGGGTATGACTAGGATGCTCTAAGATATTGATAAGAGAGATGGAGGTATGGAAAGTATGCATTGGAAAATAAATGTGAGGATAAGAAGAAGGTATGTTGTAGATGGGAATGTTGGCAAGATCAACTTTGACACACACTTTGAAGAGTGGTGGAATGATGGAGGAACGATAGATGAAGGAGGTAAGGATCTTCTTGAGGTAGTGGATTTTGAGGTGTAGGAACCCAAATTAGACTTGGAAAGTGGAAGATGATTGGAAGGAGATGACATGGAAGCCTTTGAAAGCATGAATGTCAATTTTGATTTTTCTTTCGTGTGCAAGTCTTTCAAAAGTGACTTGGGAATCCACATAGTTTTTTATTTTTCTTTCTTTTGTGATGCTTTTGAATGCATTTCTTCAATGAGGGATTTAGGAACCCATGTTTTATTTTTCTCTTTTTGCTTGGTGGACCTTTGCGACCTTTTGGATATTTCATTTTCCTTTTCATTCACATGTCGATTAGATGGGATATTGTGATTTTTATAAACATATGGATTCTTGGATTTATGATTGTTATGTTGCACATCAGCATTGCTTCCAAAAGACTTAGGAATTGTGGATGAATAGAAGTAATATGGAGGGTTCATATGGATTGGTGTTTGGACATTCTTCAAGTATGTGTGCCTTCGTTGATCTTGATACATGGTAGGGTAAGTGAATGGAGAACTAGGGATGATAGGAATGGAGAATGGAGGAGTATATGGACCTAATATGGATGGAAGGGATGAAGATTTTTGTTTTGGGACATAGGAACCCAAAATGGATTTGGAGGATAATGAAGGTATATGGTTGTGTTTGAATGGAGGGATATAATGTGTGAAAGGGATATCAATATCTTTGGAAAGAGTTGCATTGCCCAAGTTCTCATCTTTAAGATTTATCTTTATGCCAATAGGCTCATGAATAGCTTTGATAGTTACACATTTGATAGGGTCAACTGAAGCTTGAAAGGATTTATTATCATGCAAGGGATTTGGAAGAATGATGGTTTCTTGAGGTGAAATGGAGGAATATGAAAAGAAAATGATAGGATACTTTGAGCTTGACAAGGATCTTCGAATGGTGTAGAGAGCATATTTTGCTCTTGATTTTCAATATGATCATTGGAAATTGTGAAAGGGATATCTTGATCTTGCTTGGGAAGTGGAGAAAATATGGAACTTGGAAGGATATTTAGTTCTTGGAATGGAAGGATATCATCTTGGAAGACATGAAAGGATGCAAGGGGATCATCATAGAGTTCTATAGATATGGGACCTTCATCAAATATGGGAGGGGATTGTATATAATCTTGATCTTGATCTTTATCAATATTTGTTTCTTTTCTCTTTGGATTATCCTGTTGACATGGAGCCACTTCTAAGGACAAGGTAGATGTTTGGATATGTGTGGGGGATTTTTGGAAGAATAATGTAGGATCCTTTTGAATGGGTATAATAGGCATTGAAGCACATGAAGCTTTGGGGTCTAAGATCTTTGAAGCATGGAAATGATCTGCATCAAGATGTAAATTAGCTTGGGTTTCTTTTAGAGGTAGACCTTGAGGGTAGACATAGTCAATGTGAAAAGTGTCATCATTAGGCTCATTCTTTGATGGAGGAATTTTGAATAGTTGTGAAGCTTTTTGAGATGAACGAAAGATGAAAGGAGTACAAGCTATGGGAGAAACCTTGCTAGGTAGAGATGTGTGCATTAGATCTTGCTTGAGAGTGATATCTTTCTCTTCATACTCTTTATTACCTTGATCACAAATAGATTCATCATGAAATTTCCCTTGATCGAAGATAGGTTTGTTGCTCTTAAATGTTTCTTTTTGTGAGGAAGATGAAGATATGGATTGCCTATCATTATAAAGAAAAGGACACCTTGATCTTAATGATGGCTTTTTAGATGATGCCTCTTTTTGTTTTTCCTCATTCTCCCTCAAGGTTGATGTGTTAAAATTATGAGGAAGCTTAGCTCCTAATTGAGCTAACTTCATGAAGTATGCTTCTTTATCCCTCTTCAAAATTAATTGCATTGTTTCCATAAATATGGGATCTTGGATTGCTTCTAGAACTTCTTCTCTAGACACCTCATCATTTTGATTCCAATGGAGATTTTGATGTGAGGAAAATGAAGATATGGATGGCCTATCATTATAAAGAAAATGACACATTGATCTTAATGATGGCTTTTTAGATGATGTATCTTTTTGTTTTTCCTCATTCTCCCTCAAGGTTGATGTGTCAAAATTATGAGGAAGCTTAGCTCCTGATTGAGCTAACTTCATGAAATATGCTTCTTTATCCCTATTCATAATTAATCCCATTATTTCCATAAACAAGGATCTTGGATTGCTTCTGAAACTTCTTCTTCAGACACCTCATCATTTTGATTCCAATGGAAATTTTGATCTTGACTTCAAAAATTATACTCCATACTAGGATTGATTCATTTCTCAAATAGTTCCATCATTATAAATCTTTTTCAGGAATATGATCTATTTGTTGCACTGATAAAGAATATCTCCACAAAAGGGTATTCAAAAATGATTGCAAAATTTCCCCAAATCCTCAGGAAATGTCCACTATTTGCCCTTCCTTGTTTTTGGGCATCATTGGCCTGAGTGTAGGTGTGACTAAAATGTTTATATGCGTGAACTGGTGTTGCACTAGGTGGCACACTATGGGAGTGTAGGCAACACTTTGCTATTGATAAGCAGTTTTCCAGTTTTGACAGGTGTGATTCAATATATGCTAGGCGTGACTTCACTATTGATACGCATTTTCATAAAAGTCACAGGCGTGACTTTGCCTCTGATAGGAAGGATTGCTTTGTGCACAGGTGGCACTTTGCTGACCAATTTGTAAAATTTTGAATTTTTTAAACGTTTAAGATCAAGTCTTATAAAATTTTCTTGTTTGAAAATAGAACACAATCACAACACACACATCATTTTTTCATCATGTCCCTAAAACACTCTAGTGTGTATATTCTCAATCATTTTCCACAAGTATAGCACAAGAAAGAATTCCAAGCAGCTTACCTAAAGTCAAATTTAGCTCTCAACATTTTGGCTCTATAAGGTGGTCTTGCTACTTTATCAAGGATTTATTGTGGATTCCGTTCAAATAGATCTTAAACTTTCATCCCCCAAGTATGTTAAGGGGCTTCCCACATGCACCAAGGTACGATTTTGCGTAATTCATGAGGACCACTAAAGGAAGTTCAAAAAATTTAAAATCCATTTGTCACACACCCCATTAAGGATGCATGCATTTTTTTTAGAGTGGGTTGGATTACCGTAGCAAAAGCAAGTGTATCCCACTTTGGGCTGTCCCTCTCACCAGCCTCGTTAAGGCACAACTCAGGAGGTGGGCCCACTAATTCTCTAGCATGTTCATTCAAAGCAAGGAAAATGGAATTAAGGTTAAGCTTTTGGGAATTTGGTTCACCAAAAGGTGAAGAGCATATCCCTAACTTTTCCTTTAGTTCCCAAACACAATAGACAATTTTGTTCAATTTCATTCACCCACTAACTATAGGGATTTGAGTATTTCTACTCTCTTCCACAAACAAGGGGCTTTGATTTATGTGTTTGATTATTTAATCCTTCTTAATTACTAGATTCTTGAAATGCACCAATGCCACAAGCTAAGGGAAAATATTGACTAGTTTAGGCTTACCTTTTTCTTGTAGCTAACCAAAGTTAGGGGCATTTTTTATTGATTTCATTATTTTTTTTCTTACCTTGGAAAATAGCTCCTTCCAAGTATGTTTGTCCACTAGCAAGTTAGTCAACACCAACAAACACTATGAGGGGAAACCAAATCGAAATTGATGAAGCAAAGAATTATGTATGAACTTTAGGCACCTTATTTGCAAATTTTAAAAGAAAAACTTGAACTAAGGACTAAAAATCTAATTGAGAGAAACAAATTTCATTTTGTAAGCTTCAATAATTGCAAGATAGTTCTGGAATACTTGATTTTCCTCCTCTTGTGTTGTCTCAAGAATAGCCTTAATGTGTGCAATGTTTTCCTTCTTGATCCTCTTTGCTAATGCCTTTTCTTCTTGATTAAACCTGCTTTCTGGCTTCTAGACCTTTTTGTGCCTACTCATTTACAGTCAAATCATACAAACAGAGAGTTAGATAAATGATTTGATCAATTTAACATCATATAAAGCCAACAGACAGCAAGCGACATTGTCCAGCTAATACGCGCGAACAAATTGTTAGTAGGCGTAACTTTAAGAGTCACAGGCGTCACTTAAAAGTTAGTATGCGTCATTTAAAAGTTAGTATGCATCATTTAAATGCTGGTACGTGTCATTTAAATGCTGGTATGTGTAAACAGTTTATTGATAAGCGTAAGCAGCATTGAAAATTGTGGAAAATGATTGATCTTAAGGGACAATTTAACAACAGTAAGCGTGAATAAGCAAATTTGAAGCGTGACTATTTTGGTAAATTGTGGAGCAAAGCTTGATCACAAGTGACAACTGATAGCAGATACGCGATACTTCCTAAGTCACAGACATGAATTTACGTGCAAAAGGATGAACAATTTATCTCACAGGCATGAGCTTTCGATTTGCAGGCGACTATGAATAAATTAAGATAGAATAGAAGTTATAGACCAAGCATGAGTGTTCAGCTAATAGGCATCAGAACAAAGATCGTAAGCATCATCTGAATGACTACAGGCGTGATTAAATCTCTTGTAAGCATGACTTCACCTGTTTCATGCAAAATATTCACAGAAAATAGGCAAAATAAGCATGCAAATTATGATGAAAATGATAAAATGAGGCCTAGGGCCCCACGGTGGGTGCCATTTGTGTGTGAATGCTTTGCACCTTCATGAAATTAGGATTAATATCTAACAATCTTAGCAAATACAATGGAAATTTAAACTAAGAATTGCATATGAATCCATGACATCTCATGGCTCTCTAATTAGATGTGGTAAGTAGAGCTCTCAGCTTAATCTCCACTAGTGACACTTCTAAAATGAGAAATATGATACTACAAATGCTTCTACAATGATTATTCTAGCTCAAATTGCTCTAAATGCTCTTAGAATGCTCTTCAATTGCCTATAGTAACAATGCTTTGCAAATGAATTTCTAAGATGAGAATTGCTCTCAAAATGCTTCATATTTATAGTAAATTCCCAAGGGTAGGGGTGGAGTGAAGTAATCATGATTAACCCTTGGTTGAGTCAAATACTTTGTTTTGTTCATAAATGGGGGGACAATTTAAATGTTTGTCTCAAAGTTTTGGACAAAAGGACAAAATTGAGTGGTTGAAATTGAAACTTTAAAATGAGTGATTGAGATTCATCTTTTTTGAGTGATTTGTGTCTTTTTGTCCTCAATTTTCATTGGTTGCTCAACTTTTTGAAAGATATTAGGAATTATTAAATTCAATTAATTAATTAAATTTAGCCATGTAAGGGAATAGGTTCATTTTGATTTTTTATTAAACAACTATATAATTAATTGATTTAAAATCAATTATGTAGTGTTTTTCAGCCCTTTAAGCTTTGATTTAATTATTTAACCTCATTATTTGATTTTTCCTTTGCTTTAATTGATTTTGTCCAACTTGATTTAATTATGTCCATTTTAATTGATTTGATCCCTTTTTTATTGAATTAGTGCATTTTGATGATTTTAAGCCATTTTATTGATTTTTGCAATTTAAAAGAACTTTGTCCATTTTTGCGTGTCTACAAGATGATTGTGTTATGACCTTCTTCCTTGATTGTAGTCTTCTCTACTTGGATTTCAATGAGAGAGATAAACTTTCTACAATGGACAAGATTGCTTAGAAATGGCTTGGATGCTTGATTTATCCACCTTAGCATGCTTGAGATGTCAAATATCTTGAACTTGTACTTGAGGTTAGGATGTCATACCCAAATGAGGAGAGGTAGGTTGTTTAGATACCACTCACAAACATTTTAGAGCTGCAAACTCAAATAAAGTTGATGAGAGTTTGAATTTCTCACTCAACCATTAAGACCACCTCTCTATTCAAATTTTGGGGCAAACATCAAGGAATATACCGATTGGGTTGGCTCATTCCTGAGAATAAGCCTATTCCCCCTAAGGTAGCCCAAAATTTTGACCATGGGTCCTAATTGAGGAGGGGATGTCAGAATGGAAATCAAAATCAGGACTAGAGTACCAAAAATTAAAGCGGGAGCCCATATATGTTAAAATGGGGCCAGGTCAAATGAGGAATTACATAGTAATGCAATTCTAGGATGGTATAATTAATAATAAAATCCCTATGAATATGGATCTAAATATAGCAACAAATTGACTTATTTGACACGTAATAGGTTTCAAAATAATGAAAAAATGATAATAAAAGTAACCTTAGATGTCTAGTTACTTCTAATAATTATGCTATGGGCCCTATATTGTCATAGATTCTCTTAACAATTTGCGCCTATTAGGAAACAAGATGTTCTATTAGAGACCAGGGTCATCATTGGGAGGGAATAAAATTGCATCTACATAAGTTGATCTAATAATTGAAATTGTCAAGTATATACTTACTTTAGATTTAAATAAGTCAAAAAATGTTAACAATATGATAATTATAATAGATATTTTAAAACTAAATAAAGAGGATAGATATATTTAACTTTTAATTTGAAAATAATATACAATATAAAAGTTGAAGATGAGAGGAATCAATTTACCAATCTCTAAATAATCATGTCCTCAGTATGCTTGTTGTTTTAGAACTATAACAAATTCAGATTTACATGTAGCTCAATTTTAATGACTCGGGGTTGATTTCAATAGGTACAAATTTATTCTTTGGTATTCAAAAATGATCTAGGACGCAACAATTTTCTATAATCTGATTTATAATGATCTCTAGTATTTGAAGATGCATAAGACTGGCAACATATACAAATTCCTTTAGATAACTTATCCCATTGTTAGGGTAAAATTTAATACTAAGTCAACCTCCTTGACATACTAGCTTTAGAGTCTTGGGTGAATATATGAAGCTTATATATAAATTTTGATACAATAGATTCTTTTTTAACTTTAAATTTAAATATTTTATTACTTATTTAGTGATAGTTTTTTTAATTTTTGAATGTTTTGATGATGAATAATTGCAAAATGAAATGTATCTTTTTTTATTTATTTTATGAATAGTGTCTTTTCTATTAATAAAATATTAAAGTTACATATTCACAAAAAAGAGGCCGGGGGACATAGAAATAGTATCTTTAAATATCAAGACATGTCAACAATTTATATGCATATGTATCAAGCCACTTCTTAATGACTAATAAAAAATGATAGCAGTCAGTAATTTGAAGCTTAAACTTTTAAATTTGGAATCAATCTTAAGCAACTTAAAATTGAGCTTGGATTTCCAAAAAATGATTCAGGAAAAAGAAATGTAAATTTTTAGATCAAAATGGAAAATCTAAACTGATTAGAAAATGCTGGTGAAGTTGAAAGGTTCTTTGATTTAAGCCATGTCAATACAAATGAAACTAGGATAAAATTGAATATAAAAATAAATAAAATGAATAGAAATGGATAAGAAGATGAGAATGAGTGAAATGAATAGAATAATTGCCACTTGTCGATGTACAATTGTTTGACCAAAATGGGCCCATAGTCAAATAGCAATTGACATGGGTGTGCAAATTTCACCATTAATTATGACAATAAATTTATCCAGAGAATGCACTGTTGACTAACTTTCAAAAAACTGAAAACACAACAGATTTTCACAAATTTTCAACATCTGTTCTTCATGATCTACACAATTTGTGGTCGAAAACTACAAAAAAATTGCAAAAAAATCACTGTATTTTTGCAAATCTGAAAAAAACAATTTTACTTTTTTTATTTTTTATTTTTTATCTTTAATGCATTCTGTCTAGAACTTAACCGATGCCAAGTTTCTCTAAATATCACCTATTGATATAACCACTACCCGTTGAAAGGAGTTGTAGTAGATATGGGTGGCACTGGAAAGCCTCTTCATGCTCTGGTTATTCCGTACCCAACTCAGGGTCATGTAACTCCCATGATGCAATTCTCAAAAACTCTGGCCGCAAAAGGCCTCATTGTCACATTTGTTACTACATATCATAGGCATGCTGAAATAACTCAAGCAAATTCCTCTTTAAGTGACCCTATTCTATTGGAAGCTCATAATCTGGGTTTAGATATTCGTTCTGCTAAAATCTCAGATGGGTTGCCCCTAAATTTTGACAGATCTTCCAAATTCTATGATTTTATGCAATCTGTTGATAACATGGGTGAAGCTCTAGAAGAACTTATGAATGATCTGAACAAGAAAGAGCCCCCCATATCCTGTGTTATAGCTGATACACTCTTTTTCTGGTCACTAGATGTGACCAAGAGATTTGGGATTCCTTGGATTTCCTTTTGGACACAGCCTGTGGCTGTCTACTCGATCTACCACAACTTTCATCTGCTGACATCTCATGGTCATTACCCTCCTAAGGACATTGGTATGCTTATTCTATGTGTATTTCTTATATTAAGAGTTATGAAAAGCAGTGTGTCATGTATTATGTATGTATGGCTTGAATACAATAATATCTGAAATAAGCAATCTCTTCACGTTTCTCTGGAGGTTGAGATCTACCATGTCTTGATGATAATACCTTAGCAGTGAAGGTCTTATTGCCAAAAACTATGGCCATCCACTTCATGGGATGAGAAACCCACTTTTAGAATTGAAAGATCCTTAGCCTTATATTTGATTATATTCCATGAATTCAGACAACAGTTCTTTGTATTTTGCTACCAGATGATCTCTCAATCTCCTGAGATTTATTCTTTCAATTGTAGATTCCGAGAATATTATGTTTTCTTTGGTTCTTAAATGCTTCTGAATTTTTGCCCCCTTTATACTTCTGCATTTTAGTATTATCTACTTTGACAATCCTTTTATTGAGATTTTTCTGGAATAGAATCCTACTGGATACTGTACAAATCAATCGTTTTGAATATTTGGCACTTGACCCTCTTTAGATGAGGGCATATATATACTGTATGGAGAAAATAAATTAGTGTTGTTTTTAAATGTGACATGATGAAAAGTTGAAACAACCTGTACTATTTTTAGTGTAGTAAAAAAATGATTGACTCTATTGGCACAGTTCTGGGGACTACTCATCCGAGTCTTGCCCCAGGATTCCAAGTCCCAGACTGAACTCCGAGTTCTGGGTGTGGACTCTTGGGTCCCTTTCTGGAAGAGTTCTGGGGAGTACTTGGCCGAATCTTGCCCAGGATTCCAAGTCCCAGACTCAACTCCGAGTTCTGGGTGTGGACTCTTGGGTCCTCCTCTAGAAGAGTTCTAGGGAGTACTCGTCCTAATCTTGCCCAGGATTCCAAGTCCCAGATTCAACTCCGAGTTCTAGGTGTGGACTCTTGGGTCCCCCTCTGGAAGAGTTCTGGGGAGTACTCGTCCGAATCTTGCCCAGGATTCTAAGTCCCAGACTCAACTCCCAGTTCTGGGTGTGGACTCTCATGTCCCCCTAGGCATGTTAAAATAGCAAGAAAGAGAGGTTTTTTGATTCATATTTTGGCTCAAACTAATCAATTTGAACAGCAAAATTTAGCAAGTCCAGGAGTGGAATTACACAAATGAAGTTAAAGTTGTCAGCTAATTTCTTTCTTTTTAAACTATGATTTTTTTTGGTGAGTCCTAACTGAGTGTTTTGGTAAAATGTTAGACTACGGAGTTTGAGTCCAGTCCTCAAACTTTGCCTCTCACAAGTATTCTCTTGTCATCTATGCTTGACTAATTGTATTTAAAGTGTACAGAATATCTTATTGGTTTAACAATTAACCTTCAAAATTGAGTATATCCTGTCTGTCTTTTGCTTCATAAGACTTTCAGATTGCATCCCAACAACGTATCACGAGCAAAAATCTAATTCATTTGAAGATCATTTCAGAAACTTGAATGATCAAGTTACACTCTTTATCATGATCTGCCCTGTATTCTGACCACAATTCTGACCACTTTGAAGTTTTTCTTGCAGAGGAGTCGGATGATTGCATCGATTATATCCCTGGAGTTCCAAGTATACAATGTAAAGACCTTCCATCATTTCTACAGGTTCAAGACCCCAATTCAGATTATGTGCTTGACATGCTCTTGAAGTCATATCAATCAGCTCGTCGAGCAGACTGGGTTCTCTGTAATTCATTCTACGAGCTTGAACCAGAGGCAATAAAAGCAATGGATGCAGAAATTCTACTTTTAACTGTGGGTCCTGTACTTCCAAGCGGTTATCTAGACAGCCATAATCCCAGGGACATAACAGTGGGATCAAGCTTCTTGACTGAATATCAACCCTCAGAATGGCTGGATACTAAACCTTCTAAATCAGTCATATACGTTTCCTTTGGTAGTTTAGTTCATGTATCCAAAACTCAGATAGAAGAGATAGCAATGGGACTGAAGGAAAGTGGGCAGCCCTTTTTGTGGGTTCTTCGTCCAGACATTATATCTTCTGAGGTCTCCACCTGCCTACCAGATGGCTTCATGGAGACCTGCAAAAACCAGGGGCTGGTTGTTCCATGGTTGCCTCAGCTACAGGTATTATTTGAAAAATCATAACCCCAATAAACCCTAAACCTAAACTGACACATTATTTACTTAATCTGCTTCCGATTGTTTTGGATAAGTAGTCTGCATGACTCCTAGTATTGGTTTCTACATATAAAATTGCCACAAACTGGTAAAGAAATATGCATTCATTTCAGAATTGACATTAACTTTAGGTTATAAATTCATTGGTTCTATTCTGTGTGTTTCATCTTTTGTTCTGGGCAATGTTTTTAACAGGTATTATCACACCCATCTATAGGTGGGTTCTTCACACATTGTGGATGGAACTCTGTAATTGAATCCATAGCACTGGGTGTTCCAATGTTGGGATTTCCTCTCTGGACAGAACAATATACCAACTGCAAGCTCATGGTAGATGAATGGAAAATTGGGCTGAGATTGAGAGGTGGCCATAGAGATGATAAGGTGATTCACAGAGAGGAAATATCAAGGGCTATAAGAAAATTGGTGGCTGGTGAAGAAGGAAAGGAGATGAAGAACCGGATCATGGCATTAAGAGATAGTTCAAGGAGTGCTATGAAGGCAGGAGGATCTTCTCAAAACAATATAGATGCTTTCATTGAAGGTTTAAAGTTCACTGTCCATGAAGGAAAAGGAAGCCAGACTAATTGATATTTTAGCAATACATTTTTCTTTTGTTAAACAGATTTTATCCGTCCACTTACAGAAGATTATTAAGGTTGTTCACTCATAAAACTACAAAGTTGATGTAGAGGCATATATTTTCTTAATAGTGTGATTTTATAATACTGCAGCAAAGTGGTTGGCATGGTTATAATTGGTAAGATTATGAATATCCAATTTGGCTGATTAAGATAATACTTGAGCTGTAATGATTTTAAACAAATAGTGGTAATCGAAGTGGTTATTGCATTCAAGTGAAAAGAATTTACTTTGTCCTAAGTTTTGGATTTCCAAGCATATTGACCTATCTTTTGGTATAAATTTATATTTTTGATTATAGGAATGGTTGCCTTTCTTGTGCTTCTAATTCATGTTTTTTGGGGGAGTTTAATAGCTGATCTTTTTTCAATCAAATGATCATAGCAAGCACCAATAGGATGTAGAAGGGGGATCTTGGAGTTGGTCCTGTTGTCATTCTATAGCTCTTATTTCACAGTATGGTCATGCCCTTAGTCTCGTGAGGTTTGGAGTGTTTATGGTGAGTCCTTGTTTTAGTATCTAGTCACATAAAAAACATTAGATTATTAGCCTCTATGACTGCATAAAAGATCTACGGACTACATGTATGCATGCCATATTGGTACATGTTTGTAGATCTATTAGACAAATGGAGTTATTGCTTGCATGTCATTGCATGTCCAAAATCCCTAGAGATTTGAGCTTGCATGTACTTACATGATGCCAAGCTATAATATTTCGTTGTTTAAATTATAGATCTTGAGGTTTTAGACTTGTGGATATTCTAGATATGCAACATATTTAGGTTTACATGGAGTTTGTGTAAAAGCATAAGACATTAAAATTTTGCAAATTCAATTTTTTTTAAAGATATTTTGCATAAATTTGTCATTTGCATATTTCTATTTTTTCATTTGAGACATATTTTTTTGTGTGTCTTAGATGTGTGTGTTAGTTTATATGTTTATGATTTTATGAATTTTACATTTAATATTTTTTTTGTATTTTATGGATTTGTTGAAAAATGTTGTTTACATTGCAATCTCTAAGAGTTATACAAATGTGAGACATGATGGCTTCATGCATAGTTTAGGGAGGTTATTTGTAGGTTTCTTTATATTATTGCCAAGACCTTGAATTGTGGTTATCCCATAATATGGATTTGCAACAATTTGCATATTAGTAACAATTTGCATATAGGTTCTCTTTAGAGATAGTGGTTGCAATGTGGAACAATATATAATACTATAATTTTGTTATCTTATTACTAATGTGACATTGATCTCTTTTTAAAAAAAGTTATATATTGCTTACATGTCCTAGTTGAAATATAAATGAAGGATGTTCAAGTTTTGTATTTTTTTATTTATCACAATAGCAGTAATAACTATGCTTTATTATTATCTTTGGAGTTTAGGTGATCTGTGATTATGGTTGTTGAGTTTGTACCTAAATTTTGCATTGACAACGTAGACATGGATCTTTATAATATTGAAGGTGTCTTATGTGAAACAATATTTTGATGTATACAATTTGGAGGCCATGAAGTCATATTCTTGTTTGTTGATATTTTTTTATTTGTCATGATGAATTGATATTTTTAGTTGCAATTAGGAAGGATCATGGAGAGTAGTTCTTTGTGAGCTTGTAGGGTTTGAATATGTTATCATAAGAGAGTTAAGATCACAATTTACTAGGAGCTTTGTGTAGGAGCATAGTTAGTGGTTACAATCAATCTTCTTGGTTCAAAGATGGTGATTAATTTTATCTTTTCAAGCTAAATTAATAGTGCAATTAAGTTTTTTTATTGTATTATATCCATGTGTAATCTTTCAAAATTTAGATATGCTTATTATTATTCCACAAGTTGTTGATCAATTTAAAAGGGAGATTTAGTAATGATGCGTGTCTATCATTTTGTGATGGATGTTCTTCAATTGTGGATGTTAGTATCATAAGAAGCTATTAGGTTGGTCCAACAATAATGTGTCCCACTTTTTTGCCAACTTTGACACTGAAGTGAACTTTCTAAAAAAAATTCTTCCCATTCGGAAACCTATTGCTACAAAACCATTAAGAATTTGAAGATGACGTAAACTAGTGATTTTTAGGATTTTGTGTGTAGGATTTAAATATATATATATATATATATATATATATATATATATATATATATATATATATATATATATATATATATATATATATATATATATATATATATATATATATATATATATATATATATATATGTATTATATATATGTATTATATATATATATATATGTATGTATATATATATATATATATGTATGTATATATATATATATGTATGTATATATATATATATGTATGTATATATATATATATGTATGTATATATATATATATGTATGTATATATATATGTATATATATGTATATATATATATATGTATATATATATATATGTATGTATATATATATGTATATATATATATATATGTATATATATATATATATGTATATATATATATATATATATATTAGAATTGATTAGTACCCATTTTTCAATCTCCTTTGAAAAGTAGTGTGACATTCTAATGCAGTGGCATTCTAGGGTACTCAGTGAATCTGCATGGTGGTGTGTTGTTTTGGTTCTGTGCTACTCGGTTGCACCTTTAACTGACGGTCTTGGTTATTGAAGGAAGATTGATCGCTGAAGGAACTCAGTGAAACCTCTTGCACTTGGTGGAACTTGTACTCGGTGATGCCTATGGTGCTCGGCCGACATGCTTGCTCGACGATGCCTATGTTGCTTGGTGATGCTTGGTGTGGTTGGTTGTTTCACTTGTGCTCGGTTGTTTCTTTGGCTCTCGGTAGTTATGGTTTACCGATTGGAGTTCTTGGAGATTTGGTTGGCCGACTTGGTGTATTTATTGTTGGTAGCTTTTGTTGTATTCTTCTATATAGATCTTGAGGCTGACATGGAGAATTAAATATTTGTAAGGCTATTTGAGAGCCGACTGTTGTTGCATTTAATATTTGTCTATAATAGGAGTTGACTTAGCTTAGGAGTTAATTGTTTCTTCCAGTCAACTTGTGGCTGAAGATTAGTATTTAAGGAGTATTTGGGTAGTTGTTTAAGGGGCAGATTAGTAGAGTGTAAAGGATAGCATTTTGGATCCCGTGAGATGTTAAAGATCATATTATTATCTGATAGTTTGTAATAGCAGAGCTAGTGGTTTGCATGCTTGGAGATAAGGAGATTTCTTGGAGGCTTGCGAGCTTAAGTTCAGATTTGCCTTAGTGTTTTCCATTAGTTGTTGATTTGTTTTAGAGCTGGACTAGTTGAGAGATTGTAGAAATACTTTGATTTTATTTGGCCCTAACTTGAAAGGCGTTACAACCGGGCATGTTAATAAAAATTTAGTTGAAAACATTATCTTGTGTTATTCTACATTATGGTGTTTGGCTGCTTGTTTGGACTGTCCTTAATTGGATCCTCCTTACCTGTACTATGTCAAGTGGTATTAGAGCTTGAAGATCTTGAGTGTGTAAATTGATATCTGAGTTGAGATTGTTTGCACCAGGACCTTGTTGGTGATTTATTGCTTTGGGTTTTCAAAAATCTTGAAGGATGCCTCCGAGAAGATTGGACCCTAGAGTGAATGCAGATCTTTGTGATGTTGTGGAATCGAAGATTACAGAGAAGGTTAAAGTTGATTTTAGATCTGAGATGGAATTGATGAAGAATGATATGATCGTTGAGGTCAAGAGAGCTATTGCTGGTATGCCAAGGAATCTTGGTACTGATGATGGTTATGAGGAAGCTGTTGGATCTAGTGGAGATGACCGGAGAGATAGATTTGGTGAAGACATAACTAGTCAGTTACATAGACCTGGAGCTCAGTTAAGTACTAGTTACTGAATGGAAGTTTCTACTTTCTCTAGTACTTTGAGACCCGAGGACTTGATTGATTAGATTGGTGAATTATAAGACTTCTTTGAGCTAGAAGAAATTGAAGATCCTCTTAGAGTAAGATTGGCACAGACTGAATTGAAAGGACATGCTACTCTTTAGTGGAAAGAATTACAAAGAGATAGAGAAGATGAAGCTGAAATGAAGATCAATCGGTGGAGGTTGATGGTGACTAAATTGAAAGCTAAGTTCATACTTGTCGACTATGAGCTTGACTTGTTTAAGAAGTTGCAAAATTTGAAGCAAAAAGATTTGACCGTGGAAGACTATACCAAGGAGTTCTATAAGTTGACTATTCAATCTGGAAACAGAGAACTTGATAAAGAAAAGGTAGCTCGGTATGTAAATGGTTTGAGATTCAATATTCAGGATGAGGTTGGTATGCTGAAGATTGACTCAGTTAAGGATGTTTATCAGTATGCTCTAAAGGTAGAAGATAAGTTGAAAAGGAGACAATATAGTAATCCCCGAGGGAAGGAAAATATTGATCACTTGGTGAAGGACAAACTGACTGTTGAAGATGAACTGAAACCTGTGGAATTGAAAAAAAAGATAGGTAGGGTTATCTTTAAGGGTACTTGTTATAATTGTGGTGAAGAAGGACACTGATCTTTTGAGTGTACAGAGAAAAAATTTGGTGATCGAAGGACTTCTGTGGTAAATGAGAACATTCAAAATGAACCTGAATCTGAGAACTTGCTAGTTCGGAGAACATTGCTCGGTGTAAAGGAGGAACCTTGTCAAAGGAGTAATTTGTTCAGATTTCGGTGCAAGTCTAGAGGTAAACTTTGTAATGTAATTGTTGATAGTGGTAGTACTGATAACCTTGTTGCTGAGGACATGGTTCAAAAACTTGGTTTGAAGAGAATGAGACATCCTTATCCTTATAGGATTGGCTAGTTACAAGATCTTCATGCTCTAGAAGTGAAGGAGCAGTGCTTTGTTGATTTTTAGATTGACCAGTATAAGGATCTAGTGTCGTGTGATATTGTGGAGATGAATAGTTGTCATATATTCCTCAGTAGACCTTGGCAATATGAATGTAGAGCTATGTATGATTTTTTTAAGAATTTGTTTACTATTGAGAAGAATAACAAGATGCTTTCCTTGATACCTTTGCTAGATACAACACTCAGTAGGAGAAACCTGAGCTTTGGTAGCTGAGATGAGTTGAGAAATTCTGAAAGGATGGATTAGTATGGAGAACAAGCCTATGTGTTATCAAGGAAAGACTTGAAGAGACAGAGGAAACATAAGTGGAAGAGTATGCAAGGTGCAGAGATGAAGAGCTTGTATGTGAAGAACCAATTCAGGGTTTATGTGTTGAATCCTGGAAGATGTTCTTCCATCCTATGAGAACATCTTTTCAAACCTGGGGTGTCTGATGCAAGGGCATTCTAGAGTACTCGGTGAATCTGCATGGTGGTGTGTTGTTTTGGTTCTATGCTACTCAGTTGCAGCTTTAACCGATGGTCTCGGTTATTGAAGGAAGCTCAGTCGCTAAAGGAACTCGATGAAACCTCTTATGCTTGGTAGTTTTGGTTTACCAATTGGAGTTCTTGAAGATTTCATTGGCCAACTTGGTGCATTTATTGTTGGTAGCTTTTGTTGTATTCTCATATGTAGATCTTGAGGCCGACATGGAGAATTAAATATTTGTAAGGCTATTTGAGAGCCGACTGTTGTTGCATTTAATATTTGTTTGTAATAGGAGACAACTTGTCTTAGGAGTTAATTATTTCTTCTAGCTGACTTGTGGTTGAAGATTAGTATTTAAGGAGTATTTGGGTAGTTGTTTAAGGGGCAAATTAGTAGAGTGTGAAGGATAGCATTTTGGATCCTATGAGATCTTGAAGATTAGATTGTTATCTAATAGTTTTTAATAGCAGAGCTAGTGGTTTGCATGCTTGGAGACAAGGAGATTGCTTAGAGGCTTGTGAGCTCAAGTTCAGATCTACCTTAGTGTTTTCCATCAGTTGCTGATTTGTTTCAGAGCTATACTAGCTGAGAGATTGTAGAAATACTTTGATTTTATTTGGCCCTAACCCGAAAGGCCTTACAGTTGGGCATGTTAATAAAAATTTAGTTGAAAACATTGTCTTATTGTGTTATTCCGCATTGTAGTGTTTCGTTGCTTATTTGGACTGTCCTTAATTGGATCCTCCTTACCTGTACTGCGTCACATTCATAAAAATCTAATTCTTTTGAATTTAGGTTTGTAAAAAAATTATCTAGTGTATCCAGTTGGTTTCATTCCATTTGGTTAAATATTTTATAGTTTATTAAGTTTTGAAGTGACATTAACTATAATTTAGACATAGATTTATTTAGCGGCCCCTAACTTGTTTTGTATATATTGAAATTTAATTTTTGTTTTGTTTGTTAGAAAGATAAGATAAATACCTAGTGTTTAAATATTTCTCATAACTTTTTTACCTATTTTAATATTTTTCCATAAGCATTGAACATAAAAATTGATATACAGTGTAAAACTTATGTTTAGTAAAACTAAAAAATACAAAGTCATAATAAACTCAATATATATTTGTATGCACCCTAAAATGGTCGCCTAGACTTTGGGCCCCCATTCTTTAATTTATCAAATCATGGAACCAATTTATCATTTTCTGAATCAATGCCTTGCAATATTTTCAATTCAAATCATTTTCCTTGATCAAATCGTAATTAATTCAAATATTTCAATATTTCCTAAGGTTTGATGATTTTATCCTAAGTCTTATTTAATTAAGAGAACATGCTCCCTTTTAATTAAATAAAAAAAATATTTTAATTAAATAATAAAATCACTTTATCCTAAGCCACATTTAATTAAAAGAACAAATCTCTTTTAAATAAATAAAAAATCTTTTAATTAAATAATGGAAACCAGTTTGCTAAAAATAATAAATAAAAAGAAAAAGAAAAAGACTTTTTGTCTACACATTGAATGCACACTTTCCAAGATGAGTGGAATCTCCTTTTGCCTCTTTATCTCAACTACTCATTATTTTGCCTCTTAACCATGTCCATTGATTTTGCCTCTTGAGAATCTTGAGCACATGGATCAACCAAGATTTAATCTCCACCATTGCTCATTTCTTTTTACCTTTTAATCTTGATCATCCATTCATTTATAAATCCTTTATAAGGAGCCCTCTCCTTCTCATTTAGGCATGGAGATTTTAGAAATCAAGATTTTATGTTATTGTTATGCAGGTTTGGAGAGCGATTTTGGAGGAGAATTTGAGCACTTGAGCTTGAACATTGCAACTTCTCTTTTCTTGTCTTCTTCTCTCATGCCTCCATGGAAATCCATTTAGATTACTCTTGCACTTGCATATTAAATTAGATTCATATTTCATTTCATAGAATAATCTTGCATGCATATTTCCTTTCATAGATTAGTTTACTTGCATGCATTGTTATCATATAGAATAGCTTCCATTTTCATTTGCATGCATACTTGATGATCATGGAGACTAGCATTCTTTCTTTTCCTCTTTGAATCTCTCATTTTATGGTGTACTTGCATGGGCACAAACTAGGTCTAAGCTAAGGGCCTCCATCATAAACCCTTGCACTCCATGAATAGAGAGCTACGAGTCACCATTTGAGACTTCATTCTTGAGCAATCTTGGATATAATGACTCATAGAAGTGTGTCAACATTTTAACACACAATATTAAAATCATAATCATAAAAAATCTTTCTCTGAATAATACCATCCTATATTTTGGTTTTTTAAATGAATTCATTTGATCCCCCGAAAAGCTAATGTCAAAGTGATTTTTTGTCAACATTTTGATAGGTACAAAGGAGACTCAATTGCTAGTGTGACTGAGGAGTAGAGAGATTATATCTAAGAGATTTTGATATAAGAGGATTTTATTTAACCATTTTTAATTTACTCCTTCAAATGGGACTTCTCAAGGCTTAAATTATCATATTTTTGTATTGTCTTAAAATGGAAGCACCTGTGATAAGACCTTTTAGCCCTCCAATTAGTGGGATGTCCTGGGCCCTTTTTAATGCCTTCATAATGATTAGATGTCCCCTTTTTCCCTTGTTCTTCCTGCACCCATTTTTTCTATCTGATTCTTCTTTTGTTTTATCTTTCCCCAAGACCCCAGGCACAAAATCCCATGGTGAAACCACCTAAGGGTAGGCTGAGGTCGACCTAACCCCTTGGGGGTAGGATGAGGTTGACCTAGACCCTAGGGTGAGGACAAGGTTGACCTCCCTCCAAGGTGGAATACCTTGGGATCCCAAAGCCATTTTGAGATTCAAATTCATTTTCCCACCTTGTGCAGTCGACCCTTTTTAATTTTGATCTTAAAATCGATATAAAAGGAAGCCTACTCACTTAATTTTTTCAGGGAGATATGTTCAAGATCTTTCAAATTTTATCTAAAAGTATTCCAAGTGCATTCATAAACATTTTCTAGGAGCACTGAAGAAGATCCTTTCACAACCTTTCAAGACTTCAAGCATTCAAGATATTTTGCATCCAAGGAGCTTTCAAGGAGTTCATTGGAGGCCTTTTCATCATCTTTCCATGATCATGCATATCCATTTCAAGATCTATCTTCTTTATTCAAGGAGATAGTGGAGTTGGCCATTAAGGAGAGAAGATCAACAGTCATATATACATTCAAGATCTACCTACATATTTGTACCTACATCCTTCAAGGTGAATTACAAGCACATATATACATGAGGTTTTTTATTTGCATTGATTTTATTTCTAGGATTTTTTGTGTTGAGTCAGCTAATACATCATCATAATTAATTACTTGTTAAAAACAATTGCATATTCATTGATATAATATACTTCATTGTTATATCCACTTCTACTACTTTCTAGCATTCTCTTTCATTGTCTCAATTTTACGATTAAGGTTAATTCCTAAACTGAGGCTTGATTAAGGGAAGCCCCTCTCTAACAATAAAAACCATTTTCCCCTTGTATAGGTACATGTTGTAGGTGTAGATTCAGATTTAGAAATTTAAGAAATAGGTCTTTATTAAAGATCCAGATCTTAGGAAAAACTGCAGATCAAATGGAGGCTAATTTCAAACTAGACCTGGGTGGATTTTTCTCTAAGTTTCCATAGCCCCTCCAAGTTGACCTAGTCCCAAGGCTTCTAGATTTTTGGGTTTTGCAGATCTCAGTTTTTGGCTCCTAGATCCCGATTTGTTTCAGATTTCAACATAGTCTTCTAGCGCATTCTCGGGTTTGTATTTTCAAGGTGAGTTGGCTTCATTTATTGATTTCATCGCTTTCCTTTCATATATTTCCTTTGTATTGTAGTTTCAATTCCCTCTTGTAGGGAAAAGAATAAGTTAATCCGAACAAGCCTCACCTTTGTGAAGGTTACGCATTAGCACTTCTTCTTTGTGTTAATTGGGCCTCCTTTGGTGGTGTACTCTTGGTATTCTCCTTTCTTGTGTAATATTTTAGGATCTCATTTCCCTCTGTACATTTTTGGTGAATCCTTTGATTTCATGATTCACCCTTTTGATTGGGTAGTTAGATTTTCTTCACATTCTTGTGTGTTCACATTCACTATACATTTTGGTGAACCCGATGCTCTCATGCTTTATATTTTTTATTGGGTAGTTGGATTTCCTTCACATTCTTGTGTGTTCACCTTCACTCAACATTTTGGTGAACCTAACGTACGACATTTCCTTCTTTTTGGTGTTAGAGTACATTTTAGATCTAGTTCATTCTTATATTGCATGGCATTTTATCTAAAATAATATAAAAACACAAAAATATTTCATTTATAGTCATTGCATTTCAGTTTCAATGGAGTTTTTGTCTTCACTTGTTGGTTCCTTTTCAAGTTTTCTTCAATATCTTGAGGATGAATTAGTTCTTCTTTTCATTAATTCCCATAATGATCATCCTAACCAAATTGATACCAATCCTAAGGACATTGTGAATTACTACCATTCCTTGTAAATATCTCCTTCTTTCCAAAAAGGCCTTCAATAATAATGATGATCTTTCTTCTCTAATGTTTCTTCCTTATAAGGATCATTTGGTGCAAGAGGTTGATGACTTGATTATTTCTCTTGATGATAAATCCCTTCCTATGAGTTTCATTGACATTCCTTCTATAGACGAGGCTTTGATGAGTTATGTTTTTCCTTCTCCTAGAAATATATTAGCAGTAGAAGATGACATCTATAAGGCCCTTCCTAAGGAATATTTAAAGTTTAGTAAACCTAACCAAGTCAATACTATTCAAGATACTTCTCAAACCACCTTTGGGATTGTTGAAACAACTATATCTAATGGATATGTGGATATTGATTTTTCCTCTTTAGATTTCAATCCTCCCCCCTCTAAAGCAGTATCTTATCTTATTAATGGAAAATGTTTCCCAAAAGAACCTTTAGGTGTCTCACCTTCTCATTTTCACTTTATACATTCTCCTCCTAATTACTCCTCACAAAAAGAGAGTAATTTTTTAGAGCTTACCAAGGCCAACTTAATTACTTTTCCTTTGGAAAACAAGCACAAAAATAGTAAACATAAACAAAGAAATCCTTTCGTTTGTATGTTTCATCAAATTCTCGGTCATAAGACTAGTGAGTGCTATGATTTGAAATGTAAACTTCAAGAATTCATTGATTGTGGTTTAACTAAAATGGCTTACAATGATGAATGACACCTTTTTCATGATCATTCTACCTAGTATATCTACATTCTTATTATATTGCTCCTCAGTATATGACATTGCTAGCCTATCCTATGTGGGATTAGTGTTCTACTTTGTGAGAAACATAATCATCCTTTTCCTTGTCTCCCCACTTGGTGGGAAAGGGTATTATCTCATTATCCTCTTTATCTCATAGGTTCCATTATCTCTTTTTTTTTATTTGTTTCTTTTATATTGTGTCATTATTTCTTGCATGCATTTATTATTTCACATAAGGATTAAAATCCCGAGTGTAATCTTATGCTTGCTTGAAAATGTATGTCTAGTATACATAGGAACCACTTAGGGAGCATAATGTTTCCTTCTTCCTTTTCTCTTTGCATCTAATATCTCTTGTGTACTTTCATCTTTTATAGTATAATATTATTTCTGACATGGATTGGTTGTTTTACACAAGGATTTTCTCTTTTTCAAGAGATTTACCTCCCGAGTAGCAACCTTATATTTTCTTGAAAGTCCATGTTTATTACAAAAGCTCTATCACTATGAGCATATATTGGATAGTCTTTCCCTTTCTCTCAAGGATAAATTATCTCTTTGTTATTCATCCATTTTATAC